>OZ010796.1:58441348-59041348 GCA_963932465.1 Maratus speciosus | reverse complement strand
AAGCACTAAAAATTAATGCATCTAAGAAAATATCAAATCAATTGTTAACAGAGTTGTGCACTAGCAATTACAAAGTGTAATGCATTTCTTAGAATTTAACACGAAGTAACAGTTATCAGTGAATAAATAAAAAGAAAAGTGCCCAGTTAAACTGATGGCATTGAGTTCACAGGCTATTCACACTAATTATAAATTATACTCTTATTTCAAAGAATAATGCCCCTCAAAAAAAAATTAATCCCCTGCCTGTTTCACTGCTTTATACTTAACCAATGAGCCTCCAAATCTCATCAGGGAAGCACCTTATCAAAATAAACCGGTATACCAAATTTGAAGCAAATCGGATAGAAAAACCCATTTATCTAAATTAAAAGGAGTATTAGCCCCCGTTCCCCCCTTTATATTTAACCAATGAACTTCCAAATATATTCAGGGAAGAGCCTTATCAGAATAAACCTGTATACCTAATTTGAAGCAAATCGGATAGAAAATTCCATTTATCTAAATTAAGGGAGGTATTGCCCCCCCCCCCACCACCCTTTACACTTAAACAATTAAACAATGAACCTTCAAATCTAATCAGGGAAGTTCGTTATCAGAATTAACTGGTATACCAAAATTTGAAGAAAATCTGATAATTCTGCATGAAAAATCCATTTATCAAGGGGGTAATTGGGCCCCCCCCCATTCCCTCCTTTATACTTAATCAATGACCTCCAAAACTAATCAGGGAAGTGCCTTATCAGAATGAACTTAGAAAAAAATTTGAAGCAAATTGGATATTTCTATCAAGAGTTATCACGTTACGCACATACATATAGAACCGGTGGGCACATTAGCTTTCAGGCTATGATAGCCTGTGAGCTAAAAAAGCACAGCATAACAACAACTCCTGTTGAGTATTAAAATTAGATTAAGTATTGATTGGATATTGTTAATTATTAATCTCAAACATAACTTTGTACTACCCAATAAAAGCTGAAATAAGCTATAATGTTCATCTGAAAAAGCATAGTATGGCAACATTAGGGTTAGCTGGGTAAATTAGTCCTCCAGATTCATCCGGGTTGACTCAGTAGGTAGAGCATTGGCGGCTCCAGCCAAGACATCCCTGGTTTAAACCCTGGCCTGGACTTTTTCCCCCCATTTGGAAATTTGCAACTGATATGATTTATTTAATTTTTATTACAATTATTCAATTTGTAATCCAATAAAGATAGAGGTTTGTCTAGGTATGTGTCTTTGTGCTGACGAGATTGCTGTGCATAGAACTATACAATTTGGCTAGAAGGTAGTGTATGTCTAAAGTTATGCACATAGAAGCCAATTTTTGGACTTTTTTGAGTAGTTTCTTTAAATGTAATTTTTAGCCTTTTTTCATGTTTTATGGGAATTTTTCCAAATTTGTAAATGGAATCTGGCTTATACATTTTTAGCAGAAGGTAGTAAATTTTGTCCTCTTTAAAATAAAGTTTATTTGGAACTTATGCAGTGATTTTCAAATTTTTCGCAATTATTTATTATTTTTTGGCATTTTGCAGTGATTTTTTGACAGTTTATAAATGAAATTCAGTTTCAAACTTTTAACCCTAATGTAGTAAATTTTCTCTTTTCATGATTGCACCTCTGGTTTAAAATGTTAGAGATTAATTTTTTTTTTCTACATCCTGCAAGGATTTTTTTCCCCCATTTATGAAAAAATTCCAGATACAATGTTTTAGCCCTACTATAGCACATTTTGACTTATCTGATTTTCTGAATTTTTAGCGAGTTTTATGCAGTGACTTTTTCACACTAGTAAATGGGATACAGTTTAAATTTTTTAGCCCAATTCAGTAAATGCTGTCCTCTTTTCAATAAAGCTTATTACAGCAATTTTTTTTAATGCGATTTTTTGACATTCGTAAAAGGATTCCAGTTTCAATCTTTTTGCAGAACTTATTAAAATTTGTCTTCTTTTCCATAAAATTTAATTCCTATAGCAATTTTTGAATTTTTTTTCTTTCTTTTTTTTTTACATTTTATGGCAATTTTTTGAAATTCAGTTTCAAACTTCTAGCTTAATGTAGTAAAATTTTATCCTCTAACTTGAATTTTTAGTGATTTTTAATGAGATTTTCAATGCATTTTTTAACATCTTTTCACATTGTGTGGCAATTTTTGACATTCATGAAAGAATTCCAGTTACAATGTTTTAGCTTGCTACAGTAAAACACAATTTTTGAACTTTTGTGATTTTTAGAGCTTTGCGGTGATTTTTCTACATTAGTAAATTTTTTTCTGCCACAAAAAGGGGACTAATGGGACCAAAATGCATAAAAGGGGACTAAAAGGGACCATTTTCCAAAAAAGGGACTTTGGGGTAAAAGGGGGACCTTTTGGGAGCCCTGCGACTAAAGCAAGTTGCAGCAAAAGATTTTAAAACGTGCAAGTCGGAAATTGTAACTCAAACGTTGCAAATGAGATGCATTTGTACATAACTAGTTTTATAAACATTCGGATCACGGTGCAATAGCTATTGCACTCTTATGCAAAAATGCATGAATACAAAATTTATTACGAGTATATATATTAAATTCAGTAACAAGGAAATAATAGGACTCAATCTTAAACAGGACATAATCATCATGGCAACCTAGAATTATTGCTTAATATAGGATATCATTGAATTCATTACATATAATAGCATTTAATAGAACCAAGAAAACTTTTATTAATATCTTTATAAGCTTTGATTTGATTTGCATATAATTTGAAATGACAAAATTCTGCAACAATTATGTATATTAAATTTCCGATCTAGGTTAAGTAGCTTTTGTGCTGTTATATACAGCCGGACCAGATGACAACTATAGGTGCAATGTATTTATATAATTATGAATGCACCTAAAAATGAAAGTTCTTAAACTGTTACAGCTCAAAAGTTTAAAATGTTTCATTGAAATTTGTAATAGTAACTAAAGTTTATCAAAATTATTCATTAAATAAATAGTTTTTAATGAATTATTTGTATTTTATTAGATACACCAATTTTTATTAGCAATTATTTATAACAAATAATAATTTAACAAAAATTGAAATACTCTGAAAATTAAAAATATAAACAAAGCAATGATTTAAAATTCCCAAAATCCAGAAATTTGAGTTGTGCAGATATCCAAGAGCATACTGTAATATTTAATACTAATAGAAGAAATCAAAATAATAGTTATATCCAACTCCTGGGGCTTCAAATTATTTGTAATCTGGCCACACATGTAACGTGTGCAAAGTATATGATGCAAACAGGCACAGTGGAGCAAAAAACACCCACAGATGTTTTATGAAGGCGTACATGCTTGGATAACCTCAATAAAATTTTCAAAATATTTGAAAAAAAAAATAAAATTTTAATCCAGATAAACTAGGCAATGTTTCAAACCAATATTAAACATTAAAAATTCATTATAAATCAAGAGTGAGTGATAACTAGAATTAATTTTTGATGAATAATAATTTCATAAAAATTGAAATATTCTGATAAAGTTTTCAAATATAAACAAAGCAATGATTTAAAATCTGAATTGTGCAGATTTCTGAAAATACACTATAATATTTAATAATGATAGGAGAAATAAAAATAGTAGTTATATCTGACTCCTGGGAGCTCTTCAAATCAATTGTAACCAGACTCTACATGTAATGTGTGCAAAATGTGTGATGCACACAGGCACTGTGACTATGGACCAAAAGTCACTCACAGAAGCTTTATGAAGGTGAACATGCTTGGATAATCAAATCAAAACATTTGAAATTTTTTTAAATTTTGAGCCACATAAACTACGTTATCTTTCAGACAAAATATTAAACATTTGAAATTCATTATAAATCAAGAGTGATAACTAATTTTTGATGAATAATAATTTCACAAAAATTGAAATATTGCCATAAAGTTTAAAAATATAAACAAAGCAATGATTTAAAATTTGCAAAATTCATAAATCTGAGAACAGCTGATTTCTAAAAACATACCGTAATATACTGATAGGATAAATCAAAATAACAGTTATATCTGACTCCTGGGAGAACATCAAATTATCAGGCCCCACATTGTAAAGTGTGCAAAATGTGCGATGCACACAGGCACTTTGGAACAAAAGTCACCCACAGATGTTGAACACGTTTGGATAAAAAATTTTCAAACATTTAAAAAAAAAAATTTAATTTTGAGCCCACAAATTAGACAATGTTTTGGGCCAATATTAAACATTTGAAACTAATTATAAATCAAGAACTTATAAATATATCTATAACTTATATATCAATAACTTTTCCACTAATTTGTGATGAATTATTCATGTCAATTTCAATAAGAATTGAATGTATAGACGATTTCATTGTGACGTCAGTCATTACATTTCGGTTGGAAATTGACTCCAAACAAGCAGTTGCTATGTGTCATTTCTTTTTAAATATAAATCGCAGAAAATGTTACCGGTACATATTAAGTATTAAAACACTCAGATTTGTGATATAGATATAATATATAGTTATACTATGCAAACAAATAGAAAATACACCATAGCAACCATTTGTTTGGAGTCAATTTCCAACCAAAACGTCATAACCGACGTCACGACTGAAATCGTGTATTGTTAAAATATATTAAAAATTATCATCATCATGGTTGACTTAAAAGTAACATATGCGTACATAAGATTGGAAAGGGGGTTGACTGAAAATTAATTTATAAGCAACATGTGAAGTTTTTCTCAGTTTTTCTTCAAAAGATGGTAAACAATATTTTTTTCATACATTACAGAAAATCCACATGCTGGCCTTATTTCTAATATCCACATGGGTGTTCTTTATTGTCTTAAATAAAAAAAACCTTACCTTCGTATCCCACCATCAGAAGAATTCTTTTGATGGCAAGTGTTCTTATATCATCTACCCGTGCCTTTGTAATTTGGCTTCGAAAACGAAGTTGTGGCCTAGGAAAAAGTAGTTTATAAGGAGAGAAAATTTTTTAATTTACTAGACATTAGTAGAAAAAAAAAATTGTTCAAAATGATTTTATCTGAAGCAACAAGCTGATTGAAAGAGATATCTAATATAATATTATACAAAATAGATACTATGCGCACTTCAGAATTTTATCATTTAAGTGTCAAAAAATATTTAAAATAAAATATGAACTTCAAAAGTTCATCGTTTACTTAAGGTGATCATAAAAATAGATGTTAAAAGTAAAAAATTATTAAACTCTGAGCACTTTCGGTTGCATCTGCAATCTTCATCAGGGAGAACTTTTTTCAAACTGCCATTCCATTCATCCAACTGCGCTTCTTCATTTTAGGTGGGAGAGAGTTTATTATTCTTTGGGTGTTGGTGCAAATAATGCTCTGTATTAAATGTATGCATGCACACAGATGGAAAATTTATTATTGGGTATTTAAATTTTATTGTATTTTAAGATATTTAACCCTACATTGGGTATATTATATGATATTGCATCATTACATACTTGATTGCCTTTAGATATAATTTCTATGGATTCTCTGATTATGGAAATGTAGAAATTAGAGGTTGGATATAAAACTTTCACTTGATCAAAATCTATTATTTTTTTTTATTATATAGTTTGACAGTGACAATGCTGTGGATTGACAACAAAACTTGATATCTGCTTTATGTTGCGATTCTTTCTTTGAATTTTCTTTTCTTCATTCCAATATAACTCATTATGTTATTTTTGTTGGTTCTGAAAGGAATTGTATACACTCCGGCTATTTCCTTCTTCGGGATTGGATCTAGTTTAGTACAAATTAATTCTTTTCATTTTCTTGGAGAGCAGGGTATTAAATTTAATACCATGTTTAAGTAAAGCACATCTCAATTTTTCATACTAACCAGTAGTGATGGGCGATAACGAGATGTTTTTCTCGATTTTCTCGATTGTATGGACATTTCGATATTTTTCGATTGTGTAAATTTTTTCTCGATGACTACAGTTTGCAAATTTCTTTTATAAATCATATATTATGTATTATATACGTCATACATTTATCAAGAATCGTCTGCGGGTGAACTGGAATGAGTCGATGTTAATAAAGACTGGGTGACTTTGACTGCTAGCGGGCCCCTCCTTTAATCGGGGCCCCTAATTTATACGTAATCTTGTAATATGAAATCACGAACAGGTTACCCGCTTTTTACGGCACTGATATATGATAGCAGGCGGGTGTGGTGTGCACGCACTACAAAGTCTTGTAAAAAATATAATATCGAAACGAATGAACGTCGGACCAGATCTCTTGGGGGAGGTGTCAAAGCGAGCGGAGGGGCACAGCAGCTGCATAATATGATTAAGTCGTCACAGGTCTTTAGGCCTTTCCAACCATATGTCACATGAGAAGTCTGGATCTGCATTTATAAAAATGCCCTCCCCGTGGGGGGAAAAGGGGGGAGGGGTGCGGGAGGTGGATAACATGAGTAAGTGGCCATAAGCCTTTCCAACAATATGTCACATGAGGGGTCTCGGCTAAATTTAGAAAAACACCCCCGTGGGGGAAAAGTGGGGAATGGGGGCGGTCACCGGAGGTGCATTACATCAATAAGTAGTCACAGACTTTTCCAACGATATCTCACATGTGGGGGTCTTGGCTAAATTTGGAAAAGTGTCCTCCGGGGGGGGGGTTCAAAATGGGGGGATGGACACCGGAGGAGCATAACATCAATAAGTAGTCACAGACCTTTCCAACGATATCTCACATGAGGGGTCTTGGCTAAATTTGAAATGTGTCCCCCAGGATGGGTAAATTGGGGGGGGGGGACACTGTCACCGGAGGTGCATAACATCAATAAATAGTCACAGACCTTTCCAGCGATATCTCACATGAGGGGTCTTGGCCAAATTTGGAAAAGAGCCCCAGGGGGGGGAAAGAGGTGGTGGGGACACCGTAGGTACATAACATCAATAAGTAGTCACAGACCTTTCCAACGATATCTCACACGAGGGATCTTGACTAAATTTGAAAAAGTGTCCCCCGGGGGGGGGGGGGGCAAAGACTGGGTGGGGACTGTCACCGGAAGTGCATAACATCAATAAGTAGTCACAGACCTTTTCAACGATATCTCACAAGAGGGGTATCGACTAAATTTGAAAAAGTGTCCTCCGGGGGGGCAAAGTGGGGGGGGGCACTGGAAGTGCATAGCATCAATAAGTAGTCACAAACCTTTCTAACGATATGTCACATGAGGGGTCTTGGCTAAATTTGGAAAAGTGTCCTGAAATTTCATATATTATAAATAATATTTAGCGGAGGGCTCCATAAAAAAATCCGATCTAAAATGATAAAAGCGGAAAAAACTACCCTCGCAGTGGGGGCCAAATTGGGGAGGGGAGGAAGAAAGTCTCATAATATGAAAGAGTCATCCGAGAGCTTACCGATGACATATCACATGACTGGTCCAAAAAAAGTTTGAAAATTTCTCCCCCTCTCTCCCCCCGTGGGCCCACTCTTTCGTCCCGGAATTCATATAGCCACCACTTTAAAATTTTTATGTTCAATAAATAATATTTACCGGAAGACTGCATAAAAAACCCATATCTAAAGTGATATTTAAATTTATTATAGAAATCGGCTACGGTTTTAAAAATTTGTTCGCGCCTTCCCCACCCCCCTTTGGGCGAAGAAAGGTTCATAGTATGAAAGAGTGGTCAAAGGGTTTTTCTATTATATGCCACAGGAAGGGTTCGGTAAAATTTTTAAAATTGCACCCCGCATGAGTCCACTCTCACGTCCTCCTCCCTCGAAATCACCCGACCCACCTTCCTCTTTGATAATTTTATATTTAATAAATAATTTTTATCGGAGGGTTCCAGGTATGTGACATCTTGGTAGGGCTAAAATTAGAGAAACTTTGAAAATTAGGGCTTCATTTCACAGCTCATTGTCATGCCTTTTTCTCTCTCCCTTGGTACTCTCGATAAATTTTCTTACTTTTCTTCTCTGCCGAGGACGAGAGAAATCCTCGAAAAGCTTCTCATAGCGAAATGTTGAAAAGCGCGAGAGAAATCCTCGAAAGGCTTTTCATTGGGAGATTTCGAAAAGGACGAGAGTAACAAGCGAGAGGCTTCCCATCAGGAAAGGTTGAAAAGGGCGAGAGGAAACTCTCGAGAGACTTCCCATCCCGAAAGGTTTAAAACCGCGAGAGAACCGACCATCGAGCAGCTTCCCATCTGGAAGCGTCAAAATGCTGGAAAAATCATCGAGATGAGATTTGCCGAAATGCGAGATGGAAATAAAGCTTTCAGAGTCAAACTTACCGCATTTCTCGTTTAAGTCATAATTTCTCAAAGGAGTCCATCTGCTTATCCAATTTCTTTTTAGCTCACAGGCTATCTAAGCCTGAGAGCTAATGTACCCGTCGGTTCTGTGTGTATGCATGTACTGTTCGTATGTACGTACGTACGTAACGCGATAACTCTTGATTAAAATGTACGATTTGCTTCAATTTTTTTTATGTTCATTCTGATAAGGCGTTCCGCTGATTAGTTTTGACAGTTCATTGGTTAAGGATAAAGGGAGAGAAGGGGAGCTTGTCCCCCCCTCTCCTTAATTTAGATAAATAGGTTTTCCATGCTGAATTCTTCGATTTGCTCCAAATTTCGTATACCAGTTTATTATGTTAAGGAGCTTCCCTGATTAAACTTGGAGGTTCATTAGTTAAGTATGAAGGGGGGAAAGGGGGGTAGACCCCCCCCCTTAATTTAGATAAATGGGCTTTTCATGCAGAATTATTCGATTTGCTCCAAATTTGGTATACCGGTTTGTTATGTTAAGGAGCTTCCCTGATTAAACTTGGAAGTTCATTGGTTAAGGATAAAGGGGGAGAAGGGGGCTGGTCCGCCCCCCCCCCCCCCTTAATTTAGATAAGGGTTTTTCATGCAGAATTATTCGATTTGTTCCAAATTTGGTATACCGGTTTATTATGTTAAGAAGTTGCCTTGATTAGATTTGGAGGTTTACGGGTTAAGTATAAAGGGGGAGAAGGGGGGCTGGTCCCCCCCCTTAATTTAGATAAATGGGCTTTTCATGCAGAATTATTCGATTTGCTCCAAATTTGGTATACCGGTTTATTATGTTAAGGAGCTTCCCTGATTAAACTTGGAAGTTCATTGGTTAAAGATAAAGGGGGAGAAGGGGGGCTGGTCCCCCACTTAATTTAGATAAATGGGTTTTTCATGCAGAATTACCCGATTTGTTCCAAATTTGGTATACCGGTTTATTATGTTAAGGAGCTTCCCTGATTAAACTTGGAGGTTCATTAGTTAAGTATAAAGGGAGGAAAGGGGGTAGACCCCCTCCTTAATTTAGATAAATGGATTTTTCATGCAGAATTATTCGATTTGCTCCGAATTTGGGATACCGGTTTATTATGTTAAGAAGCTGCCTTGATTAGATTTGGAGGTTTATGGGCTAAGTATAAAGGGGAGGGGCTAGTCTCCCCTTAATTTAGATAAAAGGGTTTTTCATGCAGAATTATTGGATTTGCTTCAAATTTAATATACCGATTTATTCCGATATGGCGCTTCCTTCATTAGATTTGGAGGTTCATTGGTTAAGTATACAAGGGCGAAAAGGGGGCAAGTCCCCTCCCCTTAATTTAGATAAATGGATTTTCATGGAGAATTATTCAATTTACTTTAATTTTTTTTTCTATGTTCGTTCTGATAAGGAGCTTTCCTGATTAGATTTGGAGGTTCATTAGTTAAGTATAAAAGGGTTAAAGGGGTTAGGGGATCCCCTTAATTTAGCGATATGTTTCTTTTTTTCATGCAGAATTATCTGATTTGCTTCAAATTTGATATACTGATTTATTATAGTTAAGGAGTTTCCCTGATTAGATTTGGAGGTTCATTGGTTAAGTATAAAAGGGGCAAACGGGGGATATTTCCCTTCATTTATTTTTTGAGGGACATTATTCTTTGAAATAAGAGTATAATATACAGTTAGTGTTAATAACCTATGAGCTCAATGCCATCAGTTTAACTGGCACTTATCTTTTTATTGCTATTAACCGATGTGGGTTATGAAGCATAGTGGTTTATGTATTCAGTTCTGTATAGTCCTAGTTTCAAACTTTACTGTTAAATTTAGTGTCATTTTGCCCCGAATTTTCAATGTTTCTCTTATTTTAGCTCTGCCAAGCTGCCCCATACCTGGAGACTCAGATAAATACTATTTATTAAATATAAAAAGTTCAAAGAGGAAGGTGGGTGAATTCTGGGGGGCGCGAGAGTGCACAAAGGGAGGTTGGGGCGGGTAATTTTCAAACTTTTACCAAACCTCTCCTTGACATATCATCGGAAAGTCCTTTCACCACTCTTTCATATTATGAACCTTTCTCCTCCCAGAGTTGAATTCCGGAAGGGGGGGGGGGGGGGGGAGCGGTGCGGGGGTGACTTTTTTTTTTTAATTGTGGAGATTTCTACAATAAATATCATTAAATGAGGTTTTTTAATGGAGCTCTCCGATAAATATTATTTATTAAATATAAAGTTTTAAAAGTGGGGCTGCGTGATTTCCTGGTATATTCTGGGATAAAAGAGGGAGCCCACGTGGGAGGGGTAGATTTCAAACTTTTTTTGGACCAGTCATTTGATCTATCATCGGAAAGTTTTCGGTTATCATCGCAAAGTTACTCTTTCATATTATGAACCTTTCTTCTTCCCCTCTTAGTTTGGCGCCCCGAGAGAGGCACTTTTCGAACTTTTTTGAAATCGTAGCGTTTTTAAACATTTTCGATCGGATTTTTTTACAGTGTCCTCCGATAAATAATTTTTAATATATGAAAATTTCAAAGAGAAGGATGGGCAGGGTATATTTCGGGGGGGGGGGGGACATGATAATTGGAATCCTGGGAGTTGGGACTCTTTTCTATCTTTTGCTGACACCCCTCATGTGATATATCATTGGAAAGCTCTGTGACCACTTATTCATATTATGTACTTTCCTTGCCCCATCCATCTACTTTGCTCCCCGCGGGAGTTCGTTTAATGTATTCCAGTCGAAGACTTTCTAAAAATGGGGAAATTAAAGATCAATCTCAAATGACGTAGAAAAATCAATAAAAAATTTTGATCTCTTTTATCATCCTTTAGTTCATATTTTTGTCACTAGGGGGTGCTTTTGATTCTTGTTTCTTTGGCCATTTTGGTGCTAATTGCCGAAAAATTCTAATTTTTGATACTTAAACTCCCCTTACCGCTTCATAGCTACTCGCATTTTTTCAGCTTTTTTCAACCAGGGGGCACTCTTACAAGACTTTTCCAGTCTTATGGCCCCTTTATAGTTTCCCTTTGGTTTGTTGTTTTTTTATTCCATCTGTTTTCAGTTACCCTATATTTAATAAAATCTGCCTTATATATATGTAAAAACAATGATTTCAATAATCGATTCTAGAACATCTCCTTTGTAGATTCTCGAAAGTAATCGATGACTGTATTGATTGTGTATTTTACGATAACGATTTTTTTCGATAGGTAAATTTTCGAGAATCGCCCATCACTAAGCCCTATCACTACTATGAAATTGTCGGCCAGAATAATAGCTAAGTTTTCCAATAACTGTTTTTTAAGCTTTTCTCATTATAATCGATTGTAAAACATCTCGATTGTAGATTCTATGAATTAATCGATGGCTGTATCGATTGTGATTTTTTACGATGACGATTTTTCTCGATTGTCGAATTCTCGAGAATCGCCCATCACTACTAACCAGGAATATAATTAAATCTATTATATTTCATTTCAAGTTTTGTGAAAGTATAAAGAAAGTTGGTCATAATGAAATATAAAAGATTTAATTATGTCCCTAGTTCAAACACCCACTTACCACAATTCTATAAAAAACTTCAGAGTTTTTGATCAATCAGTAGATAAATTGATAAAGAGAAAAAAAAATTAACTGAAAATAAACTGATAAAAATACCTAAAATTTACAAGAGTCATTAAATTGGGGAAACAAAAAAACAAAAACCTTGTTAAAAAGAGAATCAATAAAGAAAGAATCAATATTGAAAAGGGAATCAATATATAAAGATGAATTCAGACTATAAGAATTTATCATTAAATTAAGATAATTGTTAAATCAAGTAACATTAAATCAACATTGTACTGTATTTATTTTACTAAAGCTTAAATTTTCTTATCACTCTCCCGTGTTCTTGTATTTCTGGGGATTGTTCAAGGACACAGTCAGATTTTTTGCTGAGTCACTTCAAATAAGTTCTTTCCTCACTTTTACTTGCTGTCATTCCTCATTCATTTGTTCTTCTGACACTGTTTGTAGAAGATAAATATTTAGCCAGAATCTCTGAGGTGGGAATAGATATTTCAAATATTATAAATAAATCTTACCATTTTGTTGTTGTCTATTCATTAAAAAAGTTTAATTTGGAAATATTTCCATCATTTTATTGCACTCTTTTATATACAAGAACTATATAAAACAAATATGTAAAGCTAAATGTTAGCATTATTAGTTGTTATTTTATGAACTTATAAGGGCATAAAATGATGTCAGCTTTTGTGAATTCACTCTGAATTTTTTAACATTTTCATTTATGCAAATGTAGAATAACATTTATTTTATATTTATTATTTTTGCTTCATGAATTTTTTTCTTACTTTTGAAGTCTTATAAATTAACTTTAAACATTGTGAATCATCGATATTACCTTCTTAATCTTTTAGTTTATTTAAAATAAATTGTAAATAATTATTTTTTAAAAATGTGACTTAGAGGAAAAGAAAAACAAACCTTTTCTTTCAGAGTGTGGAGAATAATTTGCCCTCAGAGAAAATGTCATTGAATTTAACAGCTGAATAACTTTAATACAATTAAGGACGTGAGTTTCAAAACTTGCCTTATCCAAAATCTAAAAAATTGAATTTTCTCTATCAATCTAATCTACTGGTGAAACTGCATTGAAAAACACTACAATCAGTAAAGAAACTAGTTTTGTAGTGTATTTCTGGCATTGTAAAATCTTGGTTTATAATAAAAACCAATGGACGCAGTCAAAGGTTTTTTGCAATTTTTCAAAATTTGATTTTCTGGATAAAGCGAGTTTTGAAACCGACGTCTACAATTTAAGAAAAATTAGATTAAGTGTGTGTGTGTGGGGGGGGGGAGGGGGACTCATTAAAATTTTCAAGATATTTTGAAATTGGTAAAAATAATTTTCAGATGAAAAGGTTAGATTATTATTATTATTTGATTATTAAACTTGGAGAGGAAAGTCTACATATAAAAGACACAATGAAAAGATTTAAGAATAATTCGAAATTTATTCTATAAAAAAGCATTTCTTGAATAGTTATTTAAATAATAAAGTGTTTTTGCACACACACACACAAAAAAATGAAAATTGTAAGTTCATATACTCGGACATTTCCAAAATACAATGCTTAATATAGTGAATTTATTTATTTTCAATTAAATATTTTAAAATTTTATATGGAATGAAACACTTTAAAAATGGCATTTCCGGTAAATAAATAAAAAAAAAATTATATAACTGAAAATAAACAAATTAATTCCTTATTTTGTTGAATATTTTTAAAAAGTTCAAGCGACATAATTTTTTTGAAAATTACCTAAATGATTATTAGTACTTTTAAATGCAAAATTGCTTTAATGTTCTAAAAAGTACATATTTTCTTTTATAGGATAAATTTTGATTTATGCCTAAATTTTTATGGCACGACAGCAGCTGGATTTAGGCTGGTTTATACTTAAAATAGAACATAAAAGGCTTTTTTGTGGGCGGCTTTGGGCTAAATTTATTTTTTGGCAACCACAAATGGCATTGTTAAGGTGAGTTTCTGGCTAGATGGTGATAATTATGACCAAGCTGTGGCTGGCTTTCATCCATATTGCTCATTAAAAGAATAAATGTGGCCAGTTTTAGGTTATCTAGCATTTTTGATAAAAAGTTAGTGGCATGATTGTAGGCGTCTTCATGTATTTATGGCCAATTTTTAAGTAGCCTTATCGTGGTCAACAAGACACTTTCACGGATCCATTATGACCAATAATAGCGGGTCGCTATCCAACACTTTGGGCCAAGGCTAATGTAGCTGTCAGCAGCCCACAAATTCTGTGTTTGTTGGGATGTTTGTAACATGAAATTTTTTGCTTCATACGGAAAAAGTCTGTATAAATTTAACATCTGTATAAATGACAGGGGAAAATTGGTAGTACTGCAGACAGGATTTTTCTGTAAAATCTATAAATTTCCTTTTGGAATGCATACCAATTTTTCAATGTTTTATTTAGATGTTAAAACTGATTTCAGATTTGCTGATACCAGTATGGTATATTTTTTGGAGATTCATTAAGATTTTTTATTGTACTTAAAAAAAAAAGATAAATAAGCTGTAAATCATTATTTTTTAAGAAATAATGTTATTTTATTATATTTTTCTTTTAGATTCTGTTTCAATTTAACAAGACTAATAAGAAAAAAAATTGCTTCAAATTCTGTATCAGTTTAACTGATTTATCTGTACACATAACAAGGGAAAACTGATAGCATTACAGATTTTTTTCGTAAATTTTACAGGATTCTTTCAGAGAACATAGCAAATTTTCAATGTTGTATTTAAAGGATTTTTATCCCCCCTATAATAATAATAATAAATCAGAGGAATAAAACTGAGAACTTCAGCTCGAGTAACAATAATTTTAAAGCATACCTTTCTGATTAGGCTGCCAAACTTTTGGATTTTTGAGTATCACAATTTCCAAATAGAAATATTTATTTTATGACAGAAATTTGTGATTAAATAAAATGAAGATTTCTATTTCTAAATAGTTACATTTGGAAATTATAAACATGTTTGTCGACAGATGACAATTGCCTGAAATTTTGGCTTAGTAGGCAATAATGTTTTATATTTATATTTCATACGCTAAATATTAATAAACATAGTTTTTGTTGAATGGATTTTTCATTAATTCGGATTATAGATCTTTAAATTTAATTGAAAGGGTTAATCTGGATTTTATATAATTTAACAGAATTGACTAATAAATTTCATGATTTAAAATTTAACAATTCTCTCTTTAGTATTTGTAGATTCTCAAGCACCAATTTGTGCCTGCCTTCTCTCCATGATTTCGAACCGAAACTAAATCTTTTTTTCTGTGCACAGTTGCTTCACACAACAGCTCCTTCCGATGCAAATGGTTTTCTCTTTCGCCTTTATGGTGATTGTCACATAAAAAACTTGTTTTTCAGCATTTTGTTCATGGTCACTTGCCCCATAGCAGAAACTGTGCAGCACGGCAGCAGCGCTGCAGATTATTTTAGACCTTGGAGATTAGTCTACAAGCTTAAAAATAAATACCGAGCTTAAAAAATTCACTAAAAATTTACTTTGTTTTAAGAGTCGTTGTGTTTCTTATTCCTTTTCTTTGTAAAATGCAATTTTTGATTATTTTATGAGTCGCTATAGGTATATATGATAGTAGCTTGGTTTAGCATTGTTGGGTCACAGATAAATTTTGGTTTGCTGCAGATGGACACTGGAAATTCTACTACTGGTGTCACTTGTTTTATAAGCACCATTAGTAGTGAACATTCAATATTCATCTGGTAGAGGTTACATGTGTTTTGAAAAATGTCCAATAAAAGATTAAAGAAGTGAAACAGCTATACTGCAGATTTCAAACTCAAAGTGTGTTTGACAGTGAAGAAAAGTGAAAGAATTCCTTGTCAAACGTTGATCGACAGAAAAGGACAAATAGATTTAGAAATCCATATTTACCTACTTTAGAAGGCAATTTATTGCAGTGGATAAAGGACGAGTGAGATGAAGGGAGACCAGTATCAACGATCAAAATTAGGCTAAAAGCCAATATTATGGCCAAAGAAATGGGCATTTTGGATTTCTCTGGAAATAGGAATTGGTGCTACCATTTCATGAAACAGAAAACACTCTACACTCTAAGACTACGAAAGGGCAGCACAACTTCTTCAAGATTGGGAAAACAAATTTAAGAATTTTATGGATATTTTTTTTCCCAATTTATGTGCAAAACAAAAATACGAGCTTCACCAAATTGTTAATATGGATGAAGTGCCACTGGCTTTTGATTGTCTATAAAATAAAACTATTGATAATAGAGACTTTTCAACAGTTTATATAATTACAACTGGTCATGAAAATACCAACATGATTTTGGTATGAACCAAAATGTTATGGAGAAAAGGTTTGATGAAGTTTGGAGAAAAAGATTTTAATTGCAAAGGAATTCTAATACTAGATTCGATGAAATCCTATGTCCGGACATAAAAAAGATCATTGAAAAAGATAGGGGCAAAATTGACAGTTATCCTAAGGGTCTCACAAAAAAGCTACAACCTCCAGGTAATTTCAGTGAATCGTTTCTTTAAAATCAATGCTTGAGGGGAATGCGAACAGTGGATGTCAAGTGGATTACATCAATACACAAAAGGTGAAAACATTACAAAAGAGGGTAGCAAAATAGGTGAAAAGTGCATGGGATGCAGAACTGTTAAAATAAATTAGGATTCTGAAAACCAGGACTAATTTATTATGACAGACATTTCTGAAAGGGACTTTCAGATTGAAATTTCCTGATCTGAAAATGTCTGTTAGAGCGAAGTACTAAATGATGAATTTTTAAACTTTTTGTATCCGACATTGATGAGTCTGATTGTGATGATTACATGAGATTGATTGAAGTGTATTTATCAGATTTTTTTTTTTTTTTTTTCAAAAATACAAATTAAAAAAAATATGCATTTCAGTTTCATTTTTTCTCAGTTGGTGGGGAAGGGGAAATTTTTATTTAGATTACCACCCACATTTTATTAAATCATAAGAACAATTTCATGGCAATCCTTTTTTATACAGTGCATTATCAGATTTGGATGCAAGTCAAACAATTTTGTATGAATTATAAAACTTGCATCATATGTTTTACCTCACAGTTGCATATGGGTAATTTAACACTAGAACTACCGAAGTTAAATATATACCTAGTTTTACCGCACCCATCAAATTGACGGATTTTTGATCATGGCTTTCATTATAACTTTTGACTTAGTTAATGTAAATAAAAGAATGTAATTTAACAAAAACAACATTTAATATAATAATTCATTAATTACTAATAAAAAAAAACAGCTCCTATTTGCATTTATAGTATAGCACATTTTATAGGTACGAAATAACTATGAGGCACATATTTTACAAGTACGGTCTTGGTAGTTCTAGTGTTAAATATTTTCTCTTATTTTCCTTACTAAAGTTAGCAGAAGCCCGGTGGCTATCTTTGATTTGGCGCATTATTTTCAAGTCAATTTAAGTTGTCATTTCAAAAATTAGTCTAAGTAAAACTTTTTTTAACAGTTGCTTTAAAAAGTTCTTATGTTTTCAGTTCTTAAAAGCATAAAAATACGTTGGAGAAGAAAGTTTTCTTCATTGGCAAATATGGTGAAAAAATCCAAGATGGCTGCCACTGGCCCATCATCTCCTGTCATCCCAAGATCTTACAGAAGTCACAGCTTATCTAATACTACTATTTTTTATTTCACAATAATTTAATAAGCTGCAGCTTATAATTACGAAATTACTGTAAATAAAATACTGCAGCCTATAATTACGAAATTACCGTAAATAAAATATATATAATCTAACTGATTTTAAATCAATTTCTATTAATAAAAATTAGGTTATGGCCCAAATTTTGCTAATTAAGTTAAAATTTTCCTCTGGCAATAAATAACACCAACATATAATTTATTACTATAATATTATAAAAAGTGATTTTTTTTTTTTTTTTAATTTTTGTGAAATGTGTAATAACAAGTTTTAAATTTTTATTTACTGTTTATACTCTAAAATTATATTAACAATAGTTTTGTTGAATGAATTTTCATTTAATTTCGATTATTAGTCTTCTTCTAAATTTATCTGTTTTTGCTTGTACAGAAAAATAGAGTGTGTGTGTGTGTGTGTGGAGGGCGGGGGGTATGGTAATAAAACTTGCCTCAGATAGAGGTCAAGATCTAAATGAAAGAATACAAAATTTTGACAAATAATAATAATAAAAAAAACTACCCTACAAAATTGAAATAAATCAAATTACCTCTGATTAAGCTTGGACCTCTTTACACGCAGCGAATATAAATAGCTACTTGTAGGATAATCTATAGGATATTCTGGCATTTTGGGTCTTGATCTTTTCTGCAATAAAGGAAATAAATTGATTTTTAAATTTTATACCTTAAGAGATAAAAATGAGACAAGAAATAAACATTATTAAATGAAAACAGTTGCTATTCTGCATAATACATAATATTTTTTAATTTATCAGGGATGCATCAGGCAACATCATTAATTTGTATCACTAATTCAAAACAAAAATCTTTGTGATATGTTTCAACAATATGTGTGGAAAAAAGTAAAATCTACCAAAAAGTTATAGTCTGACAAGGAGAGGGCCAACCTTGTTAATCACAGATTTTGATTATTTTAATATATGTTGTAGGGTAGAGACTAGGGATTGACCGAATACCGAATAGTCGATTCGGTATTCGGCATGTAAACCGAATATTCGGCTTCGGCCGAATACTTTTAAGTATTCGGCCGAATAATTGCGGATAAGTATTTTCTTAGAAGTAGAAGAATTCTCTTTTACTTAGAAGTAGAATAGGCTAAATGATGAGTTTCAACATTATGTGCATGAGTTCAAAGTTCAGCTGCACTACCAAAAACAAGTCAAAGGCCATTTTTAATTACAAAAAACTTTTTTTTTCTTTCCTAAAATAGTCTATATAGGGATGAAATCAGAACAACTGTCTACGATAGAGGAAAAAAAAGTAAGGAATATGGGCATCTTTCCCTTACCATTTAATTTTAATTATTTCTACATTAGTTTTTTCAATTTAAATTTATTTAATGTGTATTCTCTTTAATATACACCTCAAATAAGTATACCAGAGTTCATCTCTGTATAACTAAGGTTTATATTAAAGAAAATAGATGCATCAAATAAGTATACTCCTATGCCTATCCTATAGCTTTTATAACCATTAAATTAAAATCGCTCAAATTTATCTTCATCACCACAATGATAAATATTAATCAAAATATAAATATGTATCAATAATTTCACAGAAAATAGTTAAATGTACAAATTGATATGATACCTTTTGTATTTGAGAACATTCCAATTCAATATGTATATAATTAGACAATCAGTAAATCAGCTTAATGCCAACATTGTTTCTTTTTATTTGAATGAACTTTTGTTTTTCTGAGAATCCTTATCCTTAATAATAGCCTGTATAGTTTAATACTTTCATTGGGTTAATTTGGATATTGGCTAGTGATAAAATAATAAAAAATAAGTGATCGGTTAATGAATTTGTGAGTTGAAAGAAGTCATTAAATTTTTTTGTGTAATTAGATTTAAGAATAAAAATGTAACTAAATTAAATTATTAAGAATTTAATTTTAATTAAAGTTTATTAAAAAAGCTAATATATGCAAAAATGTGTATTAAAAATTTTTAAGTATTCGGTTGCCGAATACCGAATATTCGGTGTACACTTTGACCGAAGCTTCGGTATTTGGTATTCGGCAAAATTGCTGATTCGGTCAATCCCTAGTAGAGACTCCCTTAGTGTCAGGTTCAACGGATTTTATCCAACGCTCCTTAGTTCTTGAGAAACCGGGGGTTCTAATAAGAGTACACAACTTAAATACTTACTTTGTAACAAAAAGGATAGGTTGGTCGTAGTTCAGTTGGTATGGTGTTTGTTGGCTGATCTGCGGGCCCAGGTTCAGTACCTGAATGCACAACATTTGTTTTTCTCATTTTTTGCTTTATAAATATACTTGTAATTATAATTTAATAATTTCAATTAATTTTAATATCATACATTAATTATAATGTTAACGTACTTAAATTTATCATTTTTTATTTCTAAACTATTATTTCTCATCCTTTAAAGAGGTTTAAAAAGAAATTGGATCTATTATTGAATGATAAAAATTCCAAAACCATGACAAAATCTGTTGTGGTGCCATCTAGTTATGATAAAATAAAAGAATATTCAAATAAAATAAAAATAAAAGCAGAACGAAGATAAAGGTGAAAGCAAAATATTTGAAAACGCAAGCATACTTATTACAAATTTAAAAATCTTTAATATGCAAAAAATTGGTTGTAATTTAATTCTGATGCTAACTTTTAATATAATTATGCTTGTTACTTTAAAAACAGAATAATAGTATTATCGCATTGACTTCCTTTGTTAAAGCAATGCGTAAATGATGTTTCTTTAAAACCACGAATTGACACAATTGCTCAATATCATTGCATTGATAAAGAATATATGAAATACATTTTAAAAGTGATTTTTAAAAAATTAACAGTTTTATGATGTTTTATACAACTATTTAGTTAAAAGTAAAAAAATAAATAGGTTAAAATTATAATTGATATACAATATCATAAATTTTAATTGACAATATGATTATTAATTATACTTTTAAGTATATTTATAAAACAAAAAGTGAGAAAAACAAATGTAGCGCATTCAGGTATCGTACCCGGGCCCGTGGATTAGCCGGCCAAAATATCTGTTGATTAGTGCCAAGATAGCATAGACAATATTGCATGTTCTACTATATTTGGATAAAACCCCTTATCTTTTTGCTTTTGGGAACAACGGATTTCGAACTTATTCTATCGACGATAATTTTCAGAATTTTGAAGCTACGATCTTGAGACTTTCACAAAAGTTGCTCGATATACTTAGCTAATACATTATGCATACTATATTTTGATTGCATTTGCACATGCGCAGTGAAACATTTTCTAGTAAACCTGCTCATTTTTTATCCAATTTTTATTATATTTTAATTCTGATTACAGTGTACAAGGCTGTTTGTCATATTTCCTGAAAAGAACATTTTTTTATATTAAGAACTCTGCAAATTATAAGCAAAAAACTTGACGAAATTTAGGACTGTTTTTATAAAAACCTTAATTTCTCTACTACTGTACATGCTATCCTCATAAAAATGAACACAATATATTACAATAAGACACTTATTAATAATCTCGAGTTCGAACACTTTTGCTACATTAGTTTTTACAGGGTTATCCAAAAAATAGTCATTCTTTTTCAATTTATTCACGGTCCCCTATGGGGTTTCGGTTAAAAATCTTCATAGAAATATATGACCTATACTATACTGTTTACACACCTGCAGTTTCAGGTTGATTCCTCATGTATTTTTCTAGATATTTAATAAAACGCCGAAAATCGCAAGTGATCGGTCACCTTTGGCCATATAGTGTATATATATTCACCAAAAATTATGCAACTATTCCTGCTTGCATTTCTGTCACATATAATATAAGATAGTTTTTCAAAAATAAATTAGAATATTATCCCATTAAAATGCTTTAACATGTTAAGTGTCACGTCAGTCACCGGTGACTGACACTGGACTTTCCATTTAAAATGTGTCATTCACCAATGACTGACAGTCTAAAATATGATATAAAACTAAAAATATATATATTGTTTTAAAAAATTACTGAAAATTTATTTAGAATTTACTTACCTTTTATTTATCACAGAATTATACTTTTTTTAAAATTACTTAAAACATTGTAAATTTTCAGCTTCAGTGTCAGTCACCGTGTTAATATGTTACTAAACATCTTTCTTTTTTTAGTTTGCCTGCACAATAGTGTTTTCCAATTTAAATCATTTTTATGTGAAAAACAAAAAACTGATTATTCATTTTTATGTGAAAAAATGAAAAAAATCATACATATTCATTTTTATGAAAATGGATAAACAATGGTAAATACTGGTCAACCCTAACAACTCAGATAATTAAAGATTTATAAAATGCCGGGCAGTATATAAATGAGCATATTCTACATATCTGTTTAATGAAAAAAAAAAAAAAAAAAATCCTACCATAAAACCAACTGCCTTTTTTTTCCGTCTTTTCTGATGAATAAGCAAACCACGATAAAATGTTCTTAATGCTATAAGATGCATTCCAATTGGATCATGAGAAGGAATCCTGAAAAAGATATCACAAGACACATCTATAATAGAAATGAGGTGTAAAGTATATAGGTTCTTATAATAACACTGGATAACA
Source organism: Maratus speciosus (assembly GCA_963932465.1). Classification (NCBI taxonomy): domain Eukaryota; kingdom Metazoa; phylum Arthropoda; class Arachnida; order Araneae; family Salticidae; genus Maratus; species Maratus speciosus. Next base: position 59,019,126 of record OZ010796.1, on the reverse strand, counting down.
ATAAAATATTTAAAACTTAAGGCGGTTGAGAACAGCTCCAAAATTACACGTAAAACTGCTAACATTGATGTATGTTTTTCTCATGAACTACTGAAGCAATTTCAATATTCTTTTTCAAATAACCTCCTGAGACCTGACATCTATTAAAATGGATGTTTTATGATGTGTTTTATTTTCCTCAGGTCTCAGGAGGATATTTTCAGCAGTAACTAAACTATATATTGAATGTTGGCAAGAAATAAAAAAAACAGTAGTTATATGCAAGTTGCAAATAACCAGGGCTAAAAAACTTTTTTTTTTTTAAACCCAACCCATGTGGGTTTTTGGAGTTTTTTGCTGCACATTTCTCTGAACAGTGCCTACTATGTTTAATTACTTATATGTTATGATTCTATTATAAATGTAAGATAAAAATTGAATTAAATTTAGACTTTCAGACATCTTTGCATAAAAATTAAAAATGATTTGAAAGAACTGCAAGACCCAAGCCTCATCAAATTAATATAATCCAAAGAACTTGTATTTTAAATTTTTTATGACTACGTAGGAAAAATGACTAGTGTATAGTTTATAATTCATTTTTTTTTTTAATAATACATAAAAATGTGTTCATAATGTATTATGTATTTTTGCAGTTGAGCTGTATTTAATATTTCAATTTTACTTATATGCAGAGTGTCTAAATTAAAGAAAAAAAAATTTTCTTATTCAGGCAGGTACAGATGACAAATGCCTCCATTATCATTTTCTGATTTTCATTATAGGGGAGATTTGGGAGACTTGATCCCTTTTTCAGTTTTTAATTTTTATTTTGGAAAAAACAAAAATTTTCTAAAGATGTTTCCAGTTATTATTAAAGGCTCATGTGTCTGTTTTGTTGTAGTATTTTTTTTTTTCTTGAAAAACCATTTTTAAAATGAAAATAAATTGTTTTCAAAAAAAAAAAAGGATGAAGTCTTCCCAGTTGTAGGGACACTTGATCCCTCACCAAGGGAGACTTGATCCTTGAAACAGATGCATTGAAATGATTCATCAAATTTATTGTTGACTAGCATGCAAAAAGGGAGAAAAACACAATGATCAAAAAACCTTTTCAAAGCTTGAAAAATCAAATGTAAATATTTAAATTATTGCAGTTCGAAGAATTCCACCAACATGGTTAGTTTGGGTAGTTTTTTGACAATGTCATCATTGTCCACAACACTATTGTCAACATTCTGGATAAATAAATTGGTCGAAATTAAGTCCTCATTTTCTTAGAAAATTGATTTCACATTCAGATGATAAAATCTTTTAAATTTTTCCTATGAAATGACTCATTTTCTTCTTTCCCAGAAATCGCACAATGACAAAGTCATTTTCATCAATTGACAATTTTTTTGGATCTTCAATGACTTCATCAGAATGTTCATCAAGTGGATCTGGGTCGGTTGAATCCAAACACTATAACTGCTTTTATAATTTTCTGAAGAATCGGGTCTTTCATTTTTAGTGTTTTTACTTTTTTTCTTGAGATGAAATGACTTTTTCCCGTTCTTTATTTTTTATTCAGTTGACAATCTTGTATTTCTTCTTCATTTTATCTTTTAGTTGGTGTGCTTGTCAAAATTTTTGAAGACCCATTTTTCATTTCTTTAGATTTTCCCATTTTTGGTAATGCAACTTTAGGGAAGGCTTGTATGCCTTCTGGTGTCACTATGTTTGGTTTAACTGTAATTTTTTTACTGCTTGTAGAAGTTAATGGTTGATTTGAGATGAAAGATGATAAAAAATCATCTTCAGAAATTCCTACTTAAGGGATATATTTCTGCGATTTTAAATCCATTTATTATGTTGTCACCATGGCTTTAGGATAGGCAATTCCAATCAGTTCAGCAATTTGATAAATTGTTGTCCTTTGAGCAGGATGATTACACATCCAGTCTTGATCAGCCACATTAAAATATCTTTTAAGTAGTCTATATACAGTACGATCCAGAGGCTACAATTTGTGAGAAGTGTGCGGTGATATTTTAAACAAAATTATTCAATTTTCTTTGGCATAATTCAAACTCTCAATGCTTCAATGTTTATCATGATTATTCATTATGATTAACACTTCACTGTTTTGATTATAATATCTTACATTCTTTACAAAGTGCTGTAAAATTTTTGCAAAGTTAGACTTATGTCTCACATGTGCATTCATCCACCATGTACTTGCTAACCATCATATGCAGCCACATGTTAACTTTTTATCTTTGTCAATATAGGTCAAAATTGGGAAATTTCATTAGCGGCCACTGGCCGGTAGGGCTAATTTTTTAAGTGGCCACTTTCTTTAAACTAGCGGCCACTTTTTTTATTTCAAAATGCTAAACAGTAAAATTTCCATTAGTATTAATCTAAAACTGAGTAGCCCAAATAAATATGTTAATATAAATATATTGGAACCAAAAAAAGTAGAATACTTGATGAAATGCAAGAAAATTTTATTATCTCCTTATAACAAAGTGGCCGCTGATAGACAATTTTTCACTAGCCACTTTTTTTCATTTACTGGCCCTGTGGCCAGTGGCTAGTGCTAATTTTGACCTTTATTTGTCAACCCTCTAAATTCAAGGCAACCATATTCTAACTAATACAGAAAATATCTAAATGTCACAATGAGAAGTAGGGGTTAATAAGATTTAACATTAATTTAGCTTAACTTTGGTTTGGGGACACTTGATCTGCAGGATCAAGTTTCCCCATACAGCAGGGATCAAGTGTCCCTAATGTGCATGTCTGGGGGAAAAAATTGCTAAATCAAAAATAAAGAAGTTGTATTGGATTTAAATAACAACATTTAAGCAGTAAGGAATGTTAGTATATTATATCAATAAAATTAAGTAATTTAGTTATATTTAGCAAAAAATATGAAACACAAACTACCAACTCAAAAAGAAGTTTGAATGTAAGAAAGAGATTCCTTTCTTACAACAAAAATAAAAATGGCTGAATGAAATTATGTTGCTAAATCTGTTGATAAGGAATCACTTTATTAATGTTTCCAGTTTCAGAAACTTAATTGCATTTTTTCTCTGGTTTTAGACCTAGGGATCAACTCTCCCAAGTATCCCCTATCTGTTATCTTAAGTTGTACCCTTTAAAAATAAAAATGGGGAATTTTGGGTGTAAAACAAAATTAAATGCAGTTCAATTGAAAAATTACATAATACATTATAAACATATTTTTAAGCAATTGTTATAAGAAAATTTTTGATAAATTATATGGACCTTAATGATGATATGTAATACAGTAGACTCCGTAAAATCTGCAAACGCCCAAGATCCGCACATCATTGCAGACGTAAACAATAAAACTTTCTGTTAAGATGTAGGGGAAAACTTAGAGAATTTTTCAGTTTTATATCATTCTGTATGTATTCGGGATGTATATGTAATATATGTATACATGCAGTTCTCAATAATATGACTGAACTCGTGGTTTTTCATGAAGGAAGTATACATTTATTTCTGAAAAAAATTAAGATGTTCCTGATATCAGTGGTAATCTCAATCTTTTTACAAAATATATGTATGTATTAATCAAACTTTTTTTGGTTATTAAGGCTGGCTAAATCGGAAATAAAACTTTCTTACTTTATGATTTTTATGTGAATAGGGTACCTTTTTGAGGAGAGTTTCATTGAATAATTGAAGGAAAATGAATCTCATTTTCATTAGGTATATTTAATTATACATTATTAATTATTTACTTGACCTTTACTTTTAATAATTTTTAAAATTATCTTACTTTTTATCATTTTAGTTTATTACTTTAATATTTTAATATATTGCAAGCATTCATTATAATTTCGATTGCATTATTACATTCAAATTACAGTTTAAAAAATGGAGACAAAGCTATGACCAGAATTCCACAAAATTCTAAAATCTGCACAACCTCTGGTCCCAAGCTGTGTGGATTTGAGGGAGCCTATATATATATATATATATAGTAGGGTGGTTCAAAAAAACTTTTTTTGAGCTAGAGTCCAGGCCAACCCCTAATCTTTTTAAACTCATCAATAGTATAATACTGGTAAATTTTTAGCTTCTTACTCAAATTCTAAGAGGGTGCTCAATGACCCCACAATTTAACATAAGCAGAAGCATAGGAAAGGCAACAATATTTTATAATTCAGAAATATTTAATTTTTTCCAGAAGTTTTTAGAAAAAATTTAGTTTGTTATATTATATATATTTGTATTTAAATATTTTATTATATGTAGCAACATTTCTGAGAATTATTTACATGATAAAGTTACAGACAACACTAAACCAAAACAAGCATTCTATCAACTCTTTTTACAATTGAAAACAATTTGTCAGTGAAACATTTAATTTTTCATAATTTTTATTTTAAATAATTATCTTAGATTTTCAAATTCTGCACCCGGCAGCAAACATCTGTCTGAAGTTGTTTACATTTAGTTCATAGCTATTCCTAAGTGAAAGGTGACAAATGAAAATATTTAAAATACATTTAATTATTTATTGCAGGAGTTTTTACTTTTAAATAAGTATCAAGAATTATATTTGTTACATTACTTATATTAAATATTAATCTACAGTTATGGGATGCTAACGTTATTCATATTATAGTTAATAAGACAAACATAATAAGCCTAATATGAAATAAAATAATCGCAAAATTTGTGTATTAATCTGCAACTTTAATTTTATGAAAAATAGCCGTTCTTTTCTGTTTAAAGAAATTTCGAAGCTAAAAATTTGCAATCACTCCGGTTTCAACTTGCCTCAGTAATGAAATTTTTCTGATTGGTCTAAGACCAGTCGATCAATTGACTAAATTTTAATGACTAACTATGACAAGAGGAATCCTTTAGCGTGTTCTTTATCAGTTGAAAGAATAAAATTTGGTACAATATGTTGGTCATTTGACAGTTAAAGAATTAATGCAGATATGGCAGAGATCTGAAATTTCTACAAAACAAAAAAAATGCATACATAATTAGACAATTAGAAAACATTCATTCTCATTGGCTTTTGTTAAAGAAAAACAAAGGTCTTTTTCTAGAGTGGTTAGATAACTTGGACTCTTTTCTTTGATATTGGTCATGAAGGTGTTATGAAAATAATAAGAATTAAAGAAGATTCTAATTTTCTTCATGATCAAAGAACCAATTGTAAAATGTATATGGGTTTAAAAGATAAAGAGTTACCGAAAAAAGTATGAACGTTCTCTTCAGAGAATAAAAGAAGAATGAAGCATCAGTCTCTTTACCTTCAGCTACCACCTGTTCATACAAAATTTGTCTAAATAGTGCAATGGAAAACTCTGAGCTTTCAGACGATGAATTTATTCTAACACAGTTAAAGATCTTGAAAATTATCAACAGACAAAGAGATTGCACTTTCTGCTAGAAAAGTGATCAAACATCACATGTCTGAGTGCTCTGATGACTTCATAAGACTTTCTCTCTTTTCTGACACAATTTAAATGGAAGAAGACAAATTATTGTAGAGCGATTTACAGCTATGCAAGCCCTTAAGAAGCGTTATGTAAGATGAGAACTTGAGCTTTTTAAAGAAAATGGTGTACGACTGTCAGACTTTGCAACAAGAACAACAACAGAACTCACACCTCATATGAATATAAGGAAATCATTGTTAAGCCTTCTCCTGAAAAATGAAATGACAATGATGGCTATCCCAAGGAAAAAGAATGACATCATAATTTACAAGTTATAAGTGACAGTGGAGAACGAGGGGTTAAGCTTAATGGAGATTTCAATAAAATCATAACAAATGATGAAGATGAAAAGTAATTCTTGCTGCAGGTCATAGAAGCCAACAGAAAGTGTATTCCATCAGAAACAGTGAAAAAATTAGTTTTAGACACTATTTTGTATTATTAAAGAACAAATATAATTACATTTCTATTCTTTACTTCTATATTGTTTTCTAAGAAATTAATTTTGGAGGTCTTTATTTTTTTAAACAAATATTTAGAAAAATTAGAATGAAATACACAAACTTACGAAGTTAGTGGGTATTGAGCAACCTCTTGCAGTTGAAATATGAAGTTCAAATTCTGCCAGAATATTACTATACACAAGTCTAAAAAAAATTGAGGGTTGGCCTGGTATATAAGTGAAAGTTTATTTTTTTACATAGACGGCTGAACCACCCTAATATATATAATGAATGATAAATTATAGTCATTTTCCCTATATATATATATATAGATACAAAGATGTCTGAAAACCTAAATTTAAATGTTTATCTTGCATGTATAACAGAATCATAACAAATAAGTAGTATAATTAAAAATAAATGGCATTGTGCAGCAAAAAATTCATAAAACCAAAAAACCTACTTTTATGTGGGTTTCTTTTAAACCCACCCGGGGTTTTTTAGGCGGGTAGGTTGGCAGACAGCCCTACAAATAACAAAAAAACTCAAAGCAGCAAACATTGACGTACCTCTTTCTTGGGAACTACTGAAGCAATTTCAATAACTTTAATATTTTTGGCAGTAGCTAAACTGCAAACTTTACAATTTTTTTTTAAAAAAAGGAATAGTATCATGTTAGTTAAAGAAAAAAGAAACCTAGATTTCTTTTTTTCTGAAATTGCATAATTATTGTATTTTATGGTAAATTTATAATTTAATTACTGCCAGAACTATTTAAAAAAGAAAATATTAAATTGCTTCTGATGTTCAAGAAAGTGGTAGATCAACTGTAATTTCACAGCAATTATTTAGTTGCATTTGATAACTGACCGCTAATTTCAAAAACTGCTCACAGTTCAAAAGCAATAAAGCTTACATCTGAAAAAAAATCTCTCCAATTCAAATCTCCCTTGTTTTATTGAATTTTGATCATTTACATTTGAGGGGCTCACAACCATAGTAGACCAAGTCCAATTTTCTCTATTGTGAATAATAACCCAAGTTTTTTAATAAATAATTCAGGTCAAGTGATTTATAAGGATTATATGTGTCAATATTCAATTTAAAGCATCATTTTTAGTGTCCTATTTTTACAGATGACAAATTAATATTTCTATTGTAAATTTATACATAAAAAAAAATAATGACTTGGTCCAATATGGTAGTGAAATTTCCAAATGTAAATAAAGACGTTTATTATGATTACAAATAGTCTTGATTTTGATTTGCATTTTCTTATTCTATTTTTACTCTAAATTAAACACAAAGTGTGAATTCTTCTAAGTGTGAATTTACATAAGTCAAGGGATGCCTGTATATAAAACACTTTATTCAATATTAGAAATATATTTAAATGATATAATAATACAAAATTAATCAGGGCTTGAAATTCAATATTTTGTAGAAGGGGAGTCTCCCTACCAACATTTATAAATGGAGGGGGAGTTGAGCTATTTAGGAGGGAGAAGAAAATCTTTAAAGCCCACTGTTTATTTTGCGTGTTGTTTAAAGAATTACTTTAATACAGACATGACAAAATACCATTGAAGCAATTTAAATCAACTCAGAATATGCAAAATGTTTTTTATTTAAAAAAGGAAGAAAGTCAAGCTTTTACACAGTCTATTTTTTAACTTTCAACCAATTGTCATGGGTCCTTAACAATGGGGGTAGTTAAATGAAATTCTGAATTTAGATTTTATATTCAATTTTGGGCACTGAATTCTCTTTCACAAAATAAACTTGTAACAGACAGCACAAGCACAACATTTATAACTTTGGAAATTATTGGAAACATATGGTTATGATCTCTTAAAAAAATTTCAGAAAACTTTGCAATATCTGACTTGCCTTCATTTTTAGCTACTTGCATGAGCAACGTATATTCGGTGAGGGCATCATCATTATACATTTCTGAACGAAATTGTTTTATTATATCCTTAATGGAATTTAGTCAAAACGTGACTCCCTGATATTTTCTTTGTTTGAAAAAGCTTCTATGGATTCAATTCATATTTTTTCAGCGGCCCTTTTGCTATGTTCGTGTTCAATCTGCGATTCTTTAACGAAATAAGTGTTTCTCCCCCTAGATCCTTTGACGAAACTCGTGTTTTTTTTTCGCGATCTTTTTGGTGAAATTCGCGATTTGTTCGTGATCTTTTTGATGAAATTCGCGTTTTTTTCGAGATCTTTTGATGAAATTCGCGTTTTTTCGAGATCTTTTGATGAAATTCGCGTTTTTTTCGAGATCTTTTGATGAAATTCGCGTTTTTTTCGAGATCTTTTGATGAAATTCGCGATCTTTTGATGAAATTCGCGTTTTTTTCGCGATCTTTTGATGAAATTCGCGTTTTTTTCGCGATCTTTTGATGAAATTTGCGGTTTTTTGCGATCTTTTGATGAAATTTGCGGTTTTTTCGCGATCTTTTGATGAAATTCGCGTTTTTTTCGCGATCCTTTGATGAAATTCGCGTTTTTTTCGCGATCCTTTGATGAAATCCGCGTTTTTCCGCGACCATTTGATGAAATTCGCGGTTTTTTCGCGACCTTTTGATGAAATCCGTGTTTTTTCGCGAACATTTGATGAAATTCGCGGTTTTTTTCGCGACCTTTTGACGAAATTCGCGGTTTTTTCGCGATCATTTGACGAAATTCGTGTTTTTTTCGCGATCATTTGACGAAATTCGCGTTTTTTTCGCGATCATTTGACGAAATTCGCGGTTTTTCTGCGATCTTTTGACGAAATTCACGGTTTTTTTTCGCGATCTTTTGACGAAATTCACGGGGTTTTTTCGCGATCTTTTGACGAAATTCACGGGTGTTTTTCGCGATCCTTTGATGAAATTCGCTTTTTTACTTTGACAAAATTCACTTTCTTCCACATCCTATGACAAAGTTTTCGTTTTTTCGCGATGCTTTGCCCAACTTCGCGTTTTTTCTGCGATCCTTTGCCGAAATTCGCGTTTCTTTCGCGATCTTTTGATGAAATTTGCGTTTCTTTCGCGATCTTTTGATAAATTCCGCGGTTTTTTGCGATCATTTAATGAAATTCGCGGTTTTTCGCGACCTTTTGATGAAATTCACTTTTTTGCGATCCTTTTGATGAAATTCGCGTTTTTTTCGCGATCCTTTTATGAAATTCGCGTTTTTTCGCGATCCTTTGTTGAGATTCGCGTTTCTTTCGCAATCCTTTGAAGAAATCCGCGTTTTTTCGCGATCATTTGATGAAATCCGCGTTTTTTCGCGACCTTTTGATGAAATTCGCGGTTTTTTCTCGGACATTTGATGAAATTCGCGGTTTTCCGCGACCTTTTGATGAAATTCGCGGTTTTTCCACGACCTTTTGATGAAATTCGCGGTTTTTCCGCGACCTTTTGATGAAATTCGCGGTTTTTCCGCGACCTTTTGATGAAATTCGCGGTTTTTCCGCGACCTTTTGATGAAATTCGCGGTTTTTCCGCGACCTTTTGATGAAATTCGCGGTTTTTCCGCGATCTTTTGATGAAATTCGCGGTTTTTCGCGATCTTTTGAAGAAATTCGCGGTTTTTCCGCCTTCTTTTGATGAAATTCGCGTTTTTTCGCGATCTTTTGATGAAATTCGTGTTTTTTCAGCGATCTTTTGACGAAATTCGCGGTTTTTCCGCGATCTTTTGTTGAAATTCGCTTTTTTACTTTGACAAAATTCGCTTTTTTGACATCCTATGATAAAATTTGCGTTTTTTCGCGATGTTTTGATATTTTGATGAAATTTGCGATTTTTTGACGAAATTCGCGATCTTTCGACGAAATTCGCGTACTTTTCGCGATCATTTGACGAAATTCGCGATCTTTTGACGAAATTGGCGGGTTTTTTTCGCGATCTTTTGACAAAATTCGCGTTCTTTTGACGAAATTCGCGGTTTTTTGCGATCTTTTGACGAAATTCGCGGGTTTTTTTTCGATCCTTTGACGAAAATTCGCGATCTTTTGATGATATTTTGACGAAATCGCGATCTTTCGACGAAATTCGCGTTCTTTTCGCGATCACTTGACGAAATTTGCGTTATTTTCGCGATCTTTTGACGAAATTTGCGGAGGTTTTTTCGCGATCTTTTGATGAAATTCGCGTTTTTTGCGATATTTTGACGAAATTCGTGTTTTTTGCGATATTTTGACGAAATTCGCGGTTTTCTTTATCTTTTGACGAAATTCGCGGTTTTTCCGCGATCCTTTGGTGAAATTCGCTTTTTTACTTTGACAAAATTCGCTTTTTTCGACATCCTATGACAAAATTTGCGTTTTTTCGCGATTTTTTGACGAAATTCGCGTACTTTCCGCGATCATTTGACGAAATTCGCGTTCTTTTGACGAAATTGGCGGGGTTTTTTCGCGATCTTTTGATGAAATTCGCGATCTGTTGAAAAATTCGCGTTTTTGCGATCTTTTGACAAAATTCGCGTTCTTTTAACGAAATTCGCGGTTTTTTGCGATCTTCTGACGAAATTCGCGGTTTTTTGCGATCTTTTGACGAAAATTCGCGATCTTTTGATGATATTTTGACGAAATCGCGATCTTTCGACGAAATTCGCGTTCTTTTCGCGATCTTTTGACGAAATTTGCGGGGTTTTTTTTTAGTGATGTAACGAATAGTGATTTGGCCGAATAGCCGAATATTCGGCCAAGTTTTAGGCCGAATACCGAATATTCGGCGGCCGAATACTGACTTTAATATAAATGACTTTTATTTTAATTGTTTAATTTTTTTTTCAATTTTAAAATAAAAAATTAAATTAAGGACTAATTGAAATTAATTTTTTGTTTGAGTTTTCAAAAATCATAACAGCTGAATGTATTTTTTGTTATACTTTAAATGTCTTAAAAAATACTTTAAAGATAACATATGACTTTTAAAAATGTAAATAATAATCTAATTCATAATTTTTTATTTAATCCATAGATAGTTCTAGTAATTTATATATATATACTATCTAAAATAGAACTCATTACCTCTGTAAAAATGAAACTTTTTTTATTTTAGTAAAATCCTTTCACCCCCTAAAAGTAAGAACTTGCATGTGTCCCCTGTCTTTTTACATGCTTTTTCATACAACTTAAACATAGTAAATTTACACTCTGTATGTCAAAAAAAAAAAAAAGGTTATTTTCTTAAAATATAATTATTCATTCCATTAAAATATTATATATTCTTTTCTGCTACCAAGATATACTTTTCTCTTTTTTTTTCTCTCAAAATTAACAAGCCCCTCATAATACTTCCTCCACCCCATATTTCAGAATGAGATCTTTTTCTTATAATAATTAATGTATTTAGGTATAAGTTTTTAATATTGTTTGTCGAAAATATTTAAAACTAGCTGACCCGCCCGGCGTTGCCCGGGCCCATAATAATATTCTTAAATGAATCTGAAATTTTTTATCGCAGATCCGTACAGAGGGGACGGTGCAAATTACCAGGGCCCGACTCTTGTTCAGTTCAAAAGTTGTGTAAAGTCAAAGGTTAAGATTTTTAATTTTTATATGTCTCATACTTTAAACTTTTTTATTCTAAATTAACTGATGAATTTAATTAAAATGTAATTATATTTTCAAAAATTTAATTTTTTATTTAAAATCTTTATATCAAAAAGCAATTACAAATACAGCATAAAGTGTAATGCTGAAAAAGAAATAATAAAATTGTAAGCAAATATTACTATATAGATTTTTAAGAAAAGTACCATCCAGAAAATTTATTTTCTAATAGAATAAAGCCTGTTTATAACGGACTCCTGCAATAAACGAAAAAAAAAAGTTCCAGCTCTCCCCCCCCCCCCCCCCAAAAAAAAATGCTATTATGCGTTGTTCAATTTAATGACCTGCATAAAACGGAATTTATCACTGGTCGTTTTCGTTTACGTCTAAGCAGGTTTTATTGTATCTTACTTTTGAGGGGGCCCGTAATAATATTCTTAAATGAACCTGAAATTCGTATCGCAGGTCCGTACAAAATTACTTTTTACGTCATGACAACATTTTGTAAACTTCTTGCTGCTGTTTAATTCGCATTTCCAATACAGTGCTTTGCATAAATTGCACGTTTCACCCACAGTTATGCATGCCCCGGAACGTTTAAATTAGTAATTTGGATTTCAGTAGCAACTCGTGCATGCTACAGTTATTAAGCCTATTTTGCCGATCGCTTAACGGCGTTCTCGACAATTCTATTTGGATTTCGAATCTATTTCGATTCGACTCTAATTCGGCTTCTTCTTCACTTTCAAGCATTCACCGAGATTTTTTACGGGCATTTCAAATGATATTTTGAAGCTACATAATTGCAGCGAAAGATATTCCACAGAAAACGCAAAACGTAAATAACAACAAACCCGCCCTAAATCCTGCCAAGGACTCTTACACAATAACCAATCAGATGCGTTTCTCGGGCGTTGCCATTAAACAATAACAAATAATCGCGATTTCTGTGCCACGTACGTTAGCGTAATATATATATAGATCATATTTCGTTTTGATTTTCTGGAACATATCTAACCAAATATCTTAAAATATTCGGCCAAATATGCCACTATTCGGCTACAGGTATTCGGTCAAATGTCCCACTATTCGGCTACAGGTATTCGGTCAAATGTCCCACTATTCGGCCACAGGTATTCGGCCGAATATCTGTTCAATATTCGGCCGGCCGAATATTCGGCAAAAGGGCCGAATAGGCCGAATACCGAATAGTGGCCGAATATTCGTAACTTCCCTAGTTTTTTTCGCGATCTTTTGACGAAATTCGCGATCTTTTGACGAAATTCGCGTTTTTTTGCGATATTTTGACGAAATTCGCGGTTTTTCCGCGATCCTTTGGTGAAATTCGCTTTTTTACTTTGACAAAATTCGCTTTTTTCGACATCCTATGACAAAATTTGCGTTTTTTCGCGATCTTTTGATGATATTTTGACGAAATTTGCAATCTTTTGACGAAATTCGCGGGTTTTTTCGCAATCTGTTGATGAAATTCGCGGGTTTTTTCGCAATCTGTTGATGAAATTCGCGGGTTTTTTCGCAATCTGTTGATGAAATTTGCGTTTTTTTCGCAATCTGTTGATGAAATTTGCGTTTTTTTCGCAATCTGTTGATGAAATTTGCGTTTTTTTCGCAATCTGTTGATGAAATTTGCGTTTTTTCGCAATCTGTTGATGAAATTTGCGTTTTTTCGCAATCTGCTGATGAAATTTGCGTTTTTTTCGCAATCTGTTGATGAAATTTGCGTTTTTTCCGCAATCTGTTGATGAAATTTGCGTTTTTTTCGCAATCTGTTGATGAAATTTGCGTTTTTTTCGCAATCTGTTGATGAAATTTGCGTTTTTTCGATATCTGTTGATGACATTTGCGTTTTTTTCGCAATCTGTTGATGAAATTTGCGTTTTTTTCGCAATCTGTTGATGAAATTTGCGTTTTTTTCGCAATCTGTTGATGAAATTTGCGTTTTTTTCGCAATCTGTTGATGAAATTTGCGTTTTTTTTCGCAATCTGTTGATGAAATTTGCGTTTTTTCGCAATCTGTTGATGAAATTTGCGTTTTTTCGCAATCTGCTGATGAAATTTGCGTTTTTTCGCAATCTGTTGATGAAATTTGCGTTTTTTTCGCAATCTGTTGATGAAATTTGCGTTTTTTTCGCAATCTGTTGATGAAATTTGCGTTTTTTTTGCAATCTGTTGATGAAATTCGCGTTCTGTTGACGAAATTCGCGTTTTTCGCAATCTGTTGATGAAATTCGCGTTCTGTTGACGAAATTCGCGTTTTTTGCGATCTTTTGACGAAATTCGAGTTTTTACGCGATCCTTTGGTGAAATTCGCTTTTTTACTTTGACAAAATTCGCTTTTTTCGACATCCTATGATAAAATTTGCGTTTTTTCGCGATCTTTTGACGAAATTTCGCGATCTTTAGATGATATTTTGACGAAATTTGCGATGTTTTGACGAAATTCGCGTACTTTTCGCGATCATTTGACGAAATTCGCGTACTTTCGCGATCATTTGACGAAATTCGCGTACTTTCGCGATCATTTGACGAAATTCGCGTTCTTTTGACGAAATTGGCGGGGTTTTTTCGCGATCTTTTGATGAAATTCGCGATCTGTTGAAAAATTCGCGTTTTTGCGATCTTTTGACAAAATTCGCGTTCTTTTGACGAAATTCGCGTTTTTTGCGATCTTTTGACGAAATTCGCGTTTTTTTGCGATCTTTTGACGAAATTCGCGTTTTTCCGCGATCCTTTGGTGAAATTTCGCGATCTTTAGACGATATTTTGACGAAATTTGCGATTTTTTGACGAAATTCGCGTACTTTTCGCGATCATTTGACGAAATTCGCGTTCTTTTGACGAAATTGGCGGGGTTTTTCGCGATCTTTTGATGAAATTCGCGATCTGTTGAAAAATTCGCGTTTTTGCAATCTTTTGACAAAATTCGCGTTCTTTTAACGAAATTCGCGGTTTTTTGCGAACTTTTGACGAAATTCGCGGGGGTTTTTTCGATCTTTTGACGAAAATTCGCGATCTTTTGATGATATTTTGACGAAATCGCGATCTTTCGACGAAATTCGCGTTCTTTTCGCAATCACTTGACGAAATTCGCGTTATTTTCGCGATCTTATGACGAAATTTGCGGGGTTTTTTTCGCGATCTTTTGATGAAATTCGCGTTTTTTGCGATCTTTTGACGAAATTCGCGGTTTTTTGCGATATTTTGGCGAATTTCGCGGGGTTTTTTCGATCTTTTGACGAAATTCCCGGTTTTTCCGCGATCCTTTGGTGAAATTCGCTTTTTTACTTTGACAAAATTCGCTTTTTTCGACATCCTATGACAAAATTTGCGTTTTTTCGCGTTCTTTTGACGAAATTTGCGTTCTTTTGATGAACTTTTGACGAAATTCGCGCTTTTTCGCGATCTGTTGACGAAATTCGCGCTTCTTTCGTGATCTGTTGACGAAATTCGCGCTTCTTTCGCGATCTGTTGATCAAATTCGCGTTTTTTCCGCGATCTTTTGACGAAATTCGCGTTTATGCGATCTTTTGACGAAATTCGCGGTTTTTAAGCGATCCTTTGGTGAAATTCGCTTTTTTACTTTGACAAAATTCGCTTTTTTCGACATCCTATGACAAAATTACGTATTTTCGCGATCTTTTGACGAAATTTGCGTTCTTTTGACGAAATTCCCGTTCTTTTGATGATCTTTTTACGAAATTACGATCTTTTGACGAAATTCGCGTTATTTTCGCGATCTTTTGACGAAATTACGATCTTTTGACGAAATTCGCGGTTTTTTTCGCGATCTTTTGACGAAATTCGCGGGTTTTTTCGCGATCTTTTGACGAAATTCGCGTTTTTTTCGCGATCTTTTGGTGATATTCGCTTTTTTCGACTTCTTATGACAAAATTTGCGTTTTTTCGCGATGTTTTCACGAAATTCGCGTTCTTTTGATGAAATTCGATGTTACGAAATTCGCAGTTTTTCCGCGATCCTTTGATGAAATTCGCTTTTTTACTTTGACAAAATTCACTTTTTTCGACATCCTATGACAAAGTTTGCGTTTTTTCGCGATGCTTTGACGAAATTTGCATTTTTTCGCGATCCTTTGAAGAAATTTGTGCTTTTGTGTGATCATTTGACGAAATTCATGCTTTTTGTGATCATTTGACGAAATTCGTGCTTTTTGTGATCATTTGACGAAATTCGTGCTTTTTGTGCTCATTTGACGAAATTCGTGCTTTTTGTGATCATTTGACGAAATTCATGGTTTTTTTAGCGATCCTTGGACGGAATTGACGTTTTTCCACCATCCTTTGACGAACTTTATGACGCGATCCTTTGATGAAATTTGCGTTTTCCGCGATTGTTTGCGACGAAATTGACGATTTTTTCTGCGAATGATTGACGAAATTGATTTTCCAGATCATTTGTCGAAATTTGCGATATTTTTCTGTTTTATTTTGTCTGAACTTCAGAAGTGATGACCAATTTTTCATAATTTTCGGAAAATTCGCAACAGAATCACTTCTGAATTCGCCAATCTGTCTCGTAAAATAACGCGAAACTTGTCAACCGGTTGCAGAGGAAAATCATGAATGTCAACGATCTTTCGCGGTAAAAAAAAATCACGCAAAATGTGAGAGTTGGTTGCACGAAAATCGCAAGGCGTTCGCGGGAATTGATCGCAGTTTTAAAATGTAAAACTTTCCGAAAAAGGATGAAACTTTTTGGACGGGAACCTCCCGCCCACGATATTCTTTTGGGCGGGATTTCAAAATTTTGGGCGCTAATCCTGCCACTGCCATCCCGCCCTGATTAATAGAAAGCATTTCTACTTATATTTTAAATCTATCAAGCATCACAGTGATTGTGGTTTGCTTTATAGCTTTTAATTTATGCTAAACAGTTTAATTTTGAAGTATTTTAATAGTCAGAATTTCTTGATCAGTTTTTTAGAAAAAAAAACTTTAGTTACTAAGATATTTATTCTCAAGGGCTAACCCCTCTTTGAAAGCAATTTATCTTTTATATACGCAGCAAATATGTTCATAATATTGTAATTTAATAGTTATTTACAAGATAGATAAAACATTTCCTTCTAATGAATGCAGAAATGCATTAAAAATTTCTTATAAATTCATCAGGTCAGTCAACTTTGTTCACTGTCAAAGTGTACCGTAACTAGCTTAAAAAAAAAAAAAAAAAAAAAAAAAAAAAAAGATTTTAACTGTTTGTTTATATCTGAAATATAGAGTGGATTATAGATGTTTGCAGATTATAGAGTGAGAGTCGCAGATTAGAGAGTGACCTGTATATATCTTTCTTTCCTTTTTTGCCCCAGATATGGTATTTCTTTCAGACAATGTGTCATCACTAAAAAATAATGTTATACCTAACCATAAGCCACAAATAAAATAATGTTTGGATCTTTATTGATATCAAGTATGAGACTGTAAATGAATAATTTACATGTGACAAGTATCTATAAAAGTCTGTTACAAATACTGCTTCATAAGAACAACAAAAAATGTTAACATTTAAGTAATTAAATTTACTATGTTAATCTAATAAACTTATTAAAAAATATAACCATTTAAAATACTCATTCTGATGCGAAAGACCTTAATTTCAGAAAAAAATTTTAACAAACACCAAAGCCCAAATAAATTGCAAATGTTTTCTTACATGCACAGAGTAATTAATGGTTTTAAAAAGTAGGAAATTTAGTTAGGTTGTCAGTGACTGATGGACTAAATTTTTAACAGGGCCGAAGCTAGGGGGGGGGGGGGAGCAGAGAGGCCACGTGTTCTGAGCATCAGAACAGAAAGCGAAGGGGGCATCAAATGAAGGTTTTGTGTGTTGTTTGACACAAAATATGTGTGTGCGTGTGTATATATATATATAGGGAAGAGGGGGGGCACATGTGAACAGTTTTTACATTTTTGGCTATTTCTCAAAATTATTATGAGCTACTGAACCAAAAATTGATTTATATGAATATTTACAATTTGTTTGTTCATTTGGTGAAACTTTTGGATGCATTTATCAAGAATTTCTAACTTATATCATCATTCTAAAAATTGTCTAAATTTGTTCACATGTGCCCCGGTGGAGGGGTAGTTGTGAACATACCTGGGCACACGTGAACACATGCACAAATAAGACAAAAATAATTTTGTGAATAAAAACTGTGATAAAAACTAATTAGATGCCCTCTTTCTAATTGTGTGAATAAATCAAATGTTTCAACATAAATACAAGAAATCATTCGTAAAATTGTACACTAATATACCTACTCCTTTTGAGTCACTTTTATTTGTTATCTAACTTCCAGTAAATTAAAACTGTGAAGCATTCCTAAATACATTGAATTTATAGCTCAATGTTTGACAAGGGTAATTAAATTTTAAACTAAAAAAAAAAAAAAAAAAAATGCATTCACAGGCTTAAAAATTACATTTGTGAACTGTTCACATCTGCCCCCATATGTTCTGTTCACAAGTGCCCCATCTACCAACTTTAGCCTAATTTATAAAAAAAAATATATTTTAATTGAAATAAGGAAACAAAACTTTTTGTAGACTTACCTAATTAATGCCATTATAGAATGCAATGCTGATATTCTAATTTTTAAAATGTCTTGAATGAATTTTTACTTCAATAACTTAGAAGACATTTTTTACTTCACACCTTCTAAAACAAACAAATTACAACTACCAGAAATCAAAATGGTTTATTGTTCAGAAAATTCAGCCAAAAGATGGTACCAGTACTACCATTTATTGGTAATTTTTTTATTTCAAATTGAGTGAAATATGTACTGTTCACATGTGCCTCCCTCTCCCCTATATATACATATATGTACACACACACATAAAATTTGGTTAAAAAAGTCTCGCAGCCGGGAAATACAAAAGGAGAACTGAATCAAATGCATTAACCCTTAAATGCCGGATTTTTCAAAAATCGTTGTAATATTGTTTTCCGGCTTTCATTTTTTAAATAAATCATGGGAAAAATACTTTAAAAAATCATATTTTGTTTTAAGTATAGTTTACGGCTAAAAAACAGTTTGTTACTAATCGGCAATACTGGTGTTTAATTGAAAAAATAATTTTCCTTGATAAAATTCTATAATATTAAACACACAAGAATATTAGGAACTTTAATAAGAAATAAATTTTACTTCCTCACTGCAGGTCAAAATAGGGTATTTTGCAAGGTTCCAAACAAAACAAAAAGAACAAGTAGAAACATTTGAAAAAATAAATTTATCTTTATTCTTAAACAGCACAAGTGTTGCCATCAAAATGTTGAAAATCTATTTAATAATATTTCAGACTGCATTTTATCGGTAACATTAGACATTATAGCTTCAATATTATTCTAATGGTATTTTAGAGAATAAATTGGGTATGTTGCCGAAAAGCAACACCCGGCATTTAAGGGTTAAAATTGACAAATAGTTAAAAAGATTCGTCTACAATACAAAATTGCAAATGAATATGAAAAAAGAACTGTTGTCTTAGGCTGTTTTGGTCTGTATATAGAGCAGATTTTTTTTTTTTAGGTTCGATTCTGTTTTGAAGGCTTTTATGAATCAACAGGGCTTGAAATTAAATTTTTCCTAGGAGGAGAGTCTCTTTACCTACATTTTTAAAAGGAGGGGATTTGAGCTATTTGGGAGGGAGAAAAAAAATCTAAAATTCACTGTTATTTTACGTGCTGTTTAAAGAATTACATTAATAATACAGACATGACAAAATACCATTAAAGAAATTTAAATTAACAACTCAGAATAATTATGCAAAATATTTTTTTATTGAAAAAAGGAAGAAAGTTCAGTTTTTATACAATCTATTTTTCAACCTTCTACCAAATGTCACGGGTCCTTAACAATAGGGTTGTTAAATGAATTTCTGAATTTAGATTTTATTCGATTTTGAGCCCTGAATCCTTTTTCACAAAGTAAATTTGTGACAGACAGCACAAGCACAACATTTATAACTTTGGAAATTATCAGACATGTATGGTCCCAGAAGCAGAATTTTCTGTGTCAGTCTGCAGCAAACTAAAATTTATCTGCGACCCATTAAGCCTACTATCATAAGAAATAACAGAAACACTTAAAGTAAGCAAAATTTCCATTTATAAAGAAAATATAATATAAGGATACAACAAATACCAGAAATCTAGAGACTTAAAGCAAATTTCAGTCATTTTTTAAGCCCAGCATTTCTTTTTAAGTTGGTGAATTAATCTGCAAGGTTTAAAATAATCTGCAGCGCCCGCTTCCGTGCTTCACTGTTTCTGCTACTGGGTGTATGGTTATATGCTTCCTTATTTTTTTCAGAAAACTTTGCAATATCTGATACGCCTTCACTTTTTAAGTACTTGCATGAACAATGCAAGTCTGTGATGGAATCATCAATATCCATTTCTAGACAAAATTTTTGTGATCACGTTTTTTGTAATGTTTTGCCAAAATTCTCGATTTTTTTCGTGATCTTTTAGGTGAAATTCGCGTTTTTTCGTGATCCTTTGACGAAATTCACATTTCTCCGTGATCCTTTGACAAAATTCACATTTCTCCGTGATCCTTTGACAAAATTAACTTTTTTCACGACCCTTTGACGAAACACTCCCCCCCCCCCTGATATCCTTTGTTGAAATTTCCGTTTTCCCGCGATGTTTTGACAAAATGAACATTTTTTTCTGCAGTCCTTTGACGAAATGTGCAATTTTTTGCGATCCTTTGATAAAATTCGCGTTTTTTTTAAATCCTGAAATCTGTTTTTTTCAGCGGCCTTTGACTAAATTCGCATTTATTCCGTGATCCTCTGACGAAATTTGCGTTTTTTCCACGATCCTCCGATGAAATTAGCTTTTGCCCCCTCACTCCTTTGCCGAAACTACATTTTTCCGTGTTCCTTAGCCAAAATTTGGAAAGGGGGGGGGGGGGTTGACCCTTTGATGAAATTTGAGTTTTTTAGCGATCCTTTGATGAAATTTGCATTTTATTCGTGATCCTTTGACAAAATTTGCATTTTATTCGTGATTCTTTGATGTAATTGGCGATATTTTTTGCGAACAATTGATGAAATTGATTTTTTTAACTATCATTTGACGAAACTCTCAAAATTTTTGTGTTATATTTTTTATGTCCGAATTACTGCCCGATTATTCATAATTTTCAAAACTGAATGCCTTAAATTTTCGGAAAATTCGGAACAGAATCACCTCTGAATTCGCCAATCGGTCGCGAAAATAACACAAAACTTGTCAACTGATCATGGAAAAAATGAAATTTGTCTGTCGGTCATGTGAAAAATTCGTGAATTTCAACAATCTTACGAGGCAAAAAAACTCAATGTATTAATCGGTCGTGCAAAAATAACACAAAATTTGCAAGGCATTATCGTAATTTTAAAGTGAAAAATTTTTTGGAAAATGGTGACATTTTTTGGACTGGAGCCTCCCGCCCACGATATTCTGCTAGACGGGATTTCAAAATTTTGGGGGTGAATCCTGCCCTCCCGCCGTGAATCAATATTTGACAAAACTGATGTAGTTCAGTATTACATATTTTATGATAACATATTTTAAATTTAAAAAATAAGTCAGCTATTAGAAACTTAGTAAAATTCTCTCTGTAAATTTACTTTGCGGAAGAGAGGTGGGGCGTCAAAATCAATGTTCGCATCATGTGCAAAAAAAAAAGCAAGTTTCAGCCCTGATTTTTAAATGTCACTTTTTACAGGTAAATATAATGCTGGTTCATACATAAAAACTTCTACTAGTGACATAACCTTTTTTTTGTGTGTGTGGCACAGTATTTAATATTTATAGAAATAAATCAGGAGGCAAATTCAGTGCTTTAAGTGATGAAAAAACCCAGCCGATGCGGCTTAAAAACTTTTTTTTACACCCTGAGAGAAGAATTTAAAAAAAAAAATCTGTCTCAAGTGTCATAAACATGGTTACAATGCAATCCCAATATCTTGCACATAAAAAACTGTGCAGCTTGTCTTCACTATATTTTTTATTAAAATTTAAATCATAAAAATTTTAAATGGAATTGAAGATTTTTGATAACGGGAATATTAAATATTAATAGGAAGTGTGCTTTGAATGACGAGCATCAAAAAGTGTGTTTCAGTTTGTATTTATGTTTACATACATAGAAAAATATCTGAAACGAATAACTGTTACACAAACAACGCATGCATATGTGGATGAAACACAAGTTGTATAACATCAGTTATCTGCCCATAAAAGAATTGTCAATATTTCAAGTTGAGTTTTAAATATACAGAGTGTTTCAGCAGCACAGCAGTTACAAACTTTTAGGCGAGAGAGTACACCTAGACTATGGGAAATCAAATAGCAATGCATGGTCGGAAACGATTTCCTGGCGAGGTAGTGACAACAGAAACACAAGAAAGGAAGGATAGCAGTGTCATTCCACGTCACTTCATCCAGACCATGAAACCCATGGTCTCAATTTTTGATGAAAATTTTTGTAGTTGTTCCTTTCACCACCCTTATTAATAACCTAAAATAATACTTCAATATCTTGAGTACTTTTTGTGAAAAAAAAAATGTTGAAATAAACAGAAAAGCTGCATAAATGGCACTTCAAAGTGTCTGTATTTAAGAGGCGTTTCTGAAAAAAAATCATAATTTTACTTCCCTTATCCATATCAAGTTGAAAACTTCACAAAAATGTACACAAAAGGATGGAAATATAAGAAAAAATAGTTTGATGATATTTTAGTTTGAGACCCCCAAAAGTTGTCTAAAGTTTGTCTTTACGAAAATTTTTGTAAGAAAAATGATTTTTCAAATATAATTTTTTCAAAAGGCATGGGAGTTAAACAAGCAATTTTTGTTTTAAATTACACGTAAATGTATAAACTGAAAGACTGAAAAAAAAAAAATGTATATATACATTTCTATTTGTAATTTATCTTACTTTGATTTAAAAAATTTGAAGTTACATGATAATTCTAAATTGAATGAAAGTAAGGAGGTATGGAGAAGGGGGGGGGGGGGGGGGGGGTAACCATGACTAATGGCCCCTAACCTTGTTTTACATAAATTATTTCCAGGTTTGGTAGGTTTTCGACATGCGACGGTTCAAACCGATTTTAACCATAATTAAAACCGTCATGTCAAAAACATAGTTTTAATAAATTAACATCAAAATAATTATTTAGCAGACTTAGATAGACTTTAATAAATAAATTTTAAAGAAAACTGCATAAATACATTAAAACTGTGGGGTATTATAAACTGCAGAAATACATTCTTGAAACCGATTTACATAGAGAATGAATTACTGAAACTAGATGAAAACACGAATTGTTGAATACACGAAACAAATAGATGAATACACGAAACAAAGTAGATTGTTTTTTTAATAAAAATTACCTAACCTCTGGTTGAATCCATATCAACTCAGACAGGGGGGTTACCTTCATAGTCTCAGAAGTTTTTGAATTGAACATATGTTAAAATTGAAGAAAAACTAAGATACCTGTATATTTTTGTTTTGTCCAAAAAAATTTCTGGCCCGAGATACAGGCCGCCAAAGATGGCATCCCAGGCACCATTTCCCATTCGCAATTTTCGATAAAAATTTTAAAGTGCTCTCTCTTGAACGGTGCAAGATTTTTTCTTGCGGTTTTTTTTTTATTTTAAAGATAATATTCTTCTGTTTAAAATGATATACCCAATTTTGAAATATGTATTCAACTTTTCTTGTGGCAACCTTTTGAAAAAAAAAATTTTTTTTCAAAAATGCCAATCTCAAAAATTTTGATTTTTTTTTTGCTGTTGATCAATACCATTGGGAACTACCTTCATTGTAAAGGAGAACTTTCGCTTTTGAGTTTAATAAGTTTTAAAAACATTTAAAAAATTCAGAGAATTTTACAGGAACTGTATATATACAGTTCCAGTAAAAGTCACTGAATTTTTGCTTATTTGTATCATTTTGTAAGGGTAAGCCTACGATATATCCTAAACAAGTTGGAAATTGCAATATCAAATGTGGCAAATGAGGTGCGTTCGTACTATAACTAGTTTTATAAATATTCAGATCTTGGTGCAATAAGTGTTACACTCTCGGGCAAAAAGGCATGAATACAAAATTTATTTTGACTTCTATATATTACATTCAGTAATACGGAAGTAATATGAATCCATCTTAAAAAGGACTTAATCACCATGGCAACCTAGAATCATTACCTATCATGGTATATCATTGAATCAATTATGTATCATAGGACTTTTAAATAGAATGGAAAAAAACTTTTATTAATATCTTTTTAAGTTTCTATTTGATTTTCATAACATTTGAAGTGATACATATTTTATTTTCACTACAGAACATTGCATAGTAAAACAATCTCAATAAAATATATCAATTACACAGCAATACAACAATATTAACGCAAGTTAGAGTTGAGACGGACGGGCAGACAAACCGAATCCATAAAGACTTTCAACTATGTTGGAAAGTGTTAAAAACACATAAATAGGTTGGAATTTGACTTTTAAAAATTCATATCAATAGACGGAAGCATACTTTCAACTTTCATACAACCCTGTATTTTACATACTCTCTTTATCTTTATATACATGCCACTATTTAGCTAATATTTAATTAAGACTAAAACACGCTTAAAACTAGTGAAATCACACTTCCAGAGTTTATCATCCATAGTCGGCCATATATCTAATTCTTTGCGCAGACCTGTATATCATTTTATCTATATTCTACAAACATATCTTAGTATACTAAATGAAGTTCAGTATAAAAATGCATAACTCATTTAAAAATCACCTTTAAATCACTTTTGTTCATACTCCGTAACTCTTACGATTTCTTTTGTGCACCCCTGTATATGATCTACAGCATTTATACACACAATGCAATTAATATGGAAAAATTTAGTTAAACTTAAAAACTCCTATCACAATTAAAAATGCACTTCCAGCAATCATCGTTAATATACAGCATTTTGTATACAGTAAAGTATTTGAAATCTTTTGTGTGTCCCTGTAAATACTATGCACTTTCTATTACACAGGAAGTAACTTGTAAACCACAGCAACATATATAATTTTATTATATGTGAAAGAGTTTAGCATAATTAAAATACGCCACAAACAATATTCCCCTTATACCATTATCTAATGGAATTCTTTTGTGAGGATCTGTAAATGAATAATTAATATTCTTTGCACCACATATTTTACAGAATGTATATTTTAATACACTTCATTTTAGTACATAGTTAAGATATTTTTTTCCATGTTTTGTTTTATTTGTTTTATGCTTCCATTCACCGAACTTTTTAAACACGCCTTGTATAACTTGTCAAAATCAAAAGTGGAAGTTCTCCTTTACAGGGAAGGTAGTACTCAATGGTATTAATCAACAGCAAAAAAATCAAAATTTTTAAGATTGGCATTTTTGAAAAAAAAATTTTTTTTTCAAAAGGCTGCCACAAGAAAAGTTGAATACATATTTCAAAATTAGGTATATCATTTTAAACAGAAGAATATTATCTTTAAAAAAAAAAAAAAAAACAACAAAAATCTTGCACCGTTCAAGAGATAGAGCACTTTAAAATTTTTATCGAAAATTGTGAATGGGAAATGGTACCCGGGATGCCATCTTTGGCGGCCTGTATCTTGGGCCTGGAATTTTTTTGGGCAAAACAAAATACACAGTTATCTTATTTTTTTGTGAATTTTAACATATGTTCAATTCAAAAACTTCTGAGACTATGAAGGTAAGATTTTTTCTTTGGCTGCCTGAATTGACATGGATTACACCCTCTTATTTAACGATTTAGTTCATCGTTAATGTATGCTTTTAAGATGAACAGTTAATAAATCCTTAATTATTTGTAATCATTAAAATTATGTAAGTTTAATCTAAATTTTGCAGAGGTAAATAAATTGTTTAGATTTTTTCACGGCTAGAAGCAGATTCCCTTCCAGTACCAAAACAGCATTGCTACAAAACCAGTTTTTCTTGTTTTCCCCCATCCTACTAAGTTCTTATGGATGGGCTTGCTTAACCCTTTATGTCCTGAATTATGAATAAAAAAATTGCTCCTCCTCAATAACTATCTTCGTTAATGTCTGAAGATATCCAAAACAACTTATCTTATGTAATAACTTGATTTTTAGACAGCTTTTTAATTAAAACTGATTTAATAAATCAGCAAGATTTTTTTTGTAAAACATTTACAAGAATAATTAGATTAATTGACAAAAAATACTCTTATGGAAACCAACAATGTAAATAAATGTAGGGGAAGGTGGGGCACCTTGGGACGTTTTTCAGTAAATAATTTTTCTAAATTTTATTAATATTTATTCTTATTTTAGAACCAATTAGACATAAAGTATAAGCATTTCTGCATCAAATAAACCTCATAATAATCTAATATCACACATAGGAAAAGAGTGAAAACAAAATAAAAAAGCCTTTAAAATGTCCCAACCTGCCCCACATGGTGGGGCAGGTTAGGACACTAGTTTTAATCAAAAATACATGTAAAATTTTATATTTAATTGATGAACAAAGCTTTATTTATAAAGCTTTAGTTGAGCATGAAATAATTTAAGCATTGAAACACTTTAATAATTTGAATTGTAACATGTTTTCATTAACAGATCTTGTATTCAATGTGAAAAAAATGGTGTTCATCAAATTCTAATAAAACGCATCTTTGAGCTATTTTATTTTCAGGAGTGCCAAGTTTTAAAAGAATGTCTGTTTGATACACAAATGAGCTATCATGTTTATCAGGATTAAAAAAAAAAAAAAATGACAACTCTAGATCTTGTCTTCTCAAAATGGATATCTCATACTCGCTGCTGTCCTCAACATTTTGAACATGCCCTACAAATACAACAATGTTTTGTTTTCCTGCAAACTTTGCCAGTGTACACTATCCCACAATGGATTTACCTTTAGCCTTTAAGTTTCTGGACTTATCTTAAGTTTGCAATCTGTAGGAAAATCAGCATCACATGAACAGCTGAATTCATCACTACTGCCATTACACAAATCATTTATATTTGTTTTCCTTTCAGGGGTAATTTTCACCAATTTT
Organism: Maratus speciosus; assembly: GCA_963932465.1. Classification (NCBI taxonomy): domain Eukaryota; kingdom Metazoa; phylum Arthropoda; class Arachnida; order Araneae; family Salticidae; genus Maratus; species Maratus speciosus. The sequence goes on along the minus strand of OZ010796.1, from coordinate 58,992,523 downwards.
GTTAGCGCAACTGTCTCATCCTCACTGCTTGATGAAAATTTTAATTGGTTGTGTACTTTTTTTTCCTCCTGTAAGCTGCATTTGGTCTTTGCAGCATTTTTGGACATGTCCCAACCTGCCCCACCTCGCACATTAAGTAACAAAAACTTTAAAACAGTTAAGCTTAGCATTTCAGTCTATTTTTTACCCTTAAAATAACAATAAATCCATGTTTTTTTATCACAACATGCCCCCACTTGTATTATTTCATTTCTTTAATAAAAAATTTATTTTTCAAAACACACATAAATGTTACTCAACCTCATTCAAAACAAAAATAATGGCATTATTTGTTGCCAGCAAACACCAGTGATTCCAAAACACATGGAAGAGTAGATTGTAGTATCATATATTGGCACTTATGTGTACTAATTTTTAACTGCAAAATTAAGCCTCAAAATTGAGATGTCCCAAGGTGGGCCATGTCCCAACGTGCCCCACCTTCCCCTATTGTGATCCTGTCGGCAACTGTTAACTGAGAAGTGTCTTGTAGTTTGTAGTTGCATATTTTTCATAGATTTTTTTTTAATAGGAGAAAAGCTACACCTATGTAAATGACTAAGAAAATAACCACATTCAAAAATATTTAGCTTTGACTGTTTCGCTGTGCTTTCTAAATATGATCTAGCTAAGTATTTTGTACAAAAATGAAAAGTACAATCTACATTTATTAGTAGATGAATTAAATAAATTTTATATTACATTTTCTTTAGTGGTACTTAAAATTACCATCAGAGCATAGGGTTAAAGGGATACTTCACTAATGCGAAAGCACCAGCCACTAATGTTAATCCTATAGAATTGTTTTTTAATTGTTTGAAATTTCATACTTTTATATGATTTTTTTCAAAGTAAAAATGAAAACATCTGCTCAATAATGTCAATTCTATGGGAGAAATTTTGTTTAATATTTAGTTTGCATTTCAATATTTTTATATATTTATTTATTTTTACATTGGATAGCTAATATCAATTTATAAAGAAAATTTTAAATCTGATGCAGCTGTGGTCTTCCTCGACTTCAGAGAAAATTATTCGTAGGTTATTCAAGACGAGGTGCTGGGGTATCACTAAACATGCGACAGTGCTTCACTTCATCCAGCAGTAATTTACACTCATAATGATGATTCTGATCTTATCAGCACAAGTTTATATGTGTTATTGGATGATTTAGAACATGATGTAGCATTTGTCCATGAAACCAAAAAATACATTACAGGGATGTCGTGGACACGCTATAGCGCGTAAATTAGGAGACGGAACTCAAAAAAGTAGCTCTTACGCATCCCGTGGGATGCGTAATTCGTCAAAAAATCGCAGAAAAAGCCGATTTTCGTCAAAGAATCGCGAAAAAAGCGCAAATCTCATCAAAATATCGTGCAAAAACAGCTATCTTCGTAAAAAAGCCACGAAAAAATAGCGTATTTCGTCAAAAAATTGCGAAAAAAGCGAATTTCGTCAAAAAAAATCGCTGAAATAGTGCAAATTTCATCAAAATATCGCGGAAATAAGCGCAAATTTCATCGAAATATTCCGGAAAAAAAAACACGATTTTCGTAAAAGGGCCGCGACAAGTTAGCGTATTTCGTTAAAAGATCGCAAAAAATAGCGAATTTTGTCAAAAAAAATCGCAGAAAAAAGCCGAATTTTGTCAAAGGATCCCGAAAAAATAGCGTATTTCGTCAAAGGATCCCAAAAAATATCGAATGTTTAAAAAAAAAAATAGCGAAAAAAGCCGATTTTCGTCAAAGGATCGTGAAAAAAGCACAAATTTAATCAAAATATCGCGGAAAAACGCTATTTTCGCATAAGGGCTGAAACAAAATAGTGTATTTCGTCAAAAGATCGCAAAAAATAGCGAATTTCGTCAAAAAATCACGGAATAAAGCAGAATTTTGTCAAAGTATCGCGGAAAAAACACGATTTTCGTGGCAGGCTCGTGAAAAAAATAGCGAATTTCGACAAAAAGATCACGGAAAAAACACGAATTTCGTCAAAGTAACACGGAAAAAACACAAATTTAGTCAAAGCACCAAAAAAGATGTGCAAAACTAAACTTACAGGTAGAAAATTCATAAAATGGGATTTAATTTTTTTTTATGAGATTCTTAAAAATACAGCATGATTTCAGTGTACTTTGATAATGTATTCAGTAGGTGGACCAGTGAAAAAAATCCACCCCCCCCCCCCTCCTCCTTACTGCAAAGAAATGTCTCCCGCCTTCAGAACATTTAGGATTTGATGCTTATTAATGATTTAGATGTAAATTTCCCTTCCAAGGAAAATCTCTGATTCCAACACTTAATATTTTTTTTAAATATCTTTTTTGAGTGCAAATAATACTGATTTTAATTCATTATTTAATTATTAAAACAATAATTAATGCATTTCATTTATCTTTTCCAAATAAACAAGTTTCATTTATTCTTTTAAAATATGAATTATTATTGATGGGGACCCGCTTTTGTAAAAAAGGGACCCAGATTTTTGGAAATCCTGGGTCCTTGGGACCCAGGTTTTTTCAAGTACAACGGCATCACTGCATTATTTTAGTGATGGGTGTGGAGCACAATACAAGAACTGTAAGAAACTTTGGCTAAGATGTTATATATTCCCGTGGCCACCATCTTGGATTTCTCAGTGATGTTTTGTTGGTGTTTATAGATAAGGCAACCACAACGAGTTACATGTTCTGACAACACCGTTAAACCTAACATGCGCATAAATCTGCTTGGCGACATTTACTTGGCGGAAAAGGGGTTTTCACGGCGAGAAAAATCCAAGATGGCAGCCGCGGGGATATATAACATCTGTTCCAGAACTTCCTTAATCTTTGTCATCACAAGAAAGACTTTCAGTTAAATGCAACATGGTCTTTTTTTTTTTTTTTTTTAACTAGCCATGGGAAATCCCCTTATGATGGTATTGGTGGGACTGTAAAGTGCCTAGTTACAAAAGCAAGTCTGCAAAAGGATCTGGAAGGGTATATTATTTCACTGAGAAATATACTATTTATGTTTAGCAACATTTCACCACATTATTGAAGAAAACATGCCATCATAATTAAAAGACATAGCTGCCAACCTTCCACTAATCTTCCGTAATGTCTGGATTAATTTAACCCAGGTTAAACACATTTCGAACCAGAAAATTTATTTCAGGAATGTTTATTTATTTAATTCACAGTTTCTACGTGGGGCACATTTAATTTCATTTCTTAAAAAAATTTCTGGCACGAAACGTATTAAACCAGGGTCAAATTAACTCAAGTATTACGGAAGATTAGTTTGAGGTTGGCACCTATGTTAAAAGATAATACCTGTAATCTTTTCCTTGGGTATTTAAAGTAATCATACTGTTTTAAAACTTAATTAAATTAAATTAATTAATTTAAATATTTGTAAGAATTTGTGTACATTCATAACCATGCACCTGCTATGTAAATAAATCAAATTTCATCAAAATTATTCAGAATTATAATGTAAAATCAAAGTAAGATAAATATTATTTTATAAAGTTGGTTTATGTTGGTTTAAAATTTTGTTAGAATTTTTATATACCAATTTGCCATACAAGTATTATGTAAGTAAATCAGATTATAACTAAATTATTTAGAATTATCATGTAATATCAATTTTTTTAAATCAAAGTAAGATAAATAGAAATGTATATTTTTAATATGATCACATGTAATTTAAACAATTATTTTAATGCATTTTAGGATTCCTAATGCCATTTGCCCCACCAGTGGCCAAGAAGTTCTGCTTTCAAAGCTGGTAGATGGGAGGTGCTGTGTTTGAACCCAATCGTGCCCGTCAGCCTAATTGTTCGGAGTTTTCCGTGGTTTTCTTCGAACCTTGGATTTCCTTGTGTAATACAGGTTACATTCCCTTAGAAAGACCCCCCCCCCCCTTCAGGCCCATATCCCTCGTGTAGATAATTGGCCATCGTAAACAACACCATCCAATGCCATTTACACATACAGTTGTTTTCATGCATTTTTTTGGTTTGTGATGAATAAAATATATTAGCACTCAAAAAGCCATTTTTTTTTTCCACAGCCTTTCAGTTTATACATTTACGTATAATTGAAAACAAAAATTGCTTGTTTAACTCCTATGCCTTTTTGAAAAAATGATATTTAAAAAATCATAATTTTTCTTGCAAAAATTTTTGTAAAAAAACAAACTTTAGACAACTTTTGGGGGAGTCTCAAATTAAAATATGATCATCAAACTCTTTTTTTCTTATATCTCCATCCTTTTGTGTACATTTTAGTGAAATTATCAACTTCATATGTTAAAAATTAATAAAATTATGATTTTTTTTTTTTTGGAAACAACGCAGGTTAAATACAGACACTTTGAAGTGCCATTTATGCAACTTTTCTGTTTATTTCAAGATTTTTTTTTTCACAAAAAGTACTTGAGATATTGAAATATTATTTTAGATTATTAATAAGGGTGATAAAAGGAACAACTACAAAAATTTTCATCAAAATCTGAGACCAAGGGTTTCATTTTTGTGTTTGGCTGGAGGATTTGAAATGGAATGACCCAGCAACAAGGTGAGAAACCATGATTAGTATTCTTAATACTGCAAAAATGCTAGGATAGCTTTGGCGTCAAGACACTGGTGTACAAAATCCCTGTTAACAGTGCTGAGAAACTTGTTGCACGCATCATGGCAGCTGCTGGAGAAGTCCGGGACACGCTCAGTATTAGACCTTCCATGCGCTAGAGATGTGAGGCCTGTATTACGGGCCCAGGGTCGTAAGTTCAAACACCTTCTTTGAAGACTATCATTGTCTCTTTTTGTTCTTATTTCTTAGCTTTTTGCTGAAATAAGAATAACAAACATGTTTTCTCACCCTGTTTGAGTCCTTCCTTTCTTCGGTGTTGGGTCATTCCACATGAATTCAACCAATGAGTGTTGCACCATAGTCACAGATTTTTTTAAAATTTTTATCATAGACAGACATAGTAGTGAAACCCACAAATCTGAAATTTATAATTACTTTTTGCAATATTGGCTGAGATATAGCCATTTGAAAATTGGTCATTTTTACCTAATGGCGGCCATCTTGGAATCTTATCAATGTTTATAAATGGCTATAACTTGACAAATAATGGCTTAAATTCTACGTTTCTGGTACCAATTTGAAGCTATTTGTACAAAGAATATATATTTCACATCAAAACAATAGTAAATTTTCGTTTCTTTACTTTTTATTATGTGCAAACTGAAAATATCACCCCAAAAAAGGGCTGACTATAATGGCCCATAAAAAAAATGAATCATTATGAATTTTTCTAAAACTTGGTAGAAACATTGCTCCATCTGTGTGCTTCAAATTAAAAAAAAGTTGGAGAGGTAAAATTTGTTGTTTTAAAATTAATGCTTTTTTACGCATAGGGTGTCATTAACCAAATAATGATCATTTTAGAATCTGAAATTATTCCTAATTTAAGAGTTTCTCTATTTATGGAACGTTATACTGTATATAATCCATAATTTAAACTATGCCTAAAAGCAGCATTTCTGTTTATACAAGAAGTTTAATATAAAAGAAGGTAGAGAGAAAAATGGGACATGCCAGCAAAGGGGTGAATGGGACTAAGTCTAATTCTTACTTTTTAATAGGATGAGCATAAATTGCTAATATGCAAATATTTTTAAAGGATTAGCATATTAATTATAACATTGAAAATATATTCATTTACTTCAAAATATAAATAAATTGAACAGATGATTTCTTAATATCATTCCTGATTAACAATCCCTCCAGTGATGAAGATACTGGAATTTGATATTGTAGCACAGACATTATGAACCTACAATCTTGTTATATTGTAAATATAGCTGACACTAGACTATTTGCTTCTTATAATATATTATAATTTTAATATATGTATAATATACAATATAATAATTTTATAGTTGTCCCATACCTCCCTGTTAGTGTGTGTGTGTGTGGGGGGGGGGGATATGGGACACATTTTGAAATTTACAATTTCTTTAATTATAAAATTGTTTCTGAAAATTATGTTTCTATATTGTTCAAGGACATTAGAAAGTGTTCCATTTTGTATTCTAAAAATTGAAATTTTTATTTTTGTGTCAAACAAAAATGATTTTCTCACTTTTGTAAAAAGTGTCCCATTCCTCCCCACTCTCCCCTATGCATAGAACCTATTTAAGAGCTTTTCCCACTTATGTATATATATTTATTTAAATCATTGAGATTGCATTAAATGTTCAGATGTAAATATGTCAGTTTATGTAGTTTTTATTTTAGTGTATTTAGTATAACTGAACTTACTTATAAAATTGATAAAAAACCTTGGTATTTTAAATCTGAAGAAAAAAACTAGGTATTATATTATAAAGTTATATGCATGTAAGTAAATATTTTGTTCTTATTTTGTCTAGATTTGTTTCATGTGTAAGTTTAAACTTAGGCTTATTTCTCATCACATTCAATGTTTTGCCCTGGATTTGTATTATATTAATTTTTTTTTTGTCTCACTGTATCTAGATTTTTGTTCATATAAATTTGAACTCAGTGTGAACTAAAAACATCAAATGTCAACTCAATTAATTCATTTATATATTTTTATTTTATTTTATTTAAATTACACAATTGAATAAATTCAACTGTAATTTACAGCTAGTATTTCTCCAACATTTCAAGGGAAAATATTATGTGGCTTTTTTTTTTTTTTTTTTTTTTTTTTTTATGTAGTCCATTATATTAAGGGATTTAATATTTGTGTAAATATTTTTTGAGAATTTTATTCTCATGTTTTAAATGAAATAAAAAGTACTGTAGAAATGAAAATTTACTAGTATTTTAATACAATGTATGAATATTTAGTATAAATAGCTACAAATTGATATTTCTTTATTTAATTATATAATATACACACAGTACATTAATTCAGATGTTAGAAAATTTTATTTTAACTATTATTTCTGAAATTAGGAATACTTACAGATTCTAAAATGATCACTATTTGGTTAAGACACACCCTATGTGTAAAAAACCATTTATTTTAAAACAACAAATTTTACCTCTCCAATTTTTTTTTTTTATTTAAAGCACAAAAGGAATAATTTTTCTACCAAGTTTCAGAAAAATTCATGATGATTCATTTTTTTTTATGGACCATTATAGTCAGATCTTTTTTTGGGTGATATTTTCAGTTTGCACATAATAAAAAGTAAAGAAATGAAAATTTACTATTATTTTGATGTGAAATATTCATTCTTTGTACAAATAGCTTCAAATTGGTATCAGAAACATAGAATTTGAGCCATTAGTTGTCAAGTTATGGCCATTTACAGACATTGATAAGATTCCAAGATGGCCGCCATTTGGTAAAAATGACCAATTTTCAAATGGCTATATCTCAGCCAATATTGCGAAAATTATTTTTAAATTTCAGGTTTGAGGGTTTCATGTTTCGGAGACCGGCTAACTGCGCCGATGCCGACCCTTCTTTGCCTCCCCCTGTATGAACTGCGCTCGGCGTCGCGTTGGACCGGATATCATTGTCAACCCCCCTCTCTTATACTTATGGGCACGAAGTGACAGCTTTTTTTGTTAGAAAGACTCTTTTCTGGTGGCGTTGATTCGCTAAATTGGGCGCTTTATCGATAATTTCGGCTATCAATAATGCTTTTCTTAAACTCGCAAAAAACTTATACACATATATTTTATATATGTGTATAATAATTTTTTTTGTTGTTGTTGTTAATAATAACTATTAAATCACAGAAAAATCGACACTATAAAAATGTATATTCCGTTAATATAATCTGTACAAATTAAAAAAAAAAAAAAAAAAGGAAATAAATAAAAGTATGATGATAAAAAAATCCATATATAATAACCATTATAGAACATTACAAATCATCATCAATTTCAAATATTTACATAAGAAATTTAAACATTGAAGAATTTTTTTTAATTACTTTAGAAGAGAAAATTTTATGAAGAAATAAAACTTGTTACCTAATAATGCCATTTTTTTCTCCAAGCATATTATTTTTCGTTCAATAATATAATATCTGACATGGGCCAGTTATGCATGGAAACAAATATTTTCGTAAGGTTTGAACTAATATCTCATTCACTCTGCCTTTAGATGTTTCATTCTAAGATTCTTCAAGAACCTTAAACATTATTAACATTTATATACAGATTTTACAGATATTTCATAATTCAATTAATATGCTAAAAATAAATTTCACTTTAATATTATTCTCTGTAGTATTTTGAAAGAAAGATGCTGAGAAAAAAAACAACATTCTAAATGGAAGAATATTCTTGCTGCTGAAATATCCCTATGAACGCTAATTTGTACTTCTTTTATTGCTCTTAATATTATTGTTTTTACTATTATTATTATTAAACTTATTTAGAACTATGGTATATAAATAATCATTTTTTATTTTCTTTCAAAACTTATTTTTTTCCAAGTTCTAAAGTAAATTTTAAAATTCCAAAGCGGTTGCACGATGTTTTATAAGTAAAACTTAAATATGTATTTCTTGATAAAGTTTAATTTTTTCTGAATATATAATTCTTATAATCACGCACGATTCTCTTATGCACAGGCTGATAAATATAATAATAAGAAGAAGAGCATTAAATTCTCATGAATTCAAAACTGAGAAGTGCATTATCATTTGAAAAATATGCATTCAAAAGTGGTGTAAAGAAACTTAATACCTTAAAGGTGTTCTCAAATCCAAAAGGGCAACTTTCTGACATGATTTTTAATTTATTTTTGTTCGAAAATGCATGAAAATAGCTGGTGTTGTTGTTCAGAAACTATGTCATTGAGCTATTTTTTCCTTTTTTTTTTTTTTTTTTTTTTTTGCAAACGCAATAGATCTTTCAGGAAAGAGTGTCCAAGTGGACATTTGGAACCGAATTTCCTCGCGAAGGAGGAAAGAGCCCTCAAGAGCGGGCGAAAAACGTGTTTGTCACGTAATCAAATTCGCTTCTAACTCAATAAGTAATGGATGGATCAAAAAATGGAAAAAACAGTTCCATTCCAAATCGCTTCCATGGCCAGGCTGTCCCATTTTATACCTTTCCGTTAAAAATGAATTTGTAAATGTGTCAAAACGTTTTGCGCTTGTTGAGCAGAGCAGTTAAGAACAGCTTAAGGTGCTTCACAAATTCCCTGCTCGCAACACAAAATTTTGTGACACATTGTCTGATTCATTTTTATACTTAAAGAAATAAAATTAACAAGCCTAAGCGATTTTTAATTGAATAGCGTATTCCATTTCCAGATAAATAAATTATTTAAACAGTTATAACCCATTCTTGTTATGTGATGAGAAATTTTTATACTTTATCGCACTGCTGCTTCGTGAATTTGGTTCAAAACGCCAACTTTTACAGTATTTTCTGTAAAATTATCTACTTTTTCCACAAAATGGAAAAGTCATTCGATTACATAGTTTCTTAATAAGAACATTTTCTAATTTAATGTGTTTTCAAGCATTCAGAAATGTGTCAGAAAATAGCTTCTTTGAATTTGAGAGCAGCCTTAAGACTGTTTTCAAATGCAAACTGGTTACTTTCTAGAATTCATATTTGTTTGTATTTACATGAGAGTGACCTATCTGTTATTTAGAATCTGTGAAATCGAACGGTTTTTCCAATTTTCATTAAAGGCAATCTTTTACAAAATGCTGTTAAAAGCATTTAGCATTTGAACTGTATTTCCACAATGCGTTCTAAACTGAATTTCCAGACGTGACAGTCTGATAAATTTTTATCAAACAACAATTGCTTATAATTCAACATGTAATTCAGTTATCTGAAAATGAAAGATTAATAGATTCTAAATCCATTCAATAGTCATGTCTGCAAGTAACATGCTTTTACGTTTAAAAGCAAGTTTGTAAGTTAGAAATTTTAGAGGGAAACTCTTTGCAACACCCTTAAATCTAAAAAAAAAAAAAAAAACCTTTATACACATAAGATTATGATTTTCTAATTTCTTATTAAATCAACACATCTTCTCCAAATATAGTAATTTCACACATTAGATTATGATTTTCTAATTTCGTATTAAATCAACGCATCTTCTCAAAATATAATTTCAAAGTTTTATTTATCTATAAAGATAAAATATCCTTTTTTAATAATAGATGACTTCCTATAAAAGAAAAATACACTTTAAATAATAGATTATAGTTGACTTTATGATTTTGATCCTCAAAATATTTTTAAATGAAATTTTTGCTGACTTTTAACAGCCAAATTTTTAAGTAGAACTGATGAATTATAGTTATTTGGAATCTGAAAGAGAATATAAATACATGAATGGATGAGAATTATGCTGTGATAGAAAAATTTAACATATTAATTATTTTTAAAATAATCCTAAATTAGACCATTCTCCATTCTGCTTCATTTAAAAAATAATAGTAGTAATAATAATAGTAATACTACAACTTATAGTAATAATCTTGTTAATTTAAACACGCTGCTGACTGATTTGGTATTATTTGAGAAAAATAATTATGAAAAGTTCAAGTCCATTATTTTTATCTTTCGAAAATAAGAATTTTCACTGTATATTAAAAATCATAATAGCTTTGGAAATGAGGGTTATGATTATCTGTTACAGATTATCTCGCGATTTATTTCGGACGCCAATATTTTGCCAAAAATTTTCCCACCAGAGAATAAACATTTATTTTATATTACTACCTATAGTTCTTGCAAAAATGAATACATTTTTAATCTTTTTTATTATTATTATTTAACCATTCCATAGATTTTCGATTAAAATAAATAAAATATTCCGTTTTAAACATCATTAGCGCAAAATAAGGTAAGGGAGGAGGGGGTTCTACGTCAAATTCCTCCAAGAGTATAAACTTATAACATATATAAAAAACTCATTGTGTTAAATAAATACATTATATGTAAAACCAACGTAAAGAAAAGTATAAACAGCCAAAATTTTTAGCATACAACTGTTTCGTGGCTCCATAATGAGAGCCTTTATTACAATAGAAAAAAATTTTTAAAGAAAGAAAAAGAATGCAGCAATAGCAGCAAAGTTGTAATGTTACTGCTACTGCTGTTTCTCTGTCTGTCTTTTCTGAAGATTAAGCCTTTAAGCACATAAACGCTCAATTTATATAATGGATGTTTGTGCTTTTCGTTAGTCTTTGGAATGGATAATTTTCTTCTGATGGACTGATGGCTTCCATTATTATGAAACAGCCATTATAAATGAAGTGTTAGGTGAAGATGAAAGAGCAGTCGTAAAAAGTTAGAAGTCCGATTTTCTGGTCAGAATGGGAAAGAAAAAGGCCATAATTAAAAGAAAAAAAAAAATGTATATGGGCATTTTTCCCCCCCACATTCTGACCAGAAAATCAGAGTTCTAACTTTTTACGGCTGCTCTTTCATCTTCACCTAACACTTCCTTTATAATGGCTGTTTCATAATAATGGAAGCCATCAGCCCATCAGAAGAAAATAACTCGGTTAAGGCGGAAACTTGGTTAAGCGGGACTCGGATAATCGGGACTCTATTGTATATTTCATTTAAAAAATCATATTTAGAATATTTTTGTTGGTGTTCAGAGGGGGTCATGACCCCCGTGACCTCCCCTTTGTACGTGCCATTGTAAATTGCATAGTTCAGTATTACATATGATTACATATTTTAAATTTTAAAATAAGTCGGCTATTAGAAAATTAGTAAAATTCTCTTTGTAAATATACTTTCCGAAAGAGAGTGGAGGGGGGGGGGGGGGGGGTAAAATCCATGTTTGCCCCGGGTGCAAAAAAGGCTAGTTTCGGTCCTGCTTAAAAGGTGGCTTGATAAAGCAGCATTGAAACGATGCAAAGTTAAAAAACAAAAGAAAATCACAACATATTTGGTAAAAAAGATGAAGTGTCGTACGTGTCTATCCAATAAAGTGCCCGAAATTACGCAATTGACAAAATAAGTAAGTTGACTCTCTTTATTATTTTCATAAAGAACATGCTTTTTTAACACTATTTCTACCCACATCCAATAACACCTTTCAAAGTTTTGATTTTTATTTATTTTCCTTTTAATTTTTAAAGATAATAAGTATTAAAACAACTCTTCAATGTACTAGACATGATTCGGAATTGTTTGATCTAAAACTTACAAATAAAATATTAATCATAAATCAAAATATGTTAAAAGTTGTCATTTGACATCGGTCAAAATAGTGTTGGCAATAAAATTTTTCACATTTAAAAAAGACTTTGAGGAATTTTAAGGGCTTTCGGTTAAGCCGATTTTCGGACAACCGGGTTTCGACTGTATATATATATATATATATAATGTTATTTTTAAAAGTTACAGAAATTTAATTTTTTACGGGATTTAAATACTATATATTTAGTAAAACTTTCTTCGTGTACTAATAATTAAACAATAAAAGATTCATTTTTGTACAAATAAAACTTACCGAATTATGATAACTTGAATTTTATGTATTTTCAGAATTTTTTGTCATTGAAAAAGGAAAAACACTTTTTATCCAAATGTTACAAGTCAAAATAAAAAATTTCTTAACAATGGTATGTGTTTTTTTAAAATTAACATTAGATATTTCTTGAAATACCTTGAAAGAGCTAACAAAATTTGGGGCGGCAGTCGCGCCATTTAAATGAGAAGTCCCCTTCTTTCGTAGTAAATATTAGTAAGTATCCTCTAGTAATATTTTATTTGTATTCATTACGTTGAATATCTCATAAGATATAATGCAATGCTTAGATGAATACAGAACCTTAAGTATTGTGATTATTGTCGCCAAGATTTACCATGGCCGGATTTGCATCCAGAAGACTTTTTTGGGGAAAAGAAATCTTTAAGGCAACCCTCAATAAAATGATGGATTGCTTATCTCACCCCTTCGAGCGCAGTTCATACAGAAGGGGCCGAAGCTGTAGGCGCAATTTATGATCTCCTCCCACCGTAGGCGCAATTGATGTACACCCTCATGTTTCATTACTGTGTCTTTCTATGATAAAAATTTTAAAAAAATCTGTGACTATGGTGCAACACTTTTTCTTTAAATTGGTTGATTTCATGTGGAATGACCCTGTTGTGTTGTCACTACCGTGCCAGAAAAGAGTTTCCAACTATGCATTGCTATGTGATTTCCCATCATCTAAGTGTACTTTATGTCTCCTAAAAGTAACTGCTGTGCTGAATGTTTGCATTCTTTAATTTTAAATTTATTTTGGGACCTATTTAATAGACTATTTATCGTCTTATTTGGTAATATTTATTATATAAGTAGGGGAGAGTGGTAATGAATGGGCCATTAACAAAATATGAAAAAGTATTTGCATAAAATTATTTTAGATGCCACCAATAGATGAAGTTATTTGTTCTGCTAAACTCATCCAATTTTCCATTGTTTTGGAGAAGCCATTTTCCCACTAGAGTAGGATGGTCAAGAATCTGATTAAAAAGTAATTTTTTTCACTTTTCAGTAAAATAAGCTGAAAAGTATCTATTCCTTCATTGTAGATATGTGTATTAGCAAGTCTTTGCATATCTGTAAACTAATTTTAGGATGTATTTAGATGTTATTTGAATTTAATGTACTAAAAAAACCTGAAAATATTCCAGAAGTATAGGTGGGGCTGAATGGGCCACTATATCATGGTCATGAATGAGCCACCTTTAGATAAGGAAAATATGGTTTTTCTTCGTTTTTTCTGATCTTCTCTTTAATATGAAACATAACTGGCTGTCATGGATTTAGATTAAATGACTGTCTAGTTAGAATAGGTTTATAGTCATGTCTAAAAAATAATTTATACATTTTCACCCTAAAAAATATTATTTATTAATTAGAAACATAAGTTAAATTATATAAATGATTAAGGTGAACTGTCTAGTTGCTGACCACACCTACCACTATTTTTCCATTTGGTATAAAACTAGAATAACTGTTTATATTCTTAATCTGATGGGTAGAATAAATAATACCAGAAATTTACACTAAATAGTCAGTTAATAGGCAGTTCAACCCTGTTACAACCATGTCGTTTAATATTAATTTTGAAATATATAAATTTTGTTAAATCAATGTGTATTATCTGTTATTTTTATGCATATTTTACGTTCTTTCTTTCTTATAATCTCATTATTTTGTCATTTTTCTGCTACAATAATGTGATTTAATAATATCACTTTTGATGTTTATAAATTTTGATAAGCATTGTGTATTACTTACTATTTCAGTATGCTTTTGATCATATCATGTCAAGTGCTATTTATTTTGTCATATTTGGTAAATAAAAGATTAATTCCACATTTTTTCATTGAATTCATTTAGTGGCCCATTCATCCCCATGGGTGGGGATGAATGGGCCAAATTTTTATTATCATTCATTATAAACATTTTCTAATCCAATTTTTATTACTTTTTCCTATAGCCAAATAAGTAAAGCAACTGAAAAGACAATTCTGAGCCAAAAAAAATTATTAGAAAAAATTAAAAATCAAAAATTGGTCCATTCATTACCACTCTCGGCTGAATCCCAAAACAGCCGAGACACTTGGCATCGTTCAATTTGGTGAGGCGATAAATGGATTTTTCTTGTTACCAGTTCGTTTCATAAATTCTTTCCACGCCTACAGTGGTCTGATCTTGAATTGGGATTGGTTGATTTGTTGTGTATTGGATGTTTACGCCTACCTGAAAACTTTCATTCACAGTTAGCTCAACGGTGTTTTGACAACCCAACTCCGCATTTGTAAAAATAGAATGTCGGCAAGTCAAAAGTTTGTTATTGTAATTTTTTTTTTGCTGTTTTTAGTTGTAAAATTTGAAAGTTAAAGTACCTGCGTAATTTAATTTGAAATAGTGACTATTTGTTCATTTTTTTTGCTGGAAAGTTAAATGAAGTTTGACTGGAAATTTACAAAATTATGCAATTCAACATTTTTTACAGTTGGTTTTCA
Organism: Maratus speciosus; assembly: GCA_963932465.1. NCBI lineage: Eukaryota > Metazoa > Arthropoda > Arachnida > Araneae > Salticidae > Maratus > Maratus speciosus. Next base: position 58,977,480 of record OZ010796.1, on the reverse strand, counting down.
AGAAAGGAGATGTCTGTTAAGGTATGTTAATAATTTTATGCACTTTTTGTTGTAGTGTTTTATATTAGCCGTTTATTGTATATTTCTCATGTATGCTGCCCTTAAGAGTTTTATACATTTTGAGATTGCTACAGAGCGAGAACTGCTGAATTTTGAGATTGCTACACAGAGAGAACTGCTGAATCCAGTGATGTTTTATTTTCGGTTAACGAACGCGTAAGCATTCATACATGATTACTGATTGCCGCTTTAACAAGTTTTGTACATTTTGAGATTGCTACAGAGCAAGAGCTGCTGTATTCCGTGACATATATTTTTTTATGAACGCAAAGCGTTCAAAGTTCTATAAATTAGAAATGATTTGTTCAATGTTTACTCTGATATATGCACGTACTTTAAAATATTAAATGACGCCATGATTTTTTTCTGAAAGTTGTTGAATAATGAAAATTTTAATCATTAAATCGTTACTCTAATTTGAAAAGCTACTTTAAAAATTTCACATTTTTCAACAAATTATGTTTAAATCGTTTGTTTTATTTTGAATCTCATAAAAATCAGTTTTCCTGTGTTTTCTAATGCGTCGTTATTTATAAATGTTGTATTTCCCATGATTCCAAGACGTAGTAAAAAACAGTCTGGAAGCATTCAGGAAAGTAGACCCATCACGTTAGTTTTCAGGTTGCCGTATGTGGGGTGTTTGGCGCTTGTCAGAAAAGACGCCAAATGGGGGGGTCTCACCTGTTTTGGGATTCTGCCCCACTCTCCCCCAATATTTTCAAAATATAAATGGGCTTAGATGTGTTATTATCCCAGGGTCGGCCATCTTTTATTTTTTTCATGCATGAAAACTCCTTTTTCGCCAAGTAGTAATGTCGCCAATGGTTAAATACTGTAGAGAGGTTAATATAATATTGAAAAAACAAATACAATAATTAAAACTATTAATAAAAAATAATTTTTAATTCAAGCCAAGAAAAAAATTAAAGATGGCGGACCCCGGAATAATAACACATCTGTTCCAAATATTGTTGCATTAAAAATTAATGCCACCAACATAAGGATTTCGGTTTTGAGATATAGGGTAGATGTGCCAGTAATGGACAACCTTAAGGAATTTCTTTAAAAAATATTTTTTTATTAATAGTTAAAACTATTATATTCCAGTTTTTTCAATATTATATTAATCTATCAACAATATTTAACCATTCTTATAGCCTCATTTCCCAATATGAATAGAAATTTAATTTTAAATAACAGAAATGTATCAAAACACCCAAAAGCCCAGTAATGGACACCCTCTGTTCCAGTAATGGATGCCCCATAAAAGTAATAAATATAATTGTTTTTATGACTATTTAGAACCAGAATTTAATGAATACATACTAATGAAACAAAATAGTTATTTTCAAATAAATTTAACATTTAGGATACCAGTAATTAATAAAGTATTTGTGATAATCATTTATTGTTTGCATCAATTATTGAAATTATCAGAAGATCGATGTTTTAATTATTTTAGATGGATAGATTAAAATACTAAATATCAGGCAATTACAGCTATCAAATTATTGTAACAGTGGTGGATTTAAAAGGTAATTTTAAAAAAAGTTTTGTAATATTAATGTTTAGTTTTGTGCCACTATTTTTAAATGTTTAGTTTTGTGTCACTATTTTTAACAATCTTCCAGAGACTACTTGATATATCATTTATAATAATTAATATTACAAATATGAAAGAAATGATATTGTGAGTTGAATATTTTAAATACTAAATAAAATAATTTAAAAATAAAACTGTAGAACTGATGTTTGAGGCCACTGATCTGCAGATTTACTAGTTTCATGAATATTACCTATAACTTTCATTAATAGTATTACATTTTTTTTTTTAATAGGGAAACATTTAAGACAGAAAATAGATTTTTAATATCTTCTGTAATTTAATTGTTTTTATTTAAACGGAGAGGGATTAAGCCCTATGAGCCCCTCTTTGACTGTGCTCTTAAACAATATTTTTTGCTTCCTGGCTGGTTTGATTGCCAGATTATAAAATATGCAAGGTATATGTACTACATAAAAATAATAATAAATAAAATAAAATATTGAAATTTCATAAAATCTCATAAAATAACTTAAAAGCAGCTATTTATAAAAGTTCTGGTGTTATTACATTTTGGTAAGTATAATTTAAAAATTAAATTTGATTATTTAGGTTTGCAGTTAAGCCAAAGTATTTTATGCACTATAAACATGACTAAAATTGCATTTTTAGCAATGTTTACATGGGGTGTCCATTACTGGAAAATGACTAATTAACCATCCCAGTAATGGACACCCCTCTTAAAATCTTAAAAATAAATGAAATTTTGTAAATGGCCATTGGTGTATAAAATTCAAAGTTTTCTATTGCTACTCAAACAAAAACATTCAAATTTTGCAAGAAAATAAATAATATATAAATTAATTAAGCGAAGAATTGATTAAGCTCTTAGCCTCTTCATTAAGATTTTCACAGAAAAACAGCAAAACTTTGAAACATTATTTTCTGCTTCCTGATTAGTTTGATTAAAAGTGTCAACAATAACCCTGATTTATAAAACATACAAGGGGGAATTATAAAAAAAATAATTAAAGCTAAATATTTATTAGTTATTTTTTTATAAACCAAAAATATCAAGGGGTGCCCATTACTGGCACATCTACCCTAGATACTGAACTATTACAACAGCGAAAGAGGTGAATTACATGTACAAAATAAGCATTGAAAGAAAAATACTCATATAATTTAAAAAGTAAAATTACTCACTGAACTGTACTTTCTTGTCTTGGCGGAATATAAGCACAATGCAGCTCATTAGAAAAACGAACCTTTTTCTTCGGCGGCATTTTCAAATTCTCATAATCCAAAAAAGCACACTTTAATGAAAAGGTTGGTTGGCTGGTTGTTCAACGAATCATTTGACATTACATGCTAGAAGGAATTGAATCACGGATGAACGAAATTTGACTTTCCATTAAGACTTTTAGACTGGGATTACGGTGCCTCACTTAAGATCAACTTAGAGACTTACGATGTAAACAAAACGTAATACCCTGTTCACACTGCGTTATCGGAACTCTCTTAAACCTCCGAACTCTCTGAGGGAGTTCCACAAACTCTCTGAGAGAGTTTCAACTTTCTTCGGGCTAGAGACAGCCACGACCATTCACTCTCGCTGGCTGTAAAGCTTCGCATTAACTGATTGGGTGTTGCGGGCGGTTTTATCTTAAGCACATGCGCAAACAACACAGTGACGTTCACTGAGTTATCTTAAGTGAGTTTTTCCATGTGAACAGGTTTCCAATTCCGGGAGGGTACCACCTCAAAATTAAGAGAGTTCGGCGGCCTAAGATATCTTAAGTATCGTAGTGTGAACATAGTATTAACGGCATTACAGTGCCTCGCGATCTTACGACAGCATGGAAGCAGCCGTAAGTTAAGACACAAGTGGATGCGCGCGCAACCACAACAAATGTAATTGCGGCCTGTGATTGGCTGATTGCAGGTAAAGGTGCGTTTTCACTGGTCGTCCTAACGACCTAAAAAACCTTAGCGATCCAAATCCTTAACCTAAGAGCATTTTCACTGGTTACAGCTAAACCCATACGCCAACCAATCAAAGGCAAGTTTTTACTGCGCAAGCGTCTACTACAAGGTGCGTTTTCACTGGTCTACCCAAGGTCTCACTTACCTAACTTTTTACCTAAGCACAAGATTTTAGGTCGTTAGAACGCAATTTTGTAGGTTTGATTCGTGATCAATCCTAAGCAAGGCTTACCCAAGCGCATCCAATTAACATAAAGTATTTTGATAATAATGGCGGTGTTGTCAATTTTCTAAGTGATATATATTTTTTTAATTATTCTGTTTTTACGTCAAAGAATAATCTATTTTTTGTGATTGAAGCAAAATAGTAAATTTTATTAACATGTTGGATAAATATCCTCTTTTATTATTGTCTTTTAATTTAATAAATTGTGGGTAACATGGGCGTACCCAAGGGGGGGGCTGATGGGGTTACAGCCCAGCCCCCCCCCCCGAAATTTTCGAAATTGATACGAAAAAATTGCTGGTTTTTCTTTCCTTTTTGGGAAAATTTTTCATTTTTTTCTATCATACAGCGAAATGGCCATTCTCATTAGTCCAATATTACTCCATATTGACTCCAAAGAAGAGAAAAGGGGCTGATGGGGGTTACAGCCCCCCCCCTTCTCTCAAAATATTCAAAAATTAAATGAAAAAAGTGTTTTTCCCTACTTTTTTGGACAAATCTGTACCTTTTTCTTCTGTCATACAGCGAAATAGTCATTTTAGTTAATCCCATATTAGTCCACATTGACATCACAGCATGCTCAAAGATGGGGAGGGGGCTGATGGAATTACAACCCCCTCATCTCAAAATAGTCGAAAATGAAATGAAAAAGTAGTGCTAATTTTTTTTATTTCTGCTTGAGAAAAATTTGCATTTTTCTCCTATCATTCAACAGACTCCCTTCCCTTTAGTTCCATATTAGTGCACAGTAACACTACATTATACCTAAAGATATAAAAGTGGCAAATTGGGTTATAGCCCCCTCCCAAAATAGTCGAAAAATGAAATGAAAAAATGCTTTTTTCTTTGTTTGTTTGAGATAAAATTTGTAATATTTTTTCTGTAATCCTTAGTTTTTTAGATAAATCTGTAATTTTTTTCTTCTGTCATACAGCGAAATAGCCGTTTATGTTAGTGCCATGTTAGCACATTGGCATCACAGCATACCGAAAGAAGGGGAGGGGGCTGATCGGATTACAGCCCGTCCTCCAAACTTGTCGAAAATGAAATGAAAAAACTGCTTTTTTCCCTTCTGTTTGAGATTAATTTGTAGTATTTCCCCCCTATCATTCAGCAGACTAGCCGCTCTCTTCTCTTTAGTTCCATATTTGTACACCGTGACACCACATTATACCCAAAGAAGTAAAATGCGGTTACAGCTCCCTCCCAAAATAGTCGAAAATGAAATTTAAAAAAAATGTTGAATTTTGTTTCTTTTTGTTTGAGGTAAATTTGCAACTTTGTTTTCTGCAATATAATGAACTGACATTCTGGTTAGTCCCGTATTAGCGCACATTTACACCACAGTATACCCAAAGAAGGGAAGGAGCTGATGGGGTGACAGGCCCCCATTCAAAATAGTCGAAAATGAAATGAAAAAGGTGCTGATTTTTTTTTCTTATTGTTTGAGATAAATTTGTAATTTAGATTTCTGTTTTACCGCGGATTAGCCATTCTCGTTAGTCCCATGTTAGTCCACATAGACACCACAGCATACCCAAAGAAGGTGAAGGAGACTTTATTTTCGGTGGTGGGGAGAACAATGTTATAGATTTTAAGCTGCAATGACTTTCTTTTGAATGAAAGTATATAAAAAAAAACCCATTAACTCTTTCCAACTTGATTCGGTGTGGGGCGGTCTCAGAATCGGGCCCGTGCCTCTACCCCACGGATGATTCTGAGTGGAAAAAAAAGTTCTGAAATTCACAGCAAATTTTCTGAAAGGTTACAGCAGAGGGAGGAATCCCTTCCCGGCGCCAATTATTTCAGTTGCTTTTTGCGTTAACACTGTTTACATTTCACGTTGATTTCAGGCTGAGTGTAGATTCCTGCAAGTTGGGTTCGGGTTAACCAGACTTTTAAAAAGTCAGTTCAGCATATTACCTCAGTTTAAAAACTATACCTATAATAATAAACATAGTTGTTTGCATGTGTGCTGTTTCCTAATGAGACCGCTGTGTTTTTTCCACTTTGTTTGTTACAGATTTTATCACAACCCTTTGCCGAAATTCGCACTTTTTCTGTGGTCCTTTGACGAAATCCGCGTTTTTCCGCGGTCCTTTGACGAATTTTGCTTTTTTGGGATACTTTGACGATATTTGCTTTTTTTACGCCGGCCTTTTCCGGAATACGTACTTTCCCCCCCCGATCCTTTGTCGAATTTCCCGTTTTTTCCCGCGGCCTTTAGACGAAATTCGCGTTTTTTCAGCGGCCCTTGAAAGAAATTCGCATTTTCTGCGATATTTTGACGAAATTCGCGTTTTTCCGCTGCCCTTTGACGGAATACACGTTTTTACGTGATCCTTTGTCGAAATTTGCATTTTTCGCGTCTTTTTGACGAAATTCGCGTTTTTTCTGTGACCATTTGACGACATTCGCGCTTTTTCCGCGACCCTTTGGCGAAATTTGCGTGTTTTCCGCGATCCTTTTTCGAAATTCGCTTAAGGCTGTTCTTAACTGATCTGCTCAACAAGCGCAAAACGTTTTGACACATTTACAAATTCATTTTTTAACGGAAAGATATAAAATTGGAAAGCCAGGCCGTGGAAGCGATTTGGAATTGAACTGTTTTTTCCATTTTTTATATCACTAAGTTACCTATTGAGTTATAAGCATTTTTGATCATGTGACAAACACGATTTTTGCCCTTCACGGACTGGTTTGTCTGCTTTCTTCGGGAACTTCGGTTCAAGACGTCAACTTTGGCACCATTATGTGAAAGATCTATTGCGTTTGCAAAAAAAAACGGAAAAAAACTCGATTACATAGTTTCTGAACAACAAGACCTGCTAGTTTCATGCATTTCCGAACAAAAATAAAGTGAAACTTATGTCAGAAAGTTGCCGTTTTGTATTTGAGACTCTTAATTAAAACGGCCTTCGCGTTTTTCCGCGGCCCTTTGACGAAATTTGCAGTTTTTTTGCGATTCTTTGAGAGTCGGTTTTTCTACGCGGCCTTTGTCGGAACATGTACTTTCGCGATCCTTTGTCTGATTTCGCATTTTTTTCGCGGGCGAAATTCGCGTTTTTTCGCGGCACTTTGACGGAATACGCGTCTTTTTCGCGATATTGTCGAAATTTGTTTTTTCCCCCGCGGCTTTTAGAGGAAATTCGCGTTTTTCTGCTGTCCTTTGACGGAATACACGTTTTTTTCGCGATCCTTTGTCAAAATTTGCATTTTCCACGGTTTTTTGACGAAATTCACGTTTTTTTCCGCGGCAAGTTGACGAAATTCGCGTTTTTCCCGCGATCCTTTTACGAAATTCACGTTTTCTCCGCGATCCTGATCGACAGTTTTTTTTTGTGATTTTCTGGCGAAATTTGCGTTTTTCCGCGGCGGAATTCTTCGACGGATTCTTTGTCAAAATTTGCATTTTTCAGCGGCTTTTTGACGAAACTCGCTTTCTTTTCTGGGCCCTCCAACGGTATACGCGTTTTTTTGTGATCCTACGTCGAAATTTGCGTTTTTCAGCGATTTTTTGACGAAATTCGCGTTTTTTCTGCGACTTTTTGACGAAATTCGGGTTTTTTCCGCAATCCTTTGACGAAATTTGCGTTTTTTTTCACGATCCTTTTTTGAAATTCGCATTTTTTAAAATGACCTTCGCGTTTTTTCGCGGCTCTTTGACGAAATTCATGGCTTTTTTGCGATGCTTTGACGAGATTCGCTTTTTCTACGCAGACTTTGTCGGAATACGGGCTTTTTTTCGCGATTCTTTGTCGAGTTTCGCATTTCTTTTTCCGCGGTCGAAATTTGCGTTTTCTCCATGGGCCTTTGGCGAAAAGCGCGATTTTTTGGAGAAATTTTCCTTTTTTCCTCGGCCCTTCGACGGAATATGCGTTTTTTCGCGATCCTTTGACAAAATTTGCAGGCTTTTTGACGAAACTCGCTTCCTTTTCCGCGGCCCTTCGACTTAATACGAATTTTTTTCCTTGAACCTTCGTCGAAATTTGCTTTTTTTGACGAAATTCGCGTTTTTTCCGCCGTCCTTTGACGAAATTCACGTTTTTTTCCGTGGCCCTTTGACAAAATTGGCGTTTTTGGGGGATAAGTTGACGAGATTAGCTTTTTCTACGCGGCCCTTTGTCGGAATACGTCCTTTCTCTCGCGATCCTTTGTCGAATTATGCGGATTTTTTTGCGGCCCTTCGACGAAATCGCGTTTTTTGCAATCTTTTGACGAAATCGCGTTTTTTGCAATCTTTTGACGAAATTCGCATTTTTCGAGGCCCTTCGACGGGATACGCATTTTTTTCGCGATCCTTTGTCGAAATTTGCGTTTTTGCGGGGGTTTTTTTGCGAAATTCGCGATTTTTTCTGCGGCTTTTTGACGAAATTCGCATTTTATTCACGATCCCTTGTTGAAAGTTACACTCTTTCCTCGTCTTTTTCACGAAATTAGCATATTTTTACGATCCTTTAACGAAATTCACGTTTTTTTGCAATTCTTTGACGAAATTCGCGTTTTCTCCACAGCCCTTTGATGGAATATGTTTTTTCGACATCAATTGTCGAAATTCGCGTTTTTTCCGCGATCCCTTGATGAACTTCACTTTTTTCCTGGAGTCGTTTGACGAAATTCACGTTTTTTCAGTGGTCATTAGACGAAATTCGCGTTTCCTCGCGGTCATTAGACGAAATTCGCGTTTCCTCCGCGGTCATTTGACAGAAATTGCATTTCCTCCGCGATCATTTGACGAAATTCGTGTTTTCTCCCCGATCCATTTACGAAATTTGATTTTTTTGCGATCCTACGACGGATTTTTTTAAATTTTTGGAACCTCATGCCTTAAATTTTTGGAAATTTCGGAACAGAATCACCCCTGCCCCCCCCCCTTTCCCCTCTCTGGCTGCGCCCCCCCATTATTGTCAAAAATGATTTCCGTTTACAACAAAATTCAACGTGTTTCGTAAGATATGAAACGTTATGGAAATTTAAGTCAGCCCCCCCCCCGAAATAAAATTCTGCGTACGCCACTGGTGGGTAATCCATATGGATTGTAGATCGCTATTTTTGGTAATCATTTTCAGATGCATTTTATTAATATTAGAATACTAATTATATAGTTCGTTTAAGGATTTTGTTTCAGATATAAGGATGAAGATATGTCCAGTTCTCAAAATCCTTTTATTTTTATTAAGCGTTAATAGTATACAAATAATAAAAGTATTTTTTAAGAATATTTGTTTCTTAAAATGAATTGCTTCATTGATTATATTAGGTTACTTGATAGGGTATTTCTGATCAATTTAGATTTAAATTTCCCTTTACTCACTTAAAATAATTGTAAGTGTTAAGAAGGATATTGTTTACTGTAGCCCATTGTTATTTAAATGGAAAATTAGTTACAGGCAAAATTCAATCCAGTTTTGCTAATAGTAAGTACTTGATTATGCATGTTTAAGCGAGCATGTAAACAAAGTTTCTATAAAATAAACAAGCCATTGTCCTTTCCTGTTCCTCTTTAAGCAAGAAAGATCCGATTGCAAAATGCAAAACAGTTTGCTCTTTACTCCTTTTCAGATACTTACTTGTGAACTTTGTCATGTAAAGAAAACACTGCTGATCTACTTATTTATTTTATTTTTAATACATTTTACCTGCAGATGTGTTATCTTTCTTTTTGTTAAAATTAATGCTGAAACTTTTATGAAGATTTATAACTTTGTATGAAGTTTAAATCAATTGAGAGATATTCAAACTATGTGTAGCTTTTCTATGTGCCCATTTCGAAGAATTTGTACACATTACCATTCCAATTCGATAGGCAGTTATCAGTGGCGTACCCAGGATTTTATTTCGGGGGGGGGCTGACTTAAATTTTCATAATGTTCTAAATCTTACGAAACACGTTGCATTGTGTTATAAACAGAAATCATTTTTGTCAATAAGGCCGTAACCAGAGGGGGGGGGGGGGTGCAAGGGTGACTTTGTTCCGAATTTTCCGAAAATTTGAAAAATTCGGTCATCAGTCCGAAAATTTGGACCTAAAAAATTATCGTGATTTTTGACAAATGGTCGCCGAAAAAAATCAATTTCGTCAATCGTTCGCAAAAAAAAAATCAATTTCGTCAATCGCTCGCAAAAAAAAAAAATCTCCAATTTCTTTAAAGGATCAAGGAAAAAACCGGAATTATGTCATACAGCCGCAGATAAAATGCGAAGTTTGTCAAAGGATCGCGAAAAAAAGTCAAATTTCGTCAAATGATAGCGGAGAAAATGTGAATTTCGTCAAATTATTCTAGAGGAAACGCTAATTTCGTCAAAATGAGCACAGAAAAAAACCCGAATTTCGTCAGAAGGCCGCAGAAAAAACGCGAATTTCTTCAAAAGGTCGCGGAAAAAACGCGAATTTCGAAAAAAAGATCGCTAAAAACACGCATTCCGTCAAAGGGCTGCGAAAAAGAAGCTAATTTCGTAAAGGATCGCAAAAGCGAATTTCGTCAAAGGGACACGGGAAAACGTGAATTTCGTCAAAAGACCACAGAAAAACGCAAATTTCATCAAAAAGACGAGAAAAAGCGCGAATTTCGACAAAAAGCCGCGAAAAAACGCAAATTTCGAGGAAGGATTGCGCAAAAATGCGAATTTTGTCAAATGACCACAGAAAAAACGCGAATTTCGTCAAAGGGAAGCTGAAAAAATACGAATTTCGTCAAAGGGACACAGAAAAACGTGAATTTTGTCAAAAGGCCGCAGAAAAACGCAAATTTCATCAAAAAAGACGAAAAAAACGCAAATTTCGTCAAAGAGCCGCGGAAAAAACGTAAATTTCGACGAAGGATTGCATTAAAAAACACGAATTTCGGCAAATGACCACAGAAAAAAACGCGAATTTCGACAAAGGATCGCTATAAAAAACGCATTTCATCAAAGGGAAGCTGAAACAACGCGAATTTCGTTAAAGGATAGCAAAAAAAAAAAAAAAGAAAAAGCAGGGTCACAAAGAAGGGCCACAGAAAAACATGAATTTCGTCAAAAGGCTGCGGAAAAACCACTAATTTCGTCAAAACCCCGCGGAAAAAAGCAAATTTCGACAAAGGATCTGGAAAAAACGCGAATTTCTTCAAAAGACCGCAGAAAAAAGCGAATTTCATCAAAAGGCCGTGGAAAAACGTGAATCTCTACAAAGGATTGCGTAAAAAAACGTGAATTTCGGCAAATGACCTCAGAAAAAACGCAAATTTCCTCAAAGGGGCGCAGAAAAAACGCAAATTTCCTCAAAGGGCCGCAGAAAAAACGCAAATTTCCTCAAAGGGCTGCAGAAAAAACGCAAATTTTGGCAAAGGATTGCTAAAAAAATATGCATTCCGTTAAAGGGAAGCGGAAAAAACGCGAATTTCGTTAAAGGATCGCAAAAAAAAAAAGCATGGTCACAAAGAAGGGCCACAAAGAAACGTGACTTTCGGCAAGAGACTGCGGAAAGAAACGAATTTCGTCAAACAGCAGCGAAAAAACAAAAAAACACGACCATTTCCATAAAAAAAACGCGAATTTCGTCAAAGAGCCGCGAAATTCATCAAAAAGACGAGAAAAAAAGCGAATTTTGTCAAAAAAGCCGCGAAAAAAATGCAAATTTCGACAAAGGGTTTCGTAAAAAACGCGAATTTCGGCAAAAGTTCACGAAAAAAACTCGAATTTCATCAAAAACTCGCGGAAAAAAACGCAAATTTTGACAAAGGATCACGAAAAAAACGCGAATTTCGTCAAAGGGTCGCGTAAAAAAGCTAATTTTGTCATAAGTTCGGGGAAAATGCAAATTTCGTCAAAGCGTCGTGATAAAAACCTGTATTTCATCAAAGGATCGCGTTAAAAACACATACAAATATCTGTGTTTATTATTATATGTATAGTTTTTAAACTGAAATAATATGCTGAACTTTTTAGAAATCTGGTTAACCCGAACCCACTCAGCCTGAAATTGACCTGAATATAAACAGAGTTAACCCAAACTACAACAAAAATAATTAGCAGCAGGAAGGGATTACCTCTCCTTTCCCCCTCTGCTGTAACCTTTCAGAAAATTTGCTGAGAATTTCAGATATTTTTTTTAAACTCAGGCTCAAATCTGGGGGGAAGGGGGGAGGGCACGGGTCCGATCCTGAGACCGTCCCACGTCGAAATCTGTTGAAAAGTGTTACTGGTATTTTTTATTATTTTTTTTATATATACTTTCATTTAAAAGAAAGTCATTATAACTTAAAATCTATAAAATTGTTCTTCCAATCCCCGAAACTAAATTCTGGCTACGGTTCTTGCTTAACAATAAATTAATATTGTAACAAACACAAAATATTTTTTGTATACACAAAATATTTTCATACACATATATAAAATAAAGACTTTGTTTATTATTTGTGCATTGCACAAGTAATACGAAGGACTTTAAACCGTTCCAGATGAAAGTACTGGCTGCAAAGTTAAGACAGAATAGGAAGATAAGTGGGGGGAGGGGACATTACCGAACTCCAAAGATGTCTTTGCAGTCAAACAAGAAATCGCTGTGTATCTTACAGATACGAGGAAGTAATCGAGGGTTAAAAACAAAAGTTAATGAATATCATTCACAGTGAGCTCTTCCGCACATATATAGTGTGCCTGACTTCCGACTTAGCCAAAATTCTGAAGGGATTAGCTAAGGTGTCATTATGCACTAATATGGGACTAACAAGAAAGACAAGTGCGATGCATGACAAATATATATATACAGTCGGACCTCTATTTAACGAACCTCTATTTTGCGAATTTCTCTATTTTGCGAACTTTTCCTTGGAACCAAGAACATTTTGCGAATTTCTTTGTAAAATAACCTCCAAATAGCGAAGTGCATTCTCTATTTAACGAACTTTTTCTTGTGATCCAAATTTTTTTTTCTCCCCATTTCTCAAAATATTTCTGGACATTTCAAACTTATTCTTTCTTTAAACACATTTTATGATGTTCAATGGTCTTGAACTGGTTTTACCAGGCACCTTCTTTGTCAGCAGTGAGAATTTGGTAAGTACGGAGGACGAAGACGATAATCCCTTAGTGTAACTTAAAAAAATGTGGATTCAATGAGAAATTAACCATGATGTGCTGATTGATGATTGTATTTCAGTTAATTCTTAAATTGAGGTCTCGGAAACACTATCCGAATTGGATGTTTTCGACAGTGTGAAAAATAAAAACAATACAGCAATGAATTGCGATGAAGACGAATATGATGATGATGGAAATGATCATTATGCAGGAATTAACAAAACTTCGTATAATGTAATGCTAAATTCATTTTTAACAACCGACGCGGATTATAGTTAGAAGAAAATACGTATGAAGGTGGTTTTGGTGCATTGTAAAGATGCGACACGTATTATGAAATAAAGCACATTTATGAGATAATTATGAGATATGATGGCACAATTATGAGATAAAGCAAAATTAACAGAGTTTTTCAGAAATCAAATTTAAGGATGCATATGTTAATGTATAATTAAAATTATTTTTTATAATAATAATAAATGCGATAATGTCATTAAAATTCGTTAATTTTAATGTAAAACTATTTATTTTAAACAGAAAATACAGTGTATTCCCGGATAATGTTTTGCTTTCCTTGCCGATTTCAAAGATTTAAACACATAGAAAAAATAAATTGATGATGGATATTGGTGGGTAAATAACTAAAACAAATCGATATAATTTATTTTAAAAAATGTGATTAATTACTTTTAGTAAAAATATTTAGTGTTTATGAATTTAAAATCTGTTTTATGTAATTTAAAGTATTTTAAAAGGTGAATCTCTATTTAACGAATTTTCCATATAACGAACTTTTTTCCGGGATTTAGCGACTTCGTTAAATAGAGGTTTGACTGTAATTGAATTGATCTAAAAAGTAAGAAGTAAACTTTTTTACCATTTAATCTGACCGTTTTGGCAGGTAAAAGAGGTTTAGTCCCTTCAACCCTCCGCACCCCCATATTTCGGTGTGGCATGGAGATGCGACTGAAAAATGAAAGTTAATAAGCTACTTTTACAGTCAACTCTTCCGCACCGGATTTCCGATTTAGACGAAATCGACTTCAGCTTAGCTGTGGTGTTACTGTGCATTAACATACCCCCGCATTGACAATCTTGGCGCCCGTCGACTATGGGAAAAATTAAAAAAATCCTTAAATTAAAATACTTTTAGATTTGTCGAATTTATTTGTAGGTCTCTTTCATTTATCGAGTAAAAGAGTTCGAGTTCAGTCATTTGAAAATGGATTTTGTGGTCTCAAGTAAATTTGGTCGCAAGACTGAGGAGGATATTGGATTAACAGGAAAAACAAATTCGTGGCATGCCAGAAAATAAAACAAATTTATCTGAAAAAGAAGGAATATATCAGCCCTTTTTTCATTTCACTGCGATCTCTTCAGAGGTGGAATGGAGCTGTAACGTCATAACACCCGTCCCCATCGAATCCTTTGGTGTATGCTGGGGCATCACTGTGCACTAATATATGGGACTAACCAGAATAGCTGCGTCGCAGAAAAAAATTAAAAATTAATCTCAAAAGAAAGAAAAAAAAACTGGATTTTTTTTTCATTTCATATTTGATTATTTCGGAAGAGTAAGTAACCCCATCAGCCCCTTCCCCTCATTGGGTATACTGTGGTGTAACTGTGCGTTGATATGAGACTAGCCAGAACGTGTAGTTCGTTGTATTGCAGAAAACAAGTGCATTACAAATTCATCTCGAACAAAAAGAAAAATATCAGCCTTTTTTTCATTTCATTTTCGACTATTTTGGGAAGGGGCTGTAACCCATCGCCCCCTTTCTACTTCTTTGGGTATAATGTGGTGTCACTGTGCACTAATATGGAACTAAAGAGAAGAGAGTGGCTAGTCTGTTGAATGACAGGAGAAAAAAATACAAATTTATCTCAAACAGAAAGAAAAAAAGCAATATTTTTTTATTTCATTTTCGACTATTTCGGGAGGAGGGGGCTGTAATTCCATCAGCCCCTCCCATTCTTTGGGTATGCTGTGATGTCAATGTGGACTAATATGGTGTTAACGAGAATGGCTATTTCGCTGTATGGCTGAAGAAAAATTACAAATTTATCTCAAACAAGAAGAAAAAAACAGCCTTATTTTTCATTTCATTTTCAACTATTTAGGAAGGGGACACCCCCATTAGCCCCTTTCACCTCTTTGGGTATAATGTGGTATCACTGTGCACTAGTATGGAACTAAAGAGAGCGGCTAGTCTGTTGAATGATAGAGGAAAAATACAAATTTATCTCAAACAAAAAGGAAAATATCAGAACTTTTTCATTTCATGTTCGAATTTTTGGGAGAGGGCTGTAACTCCATTAACCCCCTTCTATCTTTTCGGGTATAATGTGATGTCACTGTTCACTAATATGGAACTACAGCGAAGGGAGCGGCTAGTCTGTTAAATGATAGGGGAGAAAATGCAAATTTATCTCAAATAGACAGAAAAAAATCAGCTCTACTTTTTCATTTCATTTTCGACTATTTCCAGAGGAGGAGGTTGTAATTCCATCAGCCCCCTCCCCATCTTAGGGTATGCTGTGATGTCAATGTGGACTAATATGGTGTTATCGAGAATGGCTATTTTACTGTACGACAAAAGAAAAAATTACAGATTTATCTTTAAAAAGTAAAGAAAAAACACTTTTTCATTTAATTTTTCGCGATTTCTGGTTTGGGGGAGGGGGGCTGTAACCCCATCAACCCCCTTTCTCTTCTTTGGTGTCAATATGGACTAATATGGAACTAAAGCGAAGGAAGCGCATAGTCTGTTGAACGATAGGGGGAAAATGCAAATTTGTCTTAAACAGACAGAAAAAATTCAGCACTGTTTTTTCATTTCATTTTCGACCATTTCGAGAGGAGGGGGCTGAAATTCCATCAGCCCCCTAACTAATATAACCTGGACTAATATGGTGTTAACGAGAACGGCTATTTTGCTGTATGGCAGAAGAAAAAATTACAGATTTATCTTTAAAAAGTAAGAAAAAAAAACACTTTTTCATTTAATTTTTTGACTATTTCGGGAGGAGTAGGGGGGGGGGCTATAACCCCGTCAGCCCCCCTTTCTCTTCTTTGTTGTCAATGTGGACTAATATGGGACTAATGAGAATGGCTTGTCCGCTGTATAATGGAAAAAAATTAAAAAGATAATTCCATAAAAGAAAGACGAAAAATCAGCACCTTTCTATATCACTTTCGAAAATTTCGGGGGGGGGGGCTGTAGCCCCATCAGCCCCCCCCCTTGGGTACGCCACTGGCAGTTATAAACGCACATTCAATGCATTTTAAATTAAATCATACCAAAATAATAGGAGATTCTCTAGTTGAAATATATATTTATAAAATTTTGTTTAAATTGTTATTTAAGTGCATTTCTTTTACAAGTATAGCTACAGATCAAGCAGGACGGTCGTTCTGCCAAGCCAAGCTGAAAAAAAATGCTAACCTCGCCAAACAAACAAACGCCAAGACTAAAACGCAAGACACCGTAACTGCTTATTATACCGCAGCCAACTTCTCCATGTTAAATCGACCAAACATGCGAGCGTAAAATTTCCCATATCAAAAGAACCAATCATCGCAGAAAAATAAAACCAAAACCAGAAGGACCTAATGGAAAAGATCTTCAATTTGAGACCAAATGCATCCTCATAAATTAATTATAAACAGAGATATAGATTTTTTACAATAACGTCGAGATACTGAAAATGACAAATTTATTTTCTTCGTTACAACTTATGCTTCAATCGAGGTAGAGACTTAAATAATGGGCATAAAAAAGTAAGGATTGCATTTTTGGACACATATTTACTCAATCTACGTGCTTTTGTAAAATTTAGCTTTAAAAATACAAATTTTCTATTCTTAATTAGCGAAAAACTGTTAATTAATTCTAAAGTTTATAAATTATGCCAAACAGCGATAAATCCGCCAACCATTTTAGAAGTCTTATACTATTCTTTTATGTTATCCTTTTGCATTGATTTCATCGAAGAAAACTATGGTCGAGATCCAGATAGATTTTCCGCTGTTAGCGAAATGAGTTTGACCAATCAGAAGCCAGAATGTTTGAGAATTTTTGCTGTTTCTGGATCCCGGCGTATGTCATAAAAGTTTTGAGTCATGTTCTTAGTGCCATGGATGAAGTGCAATGTTTACAGAAATCTAGGCTTGGATCCAGAGAGATTTTTCGCTGTTAGCGAAACGAGATTCACCAGTCAATAGCCTGCATTGCTGCAAACAGCGAAAAGTTCGCAAAAGTGCAAGCTTCTGATTGATGAATCTCGTTTAGCTAACAGCGAAAAATCAATCTAGATTGCGGCCAATGGAGGATATTCTATCTACGTTTTGATCACGTGGTCATGGTAAAAGCTTCTAGCGTAAAGATGGGAAGGCTCCGTAGACGTAATGAAAAACACCCGCCAGCCAATTAAACAGTTCATGGGGAAAGCAGTAGTAGCTTCCCTTCTTATCAGTTAGAAGTTCTTTGTGCAAAATACCGGTACCACGTGACTTTTTTAAGCCTCAAACCCAGATTTGGAATATAGTCCATTATGTTGAACACAATTTTGCATTTCCACATCCAGGAAGGGTGTTATATAGTGTTGAAATCGACTAACCCTGTAGTACTTAAAAAAGCGCTAAAATATTGTATCCCTTAAATGTGCAATGATACTGCTGCAATATGCAGATCGCAGCGACATCTGCAGGATATTTTCTACAACTGCAACAAATTGCTAGTCTATACAATGTAATAATAGTAATACGAAAATCCCGCAGATGTCGCTGCGATGGACACTCGAAATTTTAGCAGTATCGTCGCACATTTAAGGGATACAAATTTTTAGAACTGTTTGGATAGCATATTTCCACACTAGGTATTCTAGGCGCTGTATCAGAAACAACACCATAACAGAGAGCCTTTATACATAAGAGTGGTGATATATGCACAGGAGGCATGCTCATTTCAAGTTTTTGTCGAAAGTACGGCAATCCGCTTTCTTGAATAGAGGATATTCAATCTACGTTATGATCACATGGTCAAGGCAAGAACGTCTAGCGTAAAGAAGGGAAGGCTCCGTCTACGTAATGTAAATCCCCGCTAGCCAATGAAACAGTTCATGGGAGAAAGCAGTAGTACACTGTTAAAAATATCGTGAAAAATGACCTCTGTTTTTAAAGACTATCTATATTCTGACCAATGAGAACGCTTGATAGGCGTTTATGTAGCCTTCTCATTGGTCAGAAAATAGAGAACCTTTAAGAACAGAGGTAATTTTTCACTATATTTTTAACAGTGTAGTTTCCTGTTTCCCTTCTTATCAGTTAGAAATTCTTTGGGTAAATTACCGGTACCACGTGACTTTTTAAACCTCGAACCCATATTTGGAATATCCTCCATTAGAAGATACGTGCATGGACGATCTCTATTACACTAGGGAAATAATTCAACATGCATTAGCCTGACGATAATGGCATGCTCGCAAAGAACTTCAACGATTTGTTTTTATCACTTTTACCAATAAACATTTATTGGCCGTATGTCGCTACTTCGTTATAGAGACACACTTGTTCCTAATTAGATCCCGGCCTTACTGTATCAAAATACGGAGTTTGCTTTCTGTACTATTCCTGAGCTCAGTTATAGCATCTAGAAATATAGGCCGGGATCCAGGCACATTTTTGCAAACAGTGAAAAGTTAGCAAAAATTCTGGCTTCTGATTGGTCAATCTCGTTACGATAACAGAGACAAATCTACCTAGATCACGATCATAGTGTGGAAACCGGCTATTCCAATAATGCTTTAAAAAGTGCTAAAAATTGAATCCCATAAATATCTAAAAATACTGAATGACAAATGTCGATAGGAGCAACATTTTCTAGATCTTCTCTGAACGAAACGTTTTCTTTTGAAATAGTTAAGTTGGAATTGCCATATGTCGCTGTAATCGACATTCGTCGTTCAGCCTCGTTCAACATTTATAGGATACAATTTTTTAGCACCTTTTTAATAAGCCGATTTTTAAACTATATCTTCTGAAAACTATAGCTCCGTTATGGCGTCTAGATTATATGTTGTAGAAATCGACTATCCCAGCAATACTTAAAAAAGCGCGGAAGTATTGAATCCCTTAAATGTAAAACGATGTCGAATTCCAAACAGTCATTTGCATCGACATCTGCAGGATATTTTTTAAAGAAGAAAGAGACATGTGTAATGCAGCGCTACAGCGTCTAGAATACATAATGTGGAAATTTTCTATCCAAGAACCGCTAAAAAGTGTATCCCTTAAATGTGCAATGACGCTGAAATCGAGGGAGATGATCGCAGCGACATCTGCGATATATTTTCAAATTTCAAAGTAAACATCGTATTATTACAGCCGGTTTGACGCCAAGCACACAGGTCAGATGTATGTTAATAAAACGTGAAAAAAAATGTTACAGCGTCTAGACCAAATTGTCTTGGAGTTTTGGGAAATATCCAGCAGATATCGCTGTGATCGACTGATTGGATTTCCACACTATATATTCTAGACGCCGTAGTACCGCGGTAGCCTGTCTTTTTCGTTTGCCTCGAAGTAGATACGAGGCTAACGAGAAAAACGGGCTACCGCGGTGCATCCCACGTGTCAATTTTTACAGACCGCTAGAGTGACGTGATACTCTTTTCGCACACCTTCATTGGTCCATTCGAGCATCACGTGACTCCAGCGGTCTGTAAAAAAAAGATACGTGGAATGCACCGCGGTAGCCTGTCTTTTCGTTAGCCTCGAATTAGATATAGATGACGTCATTTGAAGGTGTTCCTAAAGTGTGGCCAGCTCATTACGTCACACACAGCTAATTATCTGTACACGGCAATGCACACACAAAAAAAAATCTGCGCACCGCTTTGTACTAATCATCGTGTAAAGATGATCCAACTCCGTGTGATTTTTAAACGTCATGAACTGGTCTATTATGTCATTGGTCACGCTAACACCCCCCCCCCCCCCTTGCGTCCGCCATATATAGCGGCATCTTACACTGGAGACTGCTAAATGGGCTTCTATCGGTCACATTCAAGAGAGAAAAGGGCAGAAGAGGGTGAAAGAACTCGTTTTTTTTTTGGTATGTAGTTTTTCACACGGGAAGATTGACATGTCTGCACCTCTCCTTTTATAGCTTCTTGATGGTGAAATAAACCAACGCCCCCTAGATATTTGAGAAAGTCTTGACACGCGTCACGAAAAATCACACAAAGCAGGCAAAGCAAAGGAACAAAATCATTCATTGGGTCGTGGATATGAACGAGCCAATTGATGATTTTCCTTCTTTGCCTTGCCTGCTTTGTGTGATATTTTCCTGACGCGTGTCAAGGCTTTCTCGAATATTTAAAGGGCGTTCAATAGGCCGGGATCAAGATAGATTTTACGCTATTAGCGAGATGAGATTGATCAATCAGAAGCCTGCATTTTTGAAAACTTTTTTATGTTTGCAGTAAACACCGAAAAGCCTGCAAGGATGGAGGCTACTGATTGGTCAATCTAATTTTACTAACAGAGAAAAATTTATCTGGATCCTGGACATTAACTTTGGTTGGTTAAGACGATTTTGAATAAAATCAAATTAGAAAGTCAGTGTTTTTTAACTTTTCTGTTTAGTTTAATCGAAATCTTCCACGTCTATTACTGAAAATTGAGTTACTGTACTTTGGACAAAAACTTGAATATGAGTACACGACTTGAGCATGTGTCACCACTCTTACATATAAATGTACTCTGTCATGAGCATGATTCTAAGCGCAGCTGGTTAAATTTGAGTATCTGGGTATTAGAGAAAGCAATAGTGGCCCATCGTGGCTGAGTGGATAAGACACCACGCCGGTAATCGCTTGAGAGTGTAGGTGGGGGCGGTTTCGAATCCCGCTGTGATCCCCACGTGATCTGATATATGTGTGTTCAATAAAACAAATAAACAAACAAACAAGCAATAGTGAAAGGTACAGTTGCCATGGAAACAACGACTTCTTTAATTCGTATAGAAAATTAATGAATAGTTGTAAATGACTTAAGTTTAAAATGTAGGCAAATGCTCTGAAAATATCAATGGCTCCCATCTAGTATTTTACAAAAGTAATTTAATATATTCACATGATGTATAAGTTGATGCAACTCTTAGCTAATGAAAATTCTCAACAAGACTTATGTAGGTAGATCTTTTCAATGATTAATTCAGAATTCTAAGAACAAAACGAAGTTCTTAAGCGCTCTTCCTCACCCCTCCCCCCCCCCCCCTCAAAAAAGAAATACGATAGAAAGATATAAGTATTTGGATAACTTCAGTATTTCTGTAATCTTTTGTCAGAGTTTAGAAAAGGTGTCTGGGTATTAAAAAAAACATAAAACAAATTTGACGAACGGTCAGACTATAGATTTCAGGCAATTTTTAACTGGAAAATATTTAATTCTAATGTTTATGCTGCTTTAATAATAGACTATTATAGATAATTAATTTACGGGAATTTTCATACGAATTTATATTCTCACATTTATGCAAATAGGTATGGATAAACGGACTTGAGTAAAATTACATATTTATTCTTTCTTCTCTATAACACGATCTAAATGAAGATGAAGTTATTTGTACAGTTTATATCTTTAAATATTTAGATTTTTTTTATCAAAAATATTTCATCATCATGTCTAGAATTGTTAGATTTACTTCTTTAGACAGATCTTCGATTCTTTAGATGCCTGCGGGGCTTCATTCTCGGATTATCCGTAGGTATTTGTAAAGGTAAATTTATTTTGCAAAACCGTCAGCAAAAAAAAGTTAGAACAAACAATTAACTGACAGATTAACTGTAAATATATATTTTATTTTGACTCTATTTGATTTTTACTAAATTCTCATCCTTCATAGAAAATTTTAAGGAGATATAAATTGAGAAAGACTGATACTTTGAAAGAAGAAATTGACTTTCCTTACGTTTAAATTATTAATTACTCTAAAAAATGAATGATAGGTAAACAAAATGTATACTATTGTGTTTGTTCCCTGCTTATAAAGGCTATACAAGGACTAATTTTAGCGAGTAGAATTATTTCAATTATATATAATCTGTTTAAAAAAAAGAACTGATATCTACTAAAAAACAACTTTTCAAAAGTAAAAAAAAAAGCCAAGCAAAAAAAAAAAAAGAAAAGAAAAAAGGGGAAAGTTGTGGCTAAAAAATAGTGTGATATCAAATTTCCAAGCTTATATTATGGTACTTATTTAGCATTTTTTATTAAAAATTTACCATATGTAAGTCGAGTACCTAAGTATGCGTTGATAGAAAGCCTTTTCTCCTTTACTAAATACATCATAACGTGTTTCTGAAAATTAATTTTTTTTAATTATGCATGATGGGCTTGGCGGCCATCTTTCCATATTTTACACAAATTTCTAAGCAGAGAAGCTCGTAATATGTTTGCATTATTAAGAATTTTGAACTTCTAGTTTTGGCTACAGACAGATAAATTAAGAAAGTCTTTTATTTTGAAAAAAAAAATTATTTTAATGCTTTAACTAATTAATTAACCCCCTCCAAAAAAAAAGAAATCATAAGATGAAATCTGAAGTTACTTCAACTTTATTTTTAGACACAAATTTCTAGGCACTCATTTCCATAAATTAAAAGCATAAAATGTTTGCTTTAGCAACAATTTCGAATTTCTGATCTTAACAATGTACTTGTATGCTTAGAAATTTGTGTAAAATATGGAAAGATGGCCGCCAAGACCATCATGCATAATTTAAAAAAAAAATTAATTTTCAGAAACACGTTATGATGTATTTAGTAAAGGAGAAAAGGCTTTCTATCAACGCATACTTAGGTACTCGACTTACATATGGTAAATTTTTAATAAAAAATGCTAAATAAGTACCATAATATAAGCTTGGAAATTTGATATCACACTATTTTTTAGCCACAACTTTCCCCTTTTTTCTTTTCTTTTTTTTTTTTGCTTGGCTTTTTTTTTTTACTTTTGAAAAGTTGTTTTTTAGTAGATTTATCTTACAGCATAGATAATCAATTTAAATGTACCTTTTTATTTATAAGAGTAAAATTATTTATTCATTCATTTTTTTTTTCAAAAAGCATTTACTTATTATTCTTACTATTTTTGAAAATGGAATTCATTATCAAAAAATAAAATGCTCTCTGTGGAAGATTCTTTGATTTGAGTCTATATGTTTGAGTGTATATTAAAGTTTTAGACAAATCATGAATTCATGATATATATAAATTCAGTGGTCAAAATAGTATGTTAGAAGTAATGAAACTGTAGTAGGCCCTAGTTTTGTCATTGTTTGTTGTGTAATATGTTATTTTTTAGAAAATATAATTTTACGAGTAATATAATAAAAAAAACTAGTTTGTAAGGAGCATCAATATTATTTTTGACGTTACATCCAGAAATTGTATATATCAATCAATACGAAATATACCAGTGAAGGTAAGCGTCTGGCGGATCAGCTGGTGCCGGGATAGAGATAAATCTTCAAATTTGAATGCTTTCAGAAAATCACAGGTGTGTAGTTTTATTGTATAATAAGTGACTGCCATTAGTGATCGTCTGCAAGCAACTGGAATTTGTCTCGTGCCCTTGGAGCTGTATGCTACTTTTATAAGGATTGTGGATTCATCTTTGCATCGGAAGATTTCAAAACCGAAGATTTAAAAAAATCTGTGAGTATGGCAGGACTCCCACTTCTATGTCAAAAGAGGAGACAATAAAGTAAGTTTATTAAAGTAACATCAAAAATAATATTTGTGCTCCCTACAAACTTTTTTTTTTAATTACATTACTCATTAAATTACATTTTCCAAAAGTAACATGCTACACTACAAAGTATGAGCAATAAGAAAAGTAAGTACAAAAATTATTTAGCTGAAAATATTTTTAAATACCCATAAGTAAAATTGTAAATATAATGTGAAATAAACATTTATATGTTTCAGTCTGGGGCATAAATAAAATCTGCCGCTAAGTAAAAAAAAAAGTGTGGGCCAGGCTTACGTATATCCCCGTCTTGTTTGTTACCAGGGCAATTTTTTCTATTTCTTTTCTATTTGATTTTATTTTATAAAATCAAAAAAAGGGGGGGGGGGATATGTTTTTAGATAATAAAAATTTTTAGAGCTTTCTTTTTTAAAGTAAAAAAGTGTACTTAAAATATGCAAAAAAAGGTTTGTTGTTTATATTCATATGAGACTAAGTGTTTTTGAAAGTTAAAAAAAAAAAAAAAGCATTTTTAAAAGATAAAGAGTTTTTTGTTTTAAGAAGACAAAGTGGGTTTTTTTTTTCCTTATGCTAATTATATTTATTGTCATCAGAGCAGTTACATGATACAGTTGGTATGATTTAAAATTGACTATTGACCGAAACTGAAACTTGTTAAATTTTGACTCTTCGATTGCTTTTTATCTTATTGTTTTGTTAATAATTATGAATGCAGAAAAAAGAAAAGAAAAAATTAAATGAGAAGTCCTTGTGTATCTTTAGGAAATTTTTAAAAATTAGATTGAAAACAGTGATTTATAAAGCATGTAACATGCAAAAGAAAAAAAAACCTAAATAAACAAACTGTCAACAACAACACTGAAACAACATCTCATACTTAAACTGTCACATTGTATTAACCTAAATAAACAAACCGCCCGTTGCAAATAATGTTTAAAAAATTAATGATAAGATAATCTTTCAAAAATTAAAATTATGACATAAACATTTTTATAATAAGAGATGGGTCTTTTATGTGTATAATAAACTTAATCTTTTGTAGAAAGATTTTAATGTCCACCAGAACAATTTTAAGTATGTGCAGGTAGGACAAATTTCTGCAACTTTTAAAGGATTAATATAACTGTTTTTGTATTTAAATGTAGTTTTGTTAAAGTCTTCTGAGAGTTGATGGAATTTAGGCCTAATTTAAGTAGAAGCATGTGTAATTTTATGAATCATTGCTTAGGGGTTAAATTCTTTTATGAGATTTTTCTTAATGTTACAATGGCACAGATGACATATATGCCCCATATTGGCGCGATTTTTTTCTAACGCCAATGTCATATACGCAATGGGTGCGGTGCATATTGACACCAAGGTGTCATTATTTTGCTTGATATGGTAACCCGGGTGTTATTGTTTATAATGTTGCTGATGTTTTTGCCAAATTGGCGTCGGAAAACAATCGCACCAATATGGGGTGTATATGATATCTGTGCGGTTACAAATTATATACTATTTTAATAAATATATATAATCAGCTATTTTCAGTTCCCATATTTGATTTTGAGTAGTACTTTAGTAAAAAATCAGCATTTATCATTTTAATTAAATATTTATTTTTGTATTATATTTTGCCTTTCATTTTTTAAAATAATATGTTTAGAGTGCTTTTATTTTTTTAAATATAATTATGCTTAAGATATTTTGATTTAAAATGTTGAGGCTTGCCTTTTGTGAATCTATATTACTACTTTATCCCAAAACTTGATAAAAATTTAATGTAAACAAAAGAACTGTCTTGCAGTATTGTTATTAAAATACCATACAATTAACTTATTCCAATAAGCATTTTTTCATAATTAGCATTCTGTAATAAATATCTAGATGGTACAGTAGCATAACTATTTCGGTTTTTGTCTAATGGTTTCAAACAAGTATACTTAAATTTCTTAGCTAGTCTGGTTATTCATTTGTAAATAATATTTAATTTTCAAAAATTAATTTCTGTATATGTATGCATGTATTAGATTCTTTTCTCTCTTCTAATTTGCTAGTTACTTTAGCTGCTACAGTTGATATTTTTGCATAAGAAGTTTGTTTAAATGTGTATAAAAATATTCACCGATGATGAGGAAAAAAAGTTGGTAGACTACATTTTACAAGCTTCGAAATATCACAATGGGCAACAATTAATGATTCGCCTACCCTTGCTTATGAATATGCTTCATCAAATAAAAAGAACATTCCTTCAAATTGGAAGCATATTAAAAAAAAAAAAAAAAAAAAAAAAAAAAAAAAAAAAAAACTGGAAAGGAATACAAAGGCCGCATATTCCTTGCATCCCTAAAATTTAGAAAATTATTGTTAGTTATCTTTGTCAGTTTAAATAAATTTCTTTTCCTGAATAAACATTCCATGTATATTGTAATTCAATTATTGAACTTTTCACATCTATTTTTAACTGTCCCAAGGTGTCCCACCAGAAGGGACACCTTAGGACAAAGCACAAGTTCAATAAATATATTTTTTTAATTTTCCTATAATGGATATAATATCAAAAGCTATTTAATACTGTAGGCAAAGGTTAAAAGGTTTCTTTAGATTGGATATCCTCTTCATCAAAGAGGAAATATATTATTTTTAGATAATGAGTAACTATTCTGTGCATAAAAAGTACGACATGTGACTACTTTTATTAAAAATTAGTGTGCCAACTGAAAGATTAACTTGTACATAAAAGCAGGGCCTTTATTTCTGTAAAAAGGTTTAGCAAACATTCAGTTTGACACAATAACATCCTTTTAGAAGTCTGTCTTTGGATAGCTTTGGTCCTGAGTACTATTTTAAAGATTAAAAAAAAAAAGTTCAAAATTTTTAATATTTTACTCTATAGCGGCAACCAAGATAATTGCTAAGTTATCTCATATATACAACCAGTGATGCAGTCGTAAGAAAACCAGGGGAGTATACGTTCAAGGCAGAGAGTATACGCTATAGTATTTTTGAGAAACAAAGGGTGTACGGTATTCCTTAAAAAATCCAGAAGGTATGCAGTGTATACACTCCACTACGACCCGGTTTACAATTGTAAAATCTTATTTATGTTTTATGATATTTAAATTTTAAATGTAAACATAAGCTTGGCAAACTCGTAACTACAACCTTGGCGTAATTGCGAGGGCCGCTATAATGAGGAAATACCTTTTATTTTTATTTTCCTTCCCATTCACAAAATGTTTAGGAGACCCCCTCCCTCACTAGGTATTTTTAAAAATAAGGGTGCTTTTCGGTTAACCGGGCGCCAGTGCTATATATACATGTATGTATATATATATAATTATATATATACATATATATATATATGTGTGTGTATACATACAATATATGTATATATATATAGTTGTGCATATATACATATATGTATGTATATTTATATGTATATATAACACTGGCGCCCGGCTAACCGAAAAGTACCAAAATAAATTTAGGCTGTATTTTCATTAAACCTATGAATTTGTTTTTTCTTTTTACTCTCTTTTATTGAATTTGCTTTAAGTATGACAAGATGGGATTTTATAATTGTTTTTTTTTTCAAAAGTGATGTACACTTGTGTGCTTCTGTTGACAATAAATATTAATATTTTTAGGAATTTAATTATAAAGTAATAAATGAATTTTAAGGCATTTTTTTTAGCCACAGGTGATAAACCTTTAGTGGGGAAAAACAATCAAAACTTTCGATTATTTTTTTATACAAAATATTTACTATTAAACATGACACAAGTGCAGCCAACAATTATTTGTTAATTGACAGCTGATCGATTGATTGATTAATGGAGCTTAGGCTCGATATAGTAGCCGTAAAGTAGACGCTTGCGCAGTAAAAACTTGCCTTTGATTGGTTGGCGTAAGGGTTTAGCTGTAACCAGTGAAAACGCTCTTAGGTTAAGGTTTTGGATCGCTAAGGTTTTTTAGGTCGTTAGGACGACCAGTGAAAACGCACCTTTACGGCTTCTATATCGAGCCTAAGGTCCGATAATCAATCAATCGATCAGCTATCAATTATAAACAAATAATTGTTGGCTGCACTTGTCATGTTTATAGTAAATATTTTGTATAAAAAATAATCGAAAGTTTTGATTGTTTTTCCCCACTAAAGGTTTATCACCTGTGGCTAAAAAAAAAAGCCTTAAAATTCATTTATTACTTTATAATTAAATTCCTAAAAATATTAATATTTATTGTCAACAGAAGCACACAAGTGTACACCACTTTTGAAAAAAACAATTATAAAATCCCATCTTGACATACTTAAAGCAAATTCAATAAAAGAGAGTAAAAAGAAAAAAACAAATTCATACGTTTAATGAAAATACAGCCTATACTTATTTTGGTACTTTTCGGTTAGCCGGGCGCCAGTGTTATATATACATATAAATATACATACATATATGCATATATACACAACTATATATATACATATATTGTATGTATATACACATATATATAATTATATATATACATACATGTATATATAACACTGGCGCCCGGTTAACTGAAAAGTACCCTTATTTTTAAAAATACAAAGTGAGGGGGGGAGGTCTCCTAAACATTTTGTGAATATGAAGGAAAATAAAAATGAAAGGTATTTCCTCATTATAGCGGCCCTCGCAATTACACCAAGGTTGTAGTTACGAGTTTGCCATCTTATATTTACATTTAAAATTTAAGTATCATGAAACATAAATAAGATTTTACAATTATAAACAGGGTTATAGAGGAGGGTATACACTGCGTACCTTCTGGATTTTTTTAAGGAATACCGTATACCCTTTGTTTCTCAAAAATACTATAGCGTATACTCTCTGCCTTGAACCTATACTCCCCCGGTTTGTTTATGACTATAAGACTGGTTGTATAGATGAGATAACTTAGCAATTATCTTGGTTGCTGCTATAGAGTAAAATATTAAAAATTTTGATCTTTTTTTTTTTTATCTTTAAAATAGTACTCAGGACCAATGCTACCCAAAGACAGACTTCTAAAATGATGTTATTCGTGATTCAAGCGCTCGAATACGCCATCTGGTTGAGAAAAGATGTAACTTCTCGATTCAGGATAGTGAAGTGCAAGCTCATTGCATGACATGTATTTTAAATTTGTTCAGAATGATTATTCCTTTGCACAATTCACATTTCCTGTGACATTAGTGTTCTGTCTTATCAAACAAAGTAAAAATTATCCGAATTTGAATGTCTAAAACATTCAAATGCATTTACAATAAAGAATTATTTCAATGGCACTTTAGCATTAGTTAAAGGGAAATTAAAGGGACAATTTTCCTGTACCGGAGGCTGCGAACAGCGCCTCTATAGGCCGTTTTAATTCCCAATTGTGTCGAACTGAATGTTCGCTAAACCTTTTTACAGAAATAAAGGCCCTGATTTTATGTACAAGTTAATCTTTCATTTGGCACACTAATTTTTAATAAAAGTAGTCACATGTCGTACTTTTTATGCACAGATACTCATTATCTAAAAATAATATATTTCCTCTTTGATGAAGAGGATATCCAATCTAAAGAAACCTTTTAACCTTTGCCTACAGTATTAAATAGCTTTTGATATTATATCCATTATAGGAAAATTAAAAAAATATATTTATTGAACTTGTGCTTTGTCCTAAGGTGTCCCTTCTGGTGGGACACCTTGGGACAGTTAAAAATAGATGTGAAAAGTTCAATAATTGAATTACAATATACATGGAATTGTTTATTCAGGAAAAGAAATTTATTTAAACTGACAAAGATAACTAATGTAAATTTTCTAAATTTTAGGGATGCAAGGAATATGCAGCCTTTGTATTCCTTTCCAGTTTTTTTTATGCTCCCAATTGGAAGGAATGTTCTTTTTATTTGCTGAAGCATATTCGTAAGCAAGGGTACACGAATCATTAATTGTTGCCCATAGTGATATTTCGAAGCTTGTAAAATGTAGTCTACCAACTTTCTTTCCTCATCATCGGTGAATATTTTTCGACTTTGTATCTTTGATATATACTAGAAGTTAAAATTTGGCTGTTCACATTTTTGAAAAGTACTAACATGATAATTCAGAGTGGTCTTACTAACATTGTAAATTGTAGCAGCTTTCCTAAAAGACATTTCACTTGATAAAATTTTTGCAGCAGCTTTCTGAATATTGTCAACATGAATTGCTGCTTTTTTTTTTTTTAATTCTAAATTTTTATCCTTGCCATTGTTAAGCGCAATGAGTTCCTAAAAGAAAAAATAATAACTATTAATAAATATATGTTATGTAGATTAAATTAAAAATGTTTTAAACACAATATCTTTTTGGCAAAATATTTCGAATAAAAGTTCACTAGGCATATCTTGTATCCCAAGGTGCATCATATAGGAGAGACTGGGGCACGGTAGACCAATTTTGCAATTTACATTTTTTTTTTTTTTTTTTTTTTTTTTTTTTTTTTTTTTACATGCCTCAGAATTTTTTCAGAACATAGTTTCAAATACATTTTTCAAAAAACAATTATTTGTATATGTTCATAAAGTGGACCAGTGTGCCCCGGAAGCGGGATACACTGGTCCACCCACTGGAACCCAGTGGTCCACTGTTAAGTATCATTTGAAATACAAAATAAATTTATTTTTTATTAATCTAATCCCTCTTTATTTTCCCTTTACTTCCAAAATAACATAATTAAGAAAAAGTAAGAAAAATTATAAGAAAAATTAAAAAAAAAATTATTAAGTCATCACACATTAAAATTTGCAAATGAAACTCCAAAATACTTATGAGCCTGAAACGTTCCTGAAATACTTTTGGGTCTGACGGCGATTTTACGATAACACTCATATAAACAACAGATTAATAACCATAAAGTTTTGATTCCAAATTTGGTTTATGTTACATCTAAAATGAGTAATAAAATTTCAGAACCTGCCAGAAATTCTTTTTGTAATAACAGGCTATAGTCAATAGGATACTTTTACATTTTTTAAAAGCAGTAAATACAAATCAAAATATTTCTTACTATATTAAATAAATTGGCATTTTTCTTTGTTTATTTTATTTTGCAGTTAAAACTTCAATTACTTTAAAACAATATCTTTTTGTAGAGAATAAACGATTATTAAATATTTTGAAAATTCTGCATTACAGTAGAGATGGGAAATAGAGATAATTTTGGCTAACAGGCTCCATTGTTTCACACTTGTACAGGTAACAGGTTCCAACAACCTGTTATTTTTGTAACATATAACTAATCGCTGCATATGATGTCAATGGATGTTTTAATTAGAAGATATTTAAACAAAATGTTTGAAATAATTTTGGGACTAAGTATTTATAGTTGCTGTTTTTTATTGAAATGAATCCACACCATTAAATCAGTTTCTGGTTATAAACTTAATTTTTGTGAGATAAAAGTTTACCTAGTTATGATGCTTTGGGTTTCATCCATTGACAGTTTTTTTCTGGCACTAAAAACACATTTTTCCCATTTAGTGTGACTGAAATGTTGAAAATTCACAAAATTCAAAGTATCATAACTCAGTAAGTTTTGATCATAGAAGAATTTTTTGCTGTTTTACTAACATGGAGAAACTTTTTCAAAATAAAACATATGGGACCCAGATATTGTATAAAATTTGTAATTTCTTAACTATTTAAAAATCAATTATTTTAACATTAATCGATTTTTATATGATGCAGAACAAAATTTAAAAGATTTCTGTAATTGGAACAACACTTCTAAAACTAACAGTTATTAACTGTTGGTAAACAATAATAACAGATATCCTGTATAAAAATAAACGGTACTTGTTAGTTATCCCGTTGACCAATTTCGCCAAATTATATAAATCGCCAAACCACCCGCCAAATTATACGAATTGATATAATTTTCATTTTAAATGACGCAAGAACAAATAAATTAGTATAACATTAATAAAAATCCAAATAAAACGACGAAATAAAAATCACATGATCACGTAAACATGCGTTGTCAAGTGAATGTGACATTTGCAATCAACCATTAATTGCATTTAATCTTACAATTTGGCGACAGTAATTTGGTCGACGGGATAACTAACAAGTACCAAATAAACATAAACACACAGTTTTAAACGTTTGTTAAAAAAGAGAAATTTTATACCCCGACTTCATTGCAGCCATATCTATCAACGCATATTTAAAGTGAATACCACAAGAACACATAAATATTATTTATACACTTTTAATTAAATACAATTAATTCATTTAAACAAATTTCTTATGCAAAAATATCATCAACTGTAGCAGCTAATGCAACTAGCAAATTAGAAGAGAGGAAAGAATCTAATATATGCATACATATACAGAAATTAATTTTTGAAAATCAAATATTATTTACAAAAGAATAACCAACTAGCTAAGAAATTTAAGTATACTTGTTTGAAACCATTAGACAAAAAACGAAATAGTTATGCTACTGTACCATCTAGATATTTATTACAAAATGCTAATTATGAAAAAATGCTTATTGGAATAAGTTTATTGTATGGTATTTTAATAACAATACTGCAAAACAGTTCTTTTGTTTACATTACATTTTCATCAAGTTTTAGGATAAAGTAGTAATATAGATTCACAAAAGGCAAGCCTCAACATTTTAAATCAAAATATCTTAAGCATAATTATATTTATGAAAATAAAAGCACTCTAAACATATTAATATTTAAAAATACGAAAGGCAAAATATAATACAAAAATAAATAAATATTTTATTCAAACGGTAAATGCTGATTTTTTATTAAAGTACTACTCAAAATCAAATATGGGAACTGAAAATAGCTGATTATACATATTTATTAAAATAGTATATAATTTGTAACGGCACAGATGTCATATACGCCGCATATTGGCGCAATTGTTTTCCGACGCCAATTTGGCGAAAACATCAACAGCCTTATAAACATTAATATCCGGGTTACCATATCAAGCAAAATAATGACACCTTGGTGCCAATATGCACCGCACCCATTGCGTATATGACATTGTCATTAGAAAAAAATCGTGCCAATATGGGGCATATATGACATCTGTGCCATTGTAACATTATGAAAAACCTCACAAAAGAATTTTACCCCTAAGCAATGATTCATAAAATTACACATGCTTCTACTTAAATTAGGCCTAAATTCCATCAACTGTCAGAAGACTTTAATAAAACTACATTTAAATGCAAAAACAGTTATATTTATCCTTTAACAGTTGCAGAAATTTGCCCTACCTGCACATACTTAAAATTGTTCTGGTGGACATTAAAATCTTTCTACAAAAGATTAAGTTTATTATACACATAAAAGACCCATCTCTTATTATAAAAATGTTTATGTCATAATTTTAATTTTTGAAAGATTATCTTATCATTAATTTTTTTAACATAATTTGCAACGGGCGGTTTGTTTATTTAGGTTAATACAATGTGACAGTTTATTTAAGTATGCAATGTTGTTTCAGTGTTGTTGTTGACAGTTTGTTTATTTAGGTTTTATTTTCTTTTGCACGTTACATGCTTTATAAATCACTGTTTTCAATCTAATTTTTAAAAATTTCCTAAAGATACACAAAGACTTCTCATTTAAATTTTTCTTTTTTTTTCTGCATTCATAATTATTAACAAAAAAATAAGATAAAAAGCAACCGAAGAATCAAAATTTAACAAGTTTCAGTTGATACTCAATTTTAAATCATACCAACTGTATCATGTAACTGCTCTGATGACAATAAATATAATTAACATAAGGAAAAAAAAAACACTTTGCCGTCTTAAAACAACAAACTCTTTATCTTTTAAAAATGCTTTTTTTTTTTTCATTTTACTTTCAAAAACACTTAGTCTTATATGAATATAAACAACAAACCTTCTTTGCATCTTTTAAGTACACTTTTTTACTTTAAAAAAGAAAACTAAAAATTTTTATTATCTAAAGACATATCTCCCCCCCCCTTTTTTTTCATCTTATAAAATAAAATAAAATAGAAGAAATTGCCCTGGTAACAAACAAGACGGGGATATACGTAAGCCTGGCCCACACTTTTTTTTACTTAGCGACAGATTTTATTTATGCTCCAGACAGAATATAAATGTTTATTTCACATTATATTTACAATTTTACTTATGGGTATTTAAAAATATTTTCAGCTAAATAATTTTTGTACTTACTTTTCTTATTGTGTTCTCATAGTTTATAGTGTATCATGTTATTTTTGGAAAATGTAATTTAATGAGTAATGTAATTATAAAAAAAGACTAGTTTGCAGGGAGCACAAATATTATTTTTGATGTTACTTTAATAAACTTACTTTGTCTCCTCTTTTGACATAGAAGTGGGTGTCCTGCCATACTCACAGATTTTTTTAAATCTTCTGTTTTGAAATCTTCCGATGCAAAGATAAATCCACAATCCTTATAAAAGTAGCATACAGTCCAAGCTCCAAGGGCACGAGACAAATTCCAGTTGCTTGCAGACGATCACTAATGGTAGTCACTTATTATACAATAAAACTACACACCTGTGATTTTCTGAAAGCATTCAAATTTGAAGATCTATCTCTATCCCGGCACCAGCTGATCCGCCAGACGCTTATCTCCACTGGTATACTTCGTATTGATTGATATATACAATTTCTGGATGTAACATCAAAAATAATATTGATGCTCCTTACAAACTAGTTTTTTTTATTACATTACTCGTAAAATTATATTTTCCAAAAAATAACATATTACACAACAAACAATGACAAAACTAGGGCCTACTACAGTTTCATTACTTCTAACATACTATTTAGACCACTGAATTTATATATATCATGAATTCATAATTTGTCTAAAACTTTAATATACACTCAAACATATAGACTCAAATCAAAGAATCTTCCACAGAGAGCCTTTTATTTTTTGATATGAATTCCATTTTCAAAAATAGTAAGAATAATAAGTAAATGCTTTTTGAAAAAATAAATAAATGGATAAATAATTTTTTACTTTAATAGATAAATAGGTAGATTTAAACTGATGATCTATGATGTAAGGTGTAAGATAAATCTGTAGCTATACTTGTAAAAGAAATGCACTTAAATAACAATTTAAACAAAATTTTATAAATGTACATTTCAACTAGAGAATCTCCTATTATTTTGGTATGATTTAATTTAAAATGCATTGAATAGGCGTTTATAACTGCCTATTGAATTGGAATGGTAATGTGTACAAATTCTTCGAAATGGGCACATAGAAAAGCTACACATGATTTGAATATCTCCCAATTGATTTAAACTTCATACAAAGTTATAAATCTTCTTAAGTTTCAGCATTAATTTTAACAACAAAAAGCAGAATAACACATCTGCAGGTGAAATGTATTAAAAGTAAAATAAATAAGTAGATCAGCAGTGTTTTCTTTACATGACAAAGTAAGTATCTGAAAAGGAGTAAAGAGCAAACTGTTTTGCAATCGGATCTTTCTTGCTTAAAGGGGAACAGGAAAATACAATGGCTTGTTTATTTTATAGAAACTTTGTTTACATGCATAATCAAGTAGGTACTTACTATTAGCAAAACTGGACTGAAGTTTGCCTGTAACTAATTTTCCATTTAAATAACAATGGTCTACAGTAAATAATATCCTTCTTAACACTTACAATTATTTTAAGTGAGTAAAGGGAAATTTAAATCTAAATTGATCAGAAATACCCTATCAAGTAACCTAATACAATCAATGAAGCAATTTATTTTAAGAAACAAATATTCTTAAAAAATACTTTTATTCTTTGTATACTATTAACGGTCAATAAAAATAAAATGATTTTGAGAACTGGACATATCTTCATCCTTATATCTGAAACAAAATCCTTGAACGAACTATATAATTAGTATTCTAATATTAATAAAATGATTCTGAATGATTACCAAAAATAGGGATCATATACAATCCATATGGATTACCCACAATTTATTAAATTAAAAGACAATAATAAAAGAGGATATTTATCCAACATGTTAATAAAATTTACCATTTTGCTTCAATCACAAAAAATAGATTATTCTTTGACGCAAAAACAGAATAATTAAAAAAAATGTATCACTTTTAGAAAATTGACAACATCGTCATTATTATCAAAATACTCTATTTTAATTGACTGCGCTTGGGTAAGCCGTGCTTAGGATTGATCACGAATCAAACCTACAAAATCGCGTTCTAACGACCTAAAATCTTGTGCTTAGGTAAAAAGTTAGGTAAGTTAGACCTTGGGTAAACCAGTGAAAACGCACCTTAATACGAAGTTACGACTGATCGCAGGAACACCTATCCTACGATCGAGCGTAAGATACGGTCGAGCGAGGCACCGTAATCCCAGCCTAAGCATTAGTGCAAAAACCGGCAATTTCATTGTCTACCGGTGAACCGAACTTCTTTCCCTGGAAGGAAAAAATCCATTTTACGAGTGCTGCTACTCACAATGGAGGATATTCCAAATATGGGTTCGAGGCGGAAAAAAGTCGCGTGATACCGGTAATTTACCCAAGGAACTTCTAACTGATAAGAAGGAAAGATGCTACTGCTTGCCTGATGAACTGTTTTATTGGCTAGCGGGGATTTACATTACACGTCTGCGGAGCCTTCCCTTCTTTACGCTAGACGTTTTTACCCTGATCACGTGATTAGAGCAGTTCACATCACCTGATTTTTACCGGAGAACAATGAACAAAGCTGTAGGACACCCAAATAGAAGAAGCATTGATAAAGGTAGCGATGCCTGTCCTACAGCAGCAGCAAAAACCTGTTCGTGACGTCACCTCGCACAGCTCTAATGGAATAGACGGGTTGCACATGACTGAAATCGCTTTATATGGGGCCCAAATATAAGGTGAATATGGTGCTCTCCATTTGATTTTTTAGACTTATTTGCACTATAATAATAAAAATAAGGAAGCTCTAAATTAAAGAGAAAGATAACACGTGCTTTTAACGGCAAACGGGGAGTTCTGTGCTCCACGTGTGTGCTCCAGAAGCTATAGTATCAGTCGTTGCTAATAGCAACGTGACGTCAATGCAAGGGGTCTATATCCTCCATTCACGTTTGTAGTCAAAAATAGGTGGCGCGTTTAGACCTGCTAATGTTTGTAAACAGTTCCACGTGTACGCGGTTATCAATGCTGGCTTTTGCTTCTGTCTTGTGTTTGCCTCGTGTGAATTGGTTACTTGTGGAATAAATCTGTTGCTTTTTTAAGTCTCTTATTGGAAAATCGGTTTACTTTAGTATGTTTGTAATGTAGGGTGTAGAAAAATCATAAGTATTTTTTATTGCTATTATTAAAAATGGATTTTTATGATTGTTTTCCTGTGTTAACCCTTTATGTCCCTTACGATACTTTAAAGTACCATTAAAATAACTTATTATAAAATTCGGGATTTTTCGATCCTCTAGAGTTGCATTGGGGCACATAACAATATCTATTATCTTTTTTTGCGGGTTTATTTATATTTATTAAGAATTGAAAATCCCAAATGATATTTGACTCACAGTAAGCAATGCTAACGCGGTGAAAGAAGCAGTGGTATTGTAATTCCCCTTTAGATCGCTAGAGGGCGAGCATTTTATTACAAACGCGAATAACTTGATGTATAGACCAATTCGTTAGGTGGCAACGAGTCACGTGATGTCCATATTTTTCCATGTTTTTGACGTCATCACCGCTAATGGAGCGGGAGATTTGGTGATTTTCTTGGCGATTTTCTGGCAACCTCGTATACTTTTGTTGACATACTAAAATTGTAAACAAGAAGCTATTAACCAGGATAATAACTTATAAAAAACATTATATAAGATAATATATTTAAGGATATTAATAAAATCAGTGTTACAAATTATCACCTAAATATTTATTAAATATACAGTGGATAAAAAGGTTCCATTAGCAGCTATAATCATATAATAAAAAAATGATTTTTCACTCAAGATTATTTATTATGAAGTAAATGAAAATTTGTAGTTACAAAAAATATAACGATTGATTGACATATTGCGAACGGAAACTTCCATATTTATTAAATGTTTCAATCGTAACGTCTATTGTATATATGCATTATATATATATAAAACCGCATTTTAATATACTAGGCTGTAATGTCAAACCAGGATGCATTTTTTTATTAATAATAATAAAAGCATGACACACAGAAATTGTATTGTATTTAAATTTCTTGTTATTTCTTTATTTTACTGTATTAGAATTTATCAAATTACAAAACTAATTAAATACTAATGTAAAATCAATACTTAAGATAAATGATATAATTCAAGAAATTGAGCATATATTAATATTCATTAGCAATATTCACAAGTCATAAAATGTCAGCTTTTTAGCTTTTCCTTTACAGCAGTTATCACTGCTCTAAAAAATTAAGCATTCTTTTAATATTAATTAACATTGACAAATTGAATGTGTGCTGTAGATGTTTCTTAAAATAAATCTGGTGGCACATCTGAAACTCTGAAAAATGTTTTGAAAATTTTTACAGATTATGTTTGTTGTGTTTTCACAGATTTATTTTACTTCAAAGTTCATTATTAATTGTTAAGTTAATAGAAAACTAATGTACTAAAACTTGTTAAGACAAAATCGCTACAGACGAAGGGAAATTTTCATTTTAGATAGATTTCACTCAGCAAATATAATTATATGGTATTTCTTTCACCAGAGCCATGAAATTTGTGTATGTAATGAAAAGCCTGTCTTTACCAAAATCCTGCACTAATGAAAGAATATCACAAACCCCAACGAAAATAATACCATAACATTAAACATGCTTAAATTAATATCTGTCTAAAGCAGAACTTTTTAAAAATCCCTAGCACTTCCTTCTGATGAGACATTACTGTACAAGCAAAGTTCTTTAATCTGCACAAGTTGGGACCAAGGGTTGTGCAAATTATAGAGTATTATAGATTACCGTATTTTCGGGCGTATGAGCCGCGGCACATACGAGTTTGAAAGTATAAAATATTCTAAGTGCGGCTCTTACGCCAGGGCGGCGGATACGGTGATTTTTTTTCTTTTACATCAATGTCTTATGGCATTTTTTTTTCTGTTTTTGGTCAAACCGATATTTTATGACGCCATTTTCTCCCCTTTGATCAATAGTTTCATGCTCTCGAATTGGTACCAAAATATTAGAAAATGTCTCTCAACCGCAGATGTTCGAGAAATGTTATTTGTTTTGTTTATTTTTAAACAATCAGCGGGATGAATAACGTTTGTCTCACCGGTTCTCAAGTTAAAAATGATTACATTTTCCGCCCATCCGTCAATAATTACTTTACCCTCCGGATACTGGAATTTACAGCTGTCACGAACTTTTCTTCTAATAAACCTCCTTTCCTTCCTCTTGCAAAGCAAAACTGCTCACAGAGTGCTCACTCAGTGAAATTACTGGTCTCTGACTAGAGAAATCTCAAATCAAGGCATAGAACTTTTGTAGAATGGGTCTCTTAATACACAATAAAAACACTGGAGAGCAAGATTTTTTTTTTTTTCAGTACCGGACTCTATAAACTCGGCCCCTAAAATATTGGAATTCCACCAGCCTTTTTAGAAAAACTACTCACTGCTGGTAAGCACACTGAAGAAGTTCCTAAATCTGATCAAAGTGAGAGTTTTAGTAATGAATTTTTCCATCAATTTTACATTGCAATAAAAATTATAAAATCAAACTCATTAAAAAATTGTTTTATTTATTTTTGCCCTTAATATTTTATTTAAGTTAGCATAACACGAAAGCTAAATAATAGTGCAGTGTACAGAGAAGGATTGAACGCATTAAATTTTTTCAAGAATAAAAAACTGGTCAAACTATTAAGAGTTGTTGTTTCTTTCACACCATTTTACTGGCGAGAGATCATAAAAAAAGTTAAGAGGGAAAAAACTCAAACAATTATTCAAAAAAGCACAAGGAATATTTATAAAACTAAAAACAATGCGGGAATTTGAAGATACGGAGAAAATTTATCAATGATCAATTTTACATAATACGAAACGGTCCATAGTGTTCTAATTTTTTTTTATGGTGATCTTCAAAAAGTGTTCCACTTTAATGTGTAACACATGATAAATTAATGACAATTGTCGTCATTTAAGCACAACAGCAATTTAGTATCTTCATAACACATTAAATACTAACAAAAAGATTAAAACAAACCAGAAATAAAATGATCTTTGCATATCCGGAATTTTTTTCTTTTTGATTATGTTAAAGCATCTATTTTCAAGGCAGCCAACCACTTTGAATGTCTGCTGTACGTTATTTCATAGTGACTTTTTCTAATCCCAGGAAAAGCAAAAAAAAAAAAAAAAAAAAAAATATTTTCAGTATTATCATTATTATTACACCCAACAACTTTACAAAACCTTACGATTGTTTAACCGAATACTTATCCGAATTTCATAACTCTTGAATCGCCTTCCACATCTGCCTTGAAAGGAGTCGAGAAACGCGATATTTACTAAAAACCCTGACAATATAACAATGACAAGACAATTTTAAGCCTGCGTAAAATGTGGATAACTTATAGCACACTTGGCAATGATATCAAGTGAGATAACGAAGCCAATATGGTAAACAGAAATACACTAAAAAGATGCTCACAAGATGGGCAGATAAGGAGATTTTGGTGTCCATGTTTTTGACGTCATACCAAAATGCCCTATTAAAAGAAAAGGCGTATATATTTCTCATACTGAACACAAAACCAATTGTTATACAGTTAATGACATAATATATAATTAATTATTAAATTTGATTTAATTTTCTATTAAGAAAATTATCAACAACTCTAAAACAACATTGACTTGTTCAAATTATGATAAAATAATGAGATTTTTATAATAAGTTGCTTATAATTTTTTTATTGTTTACTCGGATGTTTGCAATCAATAAAATGTTCTAGCAGCTTTATTAAAAATAAGTAATTGAAGTTCCATCTACATATATAAAAATATTTTTCTACGTCAATTTAAAAGATACTATTATTGCCTTTAAATACATATTTTATTTTAATTATATAACATTAGCTCCTAAGTGGTATTATGTAGTAAAATTATAATCACAATACTAGATTTCGAATAAAAATTGTAAAGCTACTGATAATAAATTAATAAATAAAGATAAAAACAAAAATCTCCATAATAATAATAATCGTTATTTTAAATATACATATTGCATATAATAGCATAATATTTTACATTGTTCATGTTTGATGTATATTACACTGTTATTGCACCATATATATATATAATAAAAGTTTTTGCAAATAATAACTATTAAATCACAGATATATATATTTTTGTTGGTGGCCCGTAATGTTTATATGATGGTTATATATATATACATCTGTATTTTTGCCATGCATTCAATTACTTAAGGCTATTCTCAACTGCTCTGCTCAACAAACGCAAAACGTTTTGACACATTTACAAATTCTTTTTTTAACGAAAAGGTATAAAATTGGAAAACCTGACCATGGAAGCGATTTGGAATCGAACTGTTTTTTCCATTTTTGGATCAATAAATTACCTATTGAGTTAGAAGCGATTTTGATCACACGACAAACACGTTTTTCGCCAATCGTTGACATGATTTTCTGCTTTCTTCGGGAACTTGGGTTCAAAACGTCAACTTTAACACTATTTTCTGAAAAATCTATTGCGTTTAATAAAAAACGAAAAAAACCCAGCTCGATTACATAGTTTCTGAACAACACCTGCTAGTTTCATGCATTTCCGAACAAAAATAAATTAAAACTTAGGTCATAAAGTTGCCCTTTTGGATTTGAGAACACCCTTAAACTATAGTAATTTATTGTCTTCAATGGTTAAATTATCATTGAAACATATATTATTAATGTAATTTATATATAAAGGATACATAATTAATTATGTTAATTACTATTTATAAGTTACTTGAGTTCTAAGATAAAAGTACTTTTCATGAAAGTTTAGAAGATATTACAATTAAATTAATAAATATTCGTTTTAAACATACAGTTTATAAGGGATAAGAATTTAGTAGTATTGATTATATAATAAAAAAAAATTAGAAAGCAGCTGATAAATTGATAAATATTTTTATATATGAGAGATAATACTTAATTTTAAAAAATGAACACTTAAATAAATTACTTCTACTAATTATATATATATATATATATAATATTAGTAGAAGTAATAGTATAGTAGAAGTATATATATATATATATATAACTTACTAAAATTCCAACAAAAAGTATTTTTAACGTAGGATAAGAATATATTATTATTACATTATTATTAAAAAATAGATTAAATGAACTTTTTAATTTAATTATTTAAATTTATTTTTAAAAATCTAATTGAGAAATTTTTTTTTCAAAGGAACTGGTAATAAAGATCAACTGATTTTAACTAACTGACTTAAGAAAATATTATTATTACACTTTAATTATTAAAGAAATTTATTTATTAGAAAAATACCCTATAAGTCATGTGAATTTTAAAATTTAATTTAATTATCTGTATAATATTTACAATAAAAAACTTTATAAAGTAACCTTTCATAAATTAATAAAGATTTTTATGTCTCAAGGATAATTTTAAAATAAAAAACCTTTAAGCTATTAATTCTGATAATTTTACATTGATCTGTTACTATAGTAACAGATAAATTTAAAATGATCAGAACTTTATAAAGTTCTAACATGAAAATACTTTTAATGTAAGCCTAGGAGATTTATTATTGCATTGTAATAAATGTTTACTTTAATTATTAAAAAATAGATTAAATGAATTTTTTAATTTAATTATTTAAATTTATTTTTAAAAAATCTAATTGACAAAAAAAAAATTACAAAGGAACTGGTAATAAAGATCAACAGATTTTAACTAACTGAAATAAGAAAATATTACTATTACACTTTAATTATTAAAGAAATTTATTTATTAGAAAAATACCCTATAAGTCATATGAATTTTAAAATTTAATTTAATTATCTGTGTAATATTTACAATAAAAAAATTTATAAAGTAACCTTTCATAAATTAATAAAGATTTTTATGTATCAAGGATAATTTTAAAATGAAAAACCTTTAATATATTAATTCTGATAACTTTACATTTATCTGTTTATATAGTAGCAGATAAATTTAAAATGATCAGAACTTTATAAAGTTCTAACAGGAAAATACTTTTAATGTAAGCCTAGGAGATTCATTATTGCATTTTAATAAATGTTTACTTTAATTATTAAAAAATAGATTAAATGATTTTTTTTATTTAATTATTTAATTTATTTTTTAAAAAAATCTCAATGTTTAAAAAAAATTACAAAGGAGCTGGTAATAAAGATCGACTGATTTTAACTAACTTAATAAAAATCAAGACAAAACTCTGAAAAAGTGAAAACGCCAGCGAGAGGACAGAACACACAATTTTAGGATTATAAATGCAAAATCTTAACTAGCCCTAGTCTTCACTGGGCTAGATTATTCATATGCTTTTTTACCAAAATACCATGTGCCGGCTTTACACAGTATTTTACTCTTCTACTTGTCCTTTCAGGATAAAATGTTCGGTTGAATTTCATTGGCTATCGCCATCCAGGTATTCCCTTTAGAGCCAAAAGACATATATCATTCCTAATTACTCACACTGTTGATGAATGATCGTACGGCAAAATAAACGCTAAAAACCAGACCAGAAAATACGTCGTTATCGGATGGACATTCACATACGAAGCAAAATTTCTCCCTCCAAATACGAGTCACTCCCCACCGTGAAAAAACCATTAGGACTTCTGCTAATTGAGATTTTCGGCGCAACGAAAAATAACTTGATATATACCCCCTGACCATGGCCACATACCTTCCTTATCCTATTTTTAAAGATTGTTCAGAACAAGATGCTAGAAATTAAAAAAAAAAGTGAATATTTTTAGCATACCATCGTGTAACATTTGGTGCATACTTGTATGCCATAATACGGTTATAATATGGTTATTTTTCTTTAAAATTAATGTTTATTAAATTATTAAACAGTGTATTAGTCATCTTAAGATTGACCCAAGATAATTTCTAAATAGAGTTATTTATCTTATTATTGGAGAGCTGAAATAAAATAATGTTTAAAAGTATAAAAATGGTAACAAATTTCACGTTTTCGTTAATGATAAGTATGACTTATGAATTTCATTTAGTATTTCAGCATTTATAGAAATATTTCTAAAAACTATTTTTTATACCCT
Source organism: Maratus speciosus (assembly GCA_963932465.1). Classification (NCBI taxonomy): domain Eukaryota; kingdom Metazoa; phylum Arthropoda; class Arachnida; order Araneae; family Salticidae; genus Maratus; species Maratus speciosus. The sequence goes on along the minus strand of OZ010796.1, from coordinate 58,933,498 downwards.
TTTAATATAAAAATTTGCCTGTTTGTTTGTTTCACAATTCCTAGAGAATGTGAAAAGCAGCGCGATGAAATTAACACCAATTATTCGCATGAATCCGGGAATGTCTTAATGACTCTCAGGACTTTAAATTTTTAAATAGTGTTCAAAATATTAACTACATTTTGACATTATAACTTTTAACTGAGTTTCTCAGAAACACAAGTAAAATACTTCATGTTTGTGGAGGGAAAGGGGAAAATAATGCTATCCGAAATGATAAAAAAAAATATTATTTTTGTTTTGTTTAAATAAATCGATTTAATGGCTTTTAGTTTACGTTTTCTTAAAAAAGTTATTTAAAGCATGATAATATTCTTCATTTATTACAAATACTTCTACATTTATTAAAGATTTTATCAAAAAGCTGAAATTTTTTCATATTATTCATCTGTATGAAATAATATTTTCTGAATTTCTTTAAAATGTAAATAACATGTAAAACAGTAAATATCATGACCATATAAATAACATGAAATTTTGAGCATGGATTGAACATACGTACAGGGTATATAATAAAAGATTTGTCTAAAACATAAGCAGAAGATTAGTCACATATAGAAGTTGACCACAGTCAGATGACCGAAGCTATTATCATCTCAGAACGACAATTTTTTCCCTTTCCTGCGCTGTCACGTCTAGAAATTCGAATCAAAACACCAAATTTAACTGCATATCTTAAAAATTCCTCTTTCTTTCTGAAAAAGGAAAACTGTTCGATTGCGTTGTTTCTAAATAAGTACACCTGCCAATTTGACACGTTTGCAAACAAAAATGAATTAGAAGATGTATCAGAAACTATCAAGTTTGCATTTCAGAAAAGTCTTAAATGAATCAGGCAAATAAACAAACATTAACTTGACAATAGTGGCAAGCTCTCTAAATTTTTATCCAAAATTATCTAGATCGATCGAATTTTACTACCCGTATACCCTTTTACTATAAAGGCATTGTACTATTATTGCATCAAAATTAGGTAACTTGCAAGATATAATTTCCGTAATTTTCATATAATCTATATTGTAAATTCTAAGCATGATTACTTGATTATATTGAAATATTTATCCAAATTAACATTTTAAACCTTTTTTAAATGTAGAATTGAATTAAATCCCCCCCCCCCCCTCCTCATTCAAAAGGGAAAAAGAGAGAGGGAGAGAAAGATAGCATGCTATGGAAAATGCAACAAATCGGATGACTACGCCGGCTAGGATATTTTTAAAATGTGAAAAAATATTTATTTTTTTACGTAGTATAAGCACATGTGTTGCGTAATGTAATGTGATTGCATTCAGATAGTAAGCTTAAAATTTAGAATGTTTTCCAGTTCACATGAATAATCAAAACCCTACTAAAATCATATTTTAAATTTTAAATAATAATAATAATTATTATTATTTACTATTGAGGAGCTGAGCTAACTCAATAACATTACACAAAAGAAAGCAAAAAGTTATATTTCTTGAAAATTTTTGTTTGTCAACAAGACCAAGAGGCATCTATCTGTATCTGACAAATAATATATTTGAATTTCATGATAATTGGAGCAATCTTCTAATAAATATTAGATTTCCATAGAACAAAATTAGGGATGTAATAATGATCTATTAGAAGAAAAATTGAAAACTGAAAATGGCTTGTCTACATAACTTACTTTATACATTAATGTTTGTTTATACAACCTATCTACTGACTTCAAGAATCGTGTTTTTAAAAAATCATTTTATTCATTGCCAGGTTTTATCAACATTACAATTAATTTGAATTATTAATAAAATTTTGAAGTGAAAATTCTATATGAAAAAACAAGAAAAAAAATCACTTATGTTATTAACCGCTGCATGAGTATATCTTTGAAATCGAAAGTTAAAGTTCAGATGAATTTTCAGAAAAAATAATTGGCAACTTGGGAAATAAATATATAAGAAATTATGAGTAAACTATATACATTTTGTGCAAGAAAATTACTTTTTAAATGTATTTAAGAGTGAATAAGTGTAATTATATTTCGGTCGTAATTTCTTTTTTTTAAATCATTTAAAACATTATTTTTCTTATTTTAGTCAATTATGTCTGAAGTGGGTTTTGTTTCATTTTAAAATTTTAATTGCAAAGATTCCGTACTTTTTACTTTCTTATTTCGATAAAGATATTTTCGTTTTCCCCTACATAAATATTTCAAATATAATTAGGCAATTAATTTCTTACCTACATTCTTCAATTCTTCAGATATTTTCATAAGGTGGCTAAAGAATCTAAAAGCATTTTTTTACATTAATGTAAATGTTGTTTGCATTCGATTGTTACCTGATGAATAGTTTTAAGTTATTTTCCTGCCTCAAAAATCTTTTAAAAAATCAAATTTATTTTCTAAAAGGCGTTGTGTTTTTATAGAAAAATGGAAAAAATAACCAAAATTTAGAATTTTAATAAAAATGTATGAAAACTTGCGAATTTTTTTTCACTGTAATCATTGAGATTTTTTGCGGATACGTCTTTTCATTCATTTTTAATTAACCTATTCGCTGCCAACCACGAGTATACTCGTGGCTTTAATTTATTTATTACTTTGTCACCACTATTTTAGAATTAAAAAATTGCTTTATTTATTGGCAGAAATTTTACTGTATTAGTAAAGCGAAATTTACATTTCTAAATTCGTGGTGGCATACGACTTTCAACAAGAAATTTGAATTTTTTTACTTTATAGTTTTGGCAGCGAATGGGTTAACAGCAATTTTCAAGAAAACAACATGTTTTACCGATATGTGAATGTACTCTTTAAAGTCTCTGTTGACAATTTTTTTTTAATAATATCTTATCCATCGTCTGTGTTTTGTATGTGCTTATAAAAGTGGATGTTGACATTAGAAATAATATGTGACAGTATTCAGTATAGTTTAGAAATCACGAATGCGTTAGAAAGTAGCTATCTAAGATGACATTTAAGCTTGTTTTCAAAGCTAAACTGCCTAATTTCTGGCATAATTCCTAAATCCATTTTGGGTTGTTAAAGCTGGACTGATAGGTACTCAGCTTCAGCTACATTCTTGAATTGTTCAGATGTTTCCATAAGGTTGCTAAAGAATCTAACAGCATTTTTTTACATTAATGTAAATGTCGTACGTGTTAATACAGGTACACACGATAGGTAGGCTATTCAGAAGCTAATCGTTTTCTGATTGTAAAATCATGAGACTGACAGGTGTATTTCTATTCAGAAGCTATGAAATCGAATATTTTTTTCCCTTTTTCAATAAAGGTTTGCAATTTTTTAGAAAATGCTGTCAAAGCTAGTGTTTTGAAACGAAATTCAGCGTCACAAAAATCGCATATCACTTAAAATATAATTCAGTTATCGAAAAATGAAAAATCTGTTTGAATCTAGATCACTTCAATTGTCATGTTTACTGATGTTTTGCTTTTTACGTCAAAGTTTAGAAAGCATTTATATTTTACTAAACATTTTGAAACATTATTAACCACTAGGTGGTCCCTGTCAAAATTCGACGACATAAAAGATTTTTAAAATGTCCTATCTAATAATCCCACGTCTGAAATTCATATTGTCAGGAGCGTAACCATTATTTTAAGCTAATCAATGTTTATATAAAAATGTATACATTTTTAACAATGATAATTGAAAATCTGTAGATGAGCCAGTTTTTTAATGTTTTCATTCTTTGTATAGGTCTTCATTTCCTTTCCATAATTCTGATTGGTTGTTCTTTTCTTATGGTCTGGAATCGCTTCCCTCTTATAAATTGGCATACATTGTCGAACTTAAAAATACAAACACACACGCACACATATACACTATATTGCCATTATTGACCGGCAACTTTCAATTTTAGACATTTTGTCGAATATTTAGAAATATACTTGACAGATTCTTCTGGAATTTCAGGATTGATCATCTTTCTGAATTTTTACGATATTTGACTAGATTTTTTTAGTGTTGCTCGATAGAGTTGACTATTAAATTATGTAAAATGATCCTTGTTATCGTTCGCGCATGCGCAGATAAAAATTATTTCATACAACTGCTCATATTTCTTAAAATATTTAATATATTTATATTCCAATTGCACTATATTGTTTCTACTGTATTTTGTCAATTTTTCTGAAATCGGTGCACTGTAAAAAAAATCACTGTAACTTTACAGCAAAAAATGCTGGCAATATGGGTGCCAGCAAATTTTGCGGTAAATTTACAGCAATTTTGTTTATCACGGATAAACAGCAAATGTGTAAATTTACAGCATTTTTTCAGTTAATTTTACAGTAATTTTGTTTTTCAGATTTTACAACAAGTCTGTATTATATCAGCATTTTTTGCTGTTAATTTTACAGCACTCTTAACAAAATAACTGTAAATTTTTAGCTTTTTTTTTCTTTTTGTAGATATGTATTTGTATTTTTATACCCCCCCCCCCCCCCTCCTCGTAATATTTATTCACATTGATTTTCTCTTTTTTTATATTATGACCATCTTTTAAAGACAAATGGTACTAAGTATTATCTTTATGTCTACTTATATCATTGTTTTAATAGCATTCTTATATAATAAATTCTGTTATACATATGTAAGATACAAACTTCGCACGATAAAGTAAAAGAAGAAATAAAATAAAAAAAGACACCGAAAAAGCTATAAATAGAAAATTTTAAACTATTGTAACTCATTGTATAGAATATTCCATATGTCAATTTAAAATATACTGTGTATTATAACATACATTGAGGACATTCAAAATATCTAATTTCAGCTTCTAGTTGCGGATTATACTTATTATTGTTAGATAATGGACAAAAGCAAAATGTGATCTGCTGCGATAATAGTGAGCAAACTCTTGGAATTTTTTATGGATTAATAAAATAGTGTTACATATTACACATAAAGGGTTTGAACATTACATATAAAAAATAAAAATAAATGAGCGTAAAAATCTAGGATCTATAAAATCTGAATATCTCTCACGGAAAATAAGATCATTGGTAGTAAAGTTGTCTTTGATAATTTGAAAAACTTTACATTAATAATACATTAAATAATTTAAATATTTAAATAAGTACAGAAAGTGAACTTAAAGTTTTTGGAGAATAATGAAAATTATATGATTTATATTATTAGTAATTATATTTACAATCCGATAAACTGGAATTTTGGAAAATATATAATAAGCAAAACAAAACATATTTAATAATATAATGGGGATTTTTTGTTATCTGGGACCGAGACACAAAAATATAAATAATAACAAAGTCCTTTAAGAAAAAAATAATTTAAAAAAATCTGAATTTGAACAATTCTCTTTTGTTATAATTTAAGAGAAAATATTTAATATTTATACAAATGATTCAAAAGCTATTGTTGTTACTCAGCGTTTATATACATGTGGTCAAATACGAAATTTGTATCTTACATTATATAATAGAACTGGCTATCTAATAGTTATTAAATCAATGATACAAATAAACATAAAAATAAAACTTACTATGAATTTTTAAAATATATAGTATCCAGTTTCATGTTTGTGTATCCAAAAGCGCCACTTTGAATTGCAGTAATAAGCCCTTATTCAGAAAGACGCTAACAATCGAACGAGGCTAACGCTAGTAATAACCTGCTTTGGTTGACGCTGCCTCTGAATATCTCGTTTGGAATGTTGTTTGGGTGGTTTTGGCGGCGTTAAAATAACAGCTGTTTACTGTAAATCAATACTGAAATTACAAAAACGCTGTATTCTCATGCTAGTGAAGCGATTCACAGCAAAATTGGCTGTGATTTTTCCCGTTTTTTTTTACAGTGTGTTAAATTTGGTTGAAAACCCTGAATGTAATAAGCAAAAAACATGCAAGAATTTTTTAATTATTTTAAATAAATCGCTATATCTCTGTTAATATACGTGCTATTCTTACACAAAATAATACACATATTACAGAATGTCTGTTTATTTATATTCGATAGCGGTAGATCATTTCGTGCATTTTATTTTACAGGGTGATCCCAAGTATTATTTTTTTCTTTGATTTTTTGTTGGCCCCCTAATTGCCCCCCCCCCTTAACAAATCGACATTGCTAAATATGAGGTCATACCTATTATTTTTTATCCTGAAATTCCAGAAGAATCTGTCAAGTATATTTATAAATATTCGACAAAATATCTAAAATTGAAAGTTAACGTCGCCGGTCATTAATGGCTATATAGTGTATATGTACATATATGTATGTATAATTCCGAGCATATTCTGATGCAACATATTTGAACTAATTCAAATTAGCTTCATAATAATTTTATGTTCAACATAGAATGAAAATCTGGATTTTTGTGGCAAATTTCACTTTAATGCCAAAGTGCTATATCTAATGAGTGCCCTGATCTTATGATTAATCGGCTCTCTTTTTTTTTTCCTTCTTAAATAAATGTATAATATTTGATTAAATATCTGATTTACTATGTACTTTAATTTCCAACTATGCAATTTTAAGTAATTTAAGGCCGAATGAATAAAATGTTTTAAATTAAAGTACTAGTTTTTACTTGTAGAAAGTCAAATTTTTAGTGTTAGGAAGTGTTAGAAAAATTTACTAGAAAGAGGTTTTAAAAAAATATTTTTCTCTGTTGAAGAACGCGAAATATTGATACGTTTTTTAAACATAAAGTGATACTTGCAGGCATGATTACTGAAGTGATTTGTAATTCAATATTTTCATTCTTCAATAAATTAATTGCGTTCTTGAGTTATAAGCGACTATTGTTTCAGAACGGCGGTTATTTCCCTTTCCTGCCCTGTCGTGTCCGGAAATTCGTATAAAATGCCACTTTTGACAGCACTTCTTGAAAAAAAATTTTTTTACCGAAAAACGAGAAAAACCGTTGTATTATATAGTTTCTTAGCAATTATTACAAGCTTGCTAATTTCTTACATTTCCGAACAAAAATGATTTTAAAAATTGTGCCAGAAAATGGATTTGAGAAACAATTCGTAAAAAATTACTCATTAAATTTCGTATTTATCAATAGTGAGGCGAATGGTGTGTGTGTGAAGGGGGGGGGGGGGTCGGGTTTAAAACCCATCCCAGACCTAAAAAATGCAATAATGGCTGGTTTTTTGAATCTCTAATTAATCGTATTAGCCACTTTTATGAATCAAAATCAAGTGTTAGTGTTTTTAGATTAATCGAAATTTACCACTTTCTTGAATCATATTCCATTTAACGAAAATATTTCATTTAAACGGCTATTGTTATATTTAAAAATGAAGAAACACATAGTAGATATATGGGTTAAGTGAAAATTGTTCAACAGTTTCAAAAAAGGATAGCGGTCGCATTGTCGCGAATAACCTTAAGCTACATAAAGAATCAGATTGTTTCAAATCACTGTTAAAAATTCTACTTCATAGACAGGATATATTTTTGAGGAGGAGTGGGGGTGGGAAAGTTCCTGATAGGTTTTAGCGACAATGATTTTCTTTTAAATAACAGTGCAAAGAGTAGATAAGGGGGAAACTTAATTTGTTGAGACGAGATGAGGTCATGATTGCATTCATTAAAAATACTGATTCAATTAAACAATGACTTAAATATACGGTGACCACTGGACTAACTGTCAACAACTTACCTCCCACCTATCCCCTTGAGCCGAACTTTGACTGAGAAACTGATTATACTAAAAGAAAAAATCCCTGCCGGCTCGGCCTACAGGCAGGGTAGATTTCGAAGTTAAGTACTAATTTCACCAGCAAAAGTAAAATCAAGATGAAAAATAAATCCAGTTTAATAATTTTATCTGGCCACTTTTGAAAGTTTTTAGTTTCATTTTTATGTAATAGCTGATTTTATCAGAATCATGTTAACGTGGTATAAAAGAAATATTTTTCCCCGCTCCACAATTCGAAATTTTCTGACACATTTTTTGGCTCATTTTTAAAAGTAAAAACATGAAACTTGTGGACGTAATTTTTTGAAGAGATTTATAAGCGACCTGTATTTTATTTTTCATTCAAATTATCAGAACTTGGTTTACAAACAATTATTTTCTCAGTACGACCATTTTTTTCCGTTTTCAGCACTATCGCTTAGGGATATTCGATTTAAAATGCCCATTTTGACAGCATTTTTTGAAATATATTCTACCTTTTATCCTAAAATCGATCAATACGGCCCATTTATAATTTCTGAATAAGAGAACCTGCCCATTGGATGCGTTCCAGAGAAAAATGAATTTAAAAATGAGTCAGAAAATAAGGAGTTTGGATTTGAGTGCAACCTTAATACGATAATTTTTTCGTCAAACCCTATTTTTGTTTAATTTCTTTTTGCTGTAAGAGTTGGTCCTATCAAAAACATGCCAATATAAAAGTGGTAGATAATGTTAAGAAGGTGTAAATAAATTTAAGCGGATTGGATATCTTGTGAATAAAATGAAGTAATGAATTTTTTTCTTCTTAACCCCCCCCCCCCCCCTTTTTCTGCTAAGAGTTGGTCCTATCAAAACTTGTCAGTATAAAAGTTATAATTAGTATTAAGATCTATAATATATTTAAGTGAATTTGATATCTTGTTAATTGACGAAGTTATGAATATTTTTCTCCCTAAAACCCTATTTTTTGCGCCCCTTCACACATTTTAAATTTTATCAAAAGTCAGTGATACATAATTTTTTGGCCCTTTTCTTAGAAATAATAATAACTTTAAACTGATTTGATATATATTATAATTAAGACGTTATGGTTTTTTTTTTTTTTTTTTTTTTCTCACAAAACCCCTCCCTATTTCCATCCCCGTGGTCCGATTTTGCGCATTAACGAACTTGACCGAAATTTTCTGCCACTTGATTTAATTTCTGCAACTTCATTTGAATAAATGTAGTCCTCCTTTTTCTTTTTTAACCATTTGGAAAAATGGTTATTGTCCTCGTCAGGGTAGGAAATCAAAAACATATCTGAAGCTTTTTATTGGTTGAATGGAATCCGCATTTTACTCGTTTTCTGATGGGTCTATACAGTAATCAGTATTTCCTTTACTTTCAACAGAGATGGATTCTTCTGTTGCCACTATGACAAAAAAGTGATAGGAACTACAAAAAAAAAATAAAAATTAATAACTCAGAAAAAATTGAGATACAGCTTTCAAACAAATTGCATTTAAAAGTACATTTTTTTCTCTATAGGACGATGTAAAAAGTAATATTATGGGATGTTTAGAAGTTTAAAAATGAAATTTCCTTTAAAATTGGTCGTCAAATTTCCAAGAAGTCTGACGATGGAAAAGCCTTTTCCCCAACAGCCAATGAAATGCTTGGATAATACGCAAGTTTCTGGAAATCTGACAAGTCGCCGGCGATTTTTGTCGCTTACAATTTTTGCGTGTAATAACACTATTAATATTTAATTCATGGCGTACGTAATGTATGATCAACTCCGTGCGATTTTTTATGTCTTAAATTTTAGTCTTTGAAAAAATAATTTTCCAAATGGTCGTTGTAATTTGTTAAATTGCTTTTTTTGTGTGTGTGTGTGTGTGTGTTTTTAATGCAGTTTTTAGCATTTGTTTTGTTCGCGCTCCTTGATGATTTTTTGACATAAGGGAAAGGAATTATGTTTTAAACTTTCAGCCTAATATAAAATATTATTCTCTGTGATTTTGAATGCTGCTTTCAATGCATTTTTTAGCTACTTTTAGCATTTGTTCGCATTTCACGCGATTTTTTGACATTCTGAAAAAGAATTCGGTTTCGAACTTTTAGCCTTATAAAGTCTGTTTTGTCCTCCACGATTTTTGAATTTTTACTAATTTATTTAGAATTACTAAATTTCAGTGCTATTTTCAATGGGGTATTTAGAAGTTTATCGCGCCCCACAGTGATTTTTAAAAAGATTTCTTAATGGAATTTTTGTTTTAAAGTTTTAGCCTAATATAGTAAATTTTGTCCTGTGTGATTTTTGATTTTTTAGCATTTTTTTTGCGTTCCGTAGTGATATTTGACATTCTTAAGAAGAATTTGATTTCAAGCTTTTAGCCTAATATACTAATTATTCTTCGCGCTTTTTGAATATTTAGCGATTTTTAATAAAATTTATTGCATCTTTTTTTTCTTTTCTTGTGTATTTTTTTTTCTTTTGACATTTGAAAACGAATTTGGTTTCAAACTTTTAGCCTTATATAGTAAATTTTGTCCTCCACGATTTTTAATACGTTTTTTATAGCTTTTTTGCATTTCTCGACGATATTTTGACATTCGTGTACGAATTTCGATTTACAATGTTTTAGCTTACTGCAGAAAATTTTGCTATTTGCGATTTTTGAATTCTTACCGATTTTTAATGCGATTATTTTCTGGTTTTACTGACAATTTGCGGCTATTTTTTCACATTACTAAAAGCAATCCGAATTTAATCTTTCAGCCCAATATAATAAATTCTTTCTTGTTTTGAATAATATTTGTTCGTAATTCTTACAGACATTTTTGAAAATTTTTATGCTATTTCACAGATATTTCGCGTTCTACTGCAATTTTTTTTTCACATTCATAAAAGAAATTCTGTTTTAATATTTTAGCCCAATGGTATTTTTTTCCTCTGCGATTTTTTTAAGTGTTAGCATTTTTTCATAATTTGCTGCGTTTTATCACATCAGTGAGATTAATCAGGTTTCAATCTTCTAATGCAATATAGTGCATTTTGTTATCTTTTCAATAAATGTTATATGAAATGGTATGAAATTCGTGCCGCTATTTTTTGCGATTTTTAGAGTTTTCTCGCGTTCATGCTATTTTTTACGGACCCGGCAAGACTCCCCGGGTTAGTTAGGATAAAATAACACTGAATATTATTATTTAGGTCTTTAAGGGAAGTTCATTTTTAAAAGGTGTAAAATTAAAAAACGTTTTATGCTTTAAATAAATAAAATGTTTAATTTTTGATCTTACTCTACGTTTTCGTTGAACATTTGAATTTTATTGTTTAAATATTAAAGTTTTTAAGTATTTAATTTAGGTGTGTGTAATGGGTAAGCATGGATCTGTTTAAGAAGAAATTGGGTCCTTTAAAGTAGGGATGCACAACCTGTGGCCCGTGGGCCAAAAGTGGCCCGCGAATTTCGTCAATTTATAATTGGCAAAAATTGAGATTTTTTACCATAGATTGCAGGAAAACATCGTGACTTTCGTCAATTTGCCCCGGAAAACAATTGCAAATTTCGTCAGTCAGTTAAAAATCGCGAATTTCATTAATCGCTCGGCCGATAACATTTGTATCAATATAGGAAATTTCCAAGTTTCTAATTTCGTCAGTCGCTAGTTGAAAAATACCCCGAATTTCATCGATTGGGCGCGGAAAAATCGCGTGTTTCATTGATCGCGCGCGTAAAAGTCGCGAATTTTGTTGATCGTGCACGAGAAAATCGCGAGTTTCGTCAGTTTATCTGGAGAAAAAGTCGTGAATTTCGCCAAATTAACGCGGGAAAATTGCGAATTTCATCAGTCAATTAGGAATTACGAATTTCGTTGACTGAGCGTGAAAAATCGGGTTTCGTCGATTGGGCGCGAAAAAATCGCGAGTTTCTTCGATCGGGTGCGGTAAAATCAAGAGTTTCGTTGATTAGGCATGAAAAAAATCATGAGTATCTTCGATCGGCCGCTGAAAAATCGCGCGTTTTGTTGTTCGTGCGTAGAAAAGTCGAGCGTTTCGTCGACCGGGCGCGGAAATGTCACTGGTTTCGTCAGTTTATCGTTGGAAAAAACAGCGAATTTCGCCAATTTGCCGCGGGAAAATTGCAATTTTCGTCAGTCATTTAAGATATGATAATTTCACCGATTGGGCTCGGAAAAATTGCAATTTTCGTTGATCGGGTGCGGAAAAATCGTGAGTTTTGTGGATTGGGCATGGAAAAATTACAAATTTAGTTTACTGGGTGCGGAAAAATCCCGAGTTTCGTCGATCGGGCGCGGAAAAATCGCGAGTTCTGTTGATAGGGCATGGAATAAATGCAAATTTTATTGATCGGCTGCGGAAAAATCGCGAGTTTCGTTAGTTTATTGCGAGAAAAAGTTGTGAATTTCGGCAATTTGTCGAGGGAAAAATTTCAATTTTCATCAATCAGTTAAGAATCGGGAATTTCGTCGATCGGGCACGAAAAAATCGCGAGTTCTGTCGATCGGGCGCAGAAAATTTTCGAATTTTGTCGATAGGGCGCGGAAAAATTGCGAATTTTGTCTATAAAAAGCACGGAAAAATTGCGAAATTTGTCGTTCGGGTGCGGAAAAATCGCAAATATCGTTGATCGAGCAGAGAAAAAATCGTGAATTTTTTCGATTAAGTGCGAAAAAATTACAAATTTCTTCGATTAGCTAAGGTAAAATCGCGAGAAAAAGTTGTGAATTTCGACAATTCGTACGGGAAATTTTTTTTAATTTCGTCAGTCAGTTAACAATTGCGAATTTCGTTGACTGGGCGCGGAAAATTCGCAAATTCCGTTGATAAGGTGCGGAAAATTCGCAAATTCCGTTGATAAGGTGTGGAAAAATCGCGAATTTTGTCGATCAGGCGCGGGAAAATGTAAAATTTTGTTGATCGGCTGCAGAAAAATTGAGAGTTTCGTCAATTTAATTTCGATCGTAAAGTTCACTTTTTTTGGCACTGTCATGCATATGTTTATTTTTTACCACTTTTAATAAAGCAACATTTAATCCCCCCGAATAAAGACAAGGAATATTTTCACTCTTTGAAAATAATTTTTGCTATATCTCTGTTATATATACGAACATAAGCTGCTGATATATCCTTGTCTGCTGAATTGGGTATGGTATGTAGTGGGTAGGCAAACCTAAAGGGGTAAAACTGCCTCTAAAATCTTGTTTTTATAGGCCACAGATCTCCCCACCTCCCCGAAATAGAATGATCGCTGTGTTACTGATGTGGCCCTCGACAACCCAAACATTTTTGTAAGCGACCCTTCTCTTAAAAAGGTTGTGCTCCCCTACTTTAAAGGATCCTTCACAAAATTTTTCATTTCAAAACAAGACCCTTCATAAATTTTTTCATCTCAAAACAGGACCCTTCACAAAACTTTTCATCTTAAAAAAGGACCTTTCACAAAATTCTTTGGTCTTAAAAATAGTCTTTTTACAAAAAATTTTCCCGTTCTAAACTGAATCTTTCACAAATTTAATCATTTAAAAGTAAAATCTGACCTGTCACTTTTACATATATAAAGAAAAAATATGTATTTGACATACATATATCTTCTTAAAAATATATAAAAAAGAACCTTGAGTATAACGTTCGTTTCAAATTCTCAGAATTAGGACTAGAATTTTCACAAATGTAAAAAAGCTCTTCACAATTTCACAAAAACAGGACCTTGAGAGAAAAGTCTGGACAGATCCCTGGTAAGGTGGTGGTGGTGGTGGGAGGGGGGGGGGGGTTATAGATTTGTAGAAAAGGGCCTCAAAACTCACCCCCCCCCCCCCTAGCCATAGAGCCCAAGTTACGCCTACGTATCAAATGTTTGTTTCGTATCTCAAATTTTAATAGAATTTTAGAAAAAAAAACTAATTTTTATGATTTGCTATTATAATTAATACAAAAATAGTTTTATCACTTCAGGCTAATTCCATGAAAACTTGTCATGTCTGTCACATATTACGATTTTTGGCTACCAGTATTTTAGAACGGAGAAATGTGACTTATTTTATCGGATATATCTCATCAATTGAATAACGCGACGCAAACTTTTCGAAAATAACGGTGGACAACAAGCATAGCGATTTTCAGCTGTGTGACAGACATGACAAGTTTTCATAGAATTAGCCTTTAGCTTCTATATCGTTAAGAAAGTATCATTAAAATTATCAACAAGAACGTAAAATCATGCGTTAAGCAGATTATGAAACATTTTTCAGCGCATTCAGACTACTATAATAAAACTTTATAGTTTAATAACGTGAAAAACGATGCATATTAATAATTATTAAAACGCATAACACGTTTGAAAACAAAATTTCCGCTTAAGGCGAAAAATAACTGAAAATTTTGTACATCCCTGTATATGAATTTATCCCTGTATAGATGTATCATATAATGCATAATATGCTAAAACTTAGAACGGTTAGGGAACGCATAGCACAGTTGAAAATTCTTTTTCAGCAATTTCCGTCAATAAACGGAAATGTACTTGAAATTTTTTGTGGATCCCCGTATATCAATTGAATATATACACAATAGTATGCAATTAAAAAAAAAATTAAAAACACGTTCCACAACTGAAAACGCACTTCCAGCAATTATTGTTCTTAGAGAGAAATCTAACTGATTAATTTTTTGACCTCTGTATATGAAAGATGAATTGAATGCATGTCAAATTCAATAGTAAGCCTTTTACAGAACACCTTGGAGATATATATCAATTTAAATATGCATGAAATAGTGTAACATAAACAAAATACACTACAAACGATTTTTCTCCATAGAGCATAATGTAACCGTAATTCTTTTTAGTGTCCCTGTAAATTGTAAATGATCGATAAATGCTATCCATACCATATTCTATAGCAAGCATTTTGTAGTGCACTTCATAAATATGTATATAAATTTTAGTGTGTTTGAAATTATGAAACATCATTAAAAACCACCGCAAACGATTTTCCCTTATAGGCCGTAATGTAATGAAATTCTTATGAATGTTCCTGTAACGAACATGACTGCTACTCGTTCATTTTGCAATACCAAACATACCGTTAGGAATATCTATACCATTTTTCAATTTCATGGAGATGCATGACGCCAAAAATAATTTTGGCCAGCTAGAATCGGTAAATCACCTGCAGCGGTAGATTTTTTTACTTTCTTCTACTGTCGCGTCCGAATCAAATAGCCAACTTTGACAAAATTTACTGAAAGTCGTCTACCTTTATGAAAAAGGAAAAAAAAACGGTTTGATTACATAGTTCCTGAATAAGAATAACACCTGCATAATAATCATGCATTTCAAAGCAAAAACGAAATAAAAAATTTGTCAGAAAGTAGGTAGTTTGCATTTGGGAATCTCAATAAAATGTAATGCATTCTAAGGTAAAAGTTGTTTTAGACAGAAGTTCCGATTTCCTTTTCCGAGTGGTTTCAGAGTTATAAATATTTCAAATTTTTTTCAGTCCTTTATAATAAATACCCTTTACATAGTTTCGTTATAAATCTTTCCACGGATTATTACAAAGAAATGAAACACAAATACTGTGATTTGTAATTTTTTGAATTTAAATACCAATAATTTATAAAATTAATATATATATATAAGTTTCACATACGTGTATGCTAAAAGTATAGCATTTTCATCCGAGTGGAGTGTAACTCGCTAACACAAAATCACAAGGGATAAGAAAAGATGCTTTTCAAAGTCTTTTACGTCTTAGCAGGGACACCGTTCGTTATACAGTGAATTATACAGTGAAAACGGCCTTAAATAGAAATATTTCATGATAAAGGCGAAATAATACCTAATATAATGAAGGAATTTTTCATGTCCAACAAATAAGAGTGAAAAATATCATCCAGGTATCGTCCGGATAACTCAATAGGTGGAGCAATAGCACAATAAGCTAAGGTATCCAGGTTTGTGTACTGGTCCGGACATTTTTCGCTCTGTTAGAGTAAACCTCAATTGTGCTATTTCCAACCTTGAACATAATATGTAACAATTATATCTGGTAAAATGGAAAATTATTTGAATACCTATAGTGATTCCGCCATAACAATTTTTATTCCATAAAAGATGGAATACGTTTATCTGCTAAGACGGAAGTCCTTCTAAAAAGAATCCTTTTCATTCATTCCCGATTTAATTTTAGCAAGTTTTGTTTTAGGTAGCTTTCTTTACAAAAAGCTACCTATTGCAGCCGTTCGGAGGAAAGCGTTTTCAAAAAATTTTGGCATATTTTCATCGATCATGACCCCCAGACCCCGAAACCACCCTCCGTTCAAAATTGATATATATATATATATATATATATATATATATATATATATATATATCAATATATATATATATATATATTACCATTAATTAAACATAACCTGCCACCGTCAATTATTATGAATTAAAGCTGTAAGTATTAAAAAAAAATATATTATAAGAATTATTATGGAAGAAAAAAGAAAAAAGTGGACACCGACAAAAATTGAAAAGCTTATACATTGAATTACGTTATCGAGGGCACAGAATTCAATGATATAAGCAAAATGGTTGTTTTCTGTGGGAGAAATAAGCTAAAGCTAAAATTAATTTTCCCCTGTGCCCGAACAACCACTAAAATCAAGTGAATTGATTAAAAATGAAAGCAGAATAGAAACAAATAAATATGAAATGGAAGAATCAATAAAACGTATTTAAATATTTATAGGATATAAAATAGAAATAATAAACACCATACCGATTAATATTTCAGTATTTTACAAAAATCCATGTGCACATGTCTTCCAGTATATCAAAAAGATTAAGGTGAATAAAACAGTTAAGAAATCACAGTAAATGATACCAAAGGATGCAGTTAATACATTTTGAAATAATATTTGAAATACCTTGTAAAACAAATTTAATCTAATATAAAATATATAGAAATTAATTACATTATTTAAAATGCACTATTAAATTAATAGATAACAGTTTAACAATAGCGTCAAAATTTAGCTAAAAATACACCCTGGTGTATAAAATATAACTAAAATGGAGCTAGAAAAATTAAAAATAAGAGCAATATGAAAGATACAATTTTAGTGCTGCCATCTATTAATAATTATATTAAACATCTATCGCAAAATAAAAATTTGCAAGCTTTTGAATGTAAATAACTGTTTAAACAGCAAAACCAAACAAATCCTTATATATAGAGAATTATAGAACAACCACTAAAATCAAGTGAATTGATTAAAAATGAAAGCAGAATAGAAACAAATAATATGAAATGGAAGAATCAATAAAACGTATTTAAATATTTATAGGATATAGAATAGAAATAATAAACACCATACCGATTAATATTTCAGTATTTTACAAAAATCCATGTGCACATGTCTACCAGTATATCAAAAAGATTAAGGTGAATAAAACAGTTAAGAAATCACAGTAAATGATACCAAAGGATGCAGTTAATACATTTTGAAATAATATTTGAAATACCTTGTAAAACAAATTTAATCTAATATAAAATATATAGAAATTAATTACATTATTTAAAATGCACTATTAAATTAATAGATAACAGTTTAACAATATCGTCAAAATTTAGCTAAAAATACACCCTGGTGTATAAAATATAACTAAAATGGAGCTAGAAAAATTAAAAATAAGAGCAATATGAAAGATACAATTTTAGTGCTGCCATCTATTAATAATTATATTAAACATCTATCGCAAGATAAAAATTTGCAAGCATTTGAATGTAAATAACTGTTTAAACAGCAAAACCAAACAAATCCTTATATATAGAGAATTATAAACCTAATATAAATCACACAAAGTATTTAAAACTATTGTTAATAAAATTTAAAAGCATACAATATGTTCTATTAGCTAAATTATTTAAACTAAACTAAGAGTTTAAATAATGTTAGAACATTAATAATATATAGCATATAGCTATATGCTATAAAACAAAATAAATTCAGTAATAATTAATATAAATAATTATTAAAAATTATCTAAAAATTATTTTTTAATGAATTATATATAAGATATTTATAAAATGAACAGGAAATATCAAACATGTGGAAGTATATAGAAGGTTAAATAATACTTAAAATCCCATTACTTAAAACGCACAAATATAGAATGTGGATTATTTTCAGACATCCATAAAAATCCATAAAGTATGAATATGGGACATTCAAAAACATTAAACTAAGAGTGGCATACTATTAGTAATTAATATGATATTGTCCTTAGTAAATTAGAATTTAATAACAAATAATTGTAAATTAGATTAATGAATAATTAAGCTAATTATAATATTAATGAAAATCTCCAACTTACATATAAAATATCAAATCAACATCCACATAAAATACATAACAAAAAAATAGTAATAATACAAGAGCCCCGCTTTTTTTTTTTTTTTTTTTTTTTTAAATAAATAATTAACCATTGCGTATTATCCAGACAACACCACCCTCCTCCGTACTCTAACATCTACCCTCCCAACCAACCTATAATATTTTTTTTATATTATTTTACAATTTTTAATTTTTTATAGATATTTTTTTTTTTTTTTTTATAATTTTTTTTGTAATTTTGTTTACGCATGTGTTAATTTGTGTTTATAGATCATGTAAGAAAAGTACTAATTGTATATTAATGAATATATGAATTTTTTTGGAAAACCATGATTTAATGCATCATAAATTAGTTTTTTAATATTATTGTTAATTAGAGGAGAAGAACATAAACATTTTATTTTATATAAATGATTAAGTATTATATTACGAAATACAGAATGATGTAGACAAGATTAAAAATTTGTAAATGTATTAACTGTGAATTTAAATTCTTTACGTTTGTCATACAAATCTGTGATTGTTTTATTGTCTTTTATTGTAATTTTAAGATCTAAGAAGTTAATTGTATTGTTAGATAAAAGGTTTTCCGTTAATTCCAAATTAGTGGGATAATCAACTGGAAATCGAGTAATTGCAGATTGATCAGTTTCAATTAAAATGATGTCATCAATATAACGATATAAATGTAGATTATTATTAGTAAAATTGCGTTCATAATGAGATAAGTATAAGTCTGAGAGTAAACTGGAAGTACAGCCGCCTTGTGGTATACCGACATGCTGTAAATATAAAGTATTATCTTGCAATATATAATTATTATAGATAATGAAGTTAGTTAAAGATTTAAAATATGCAATATCTATATAAGATGGTAATTCCAGTTTTTTATAATACTTTTTAAATAATGCATTTATAATTTTATGTAAATCTAATAGGTCTATATTATTAAAAAGATCTTTGAAGTCATATGTCGTTATATTACAAACAGAATGAAGATTTTTTAAAATCTTAACAAGTTGATAGCTATTTTTTATACAATGTGTATTATCATTGTTTGTAGTAAGTTCATATATTTGATTAAGAATTTTTAAGAGAAGTGTATTGGCTTTATTATTATATGTATTACAACCAATAGTAACAGTCCTAAATTTAATAGGAGTTTTATGAAATTTGGGAATAAGAACTAAATATGGATAATTAAAATTAGTAGATAAAATATTTAAAAGTTTATAATAACTTCGAATTTTACGATTATTTACAATAACATTTTCATTAGTTTTTTGAAAAGACTTATTAGAAGAAATAGAATTTGTAAGTAGTTGGTGATAATATGATTTACATATAATAGCATAATTGTTAGGAGATTTGTCTACATATGTAATAACGAAGTTTTTTTGTAATTTAGTAATTTGTTGGAAATAATGCTGTGTATTAATAGAAACCAAATCAGCAATATTATTTTTTAAAGCCATAGTTAATTTTTCAATTACTAATATCTTCCATTGATTAAAATATTCAATAGGCTTATTATAAGAGATAGAAATTTTATAAATAAAAATATCAATATCATATGTAAACTGTTTGATAATAGATTTAACATTAAATTTAGATGGAAGTCTATATTTAGTACCATAACCCATTAGTTGTTTCAATTTAAAATCATGAACAATATCAAGATTTCCAGTGATTATATGTCCATGATCATTGTTTATGTATTTTTTTAGAGTGGGGTCTTTGCAGTTACACGGAAAAGTACTTGCAGCAGATGTATTTTTTGAAAATGTATTATAGTTAAAAATTTTTCTCCCAATTGTATTCGGATATTTAAAGGTTTTTGATATATGAAGATTATTGATAGGAAAAAAACAATTTTTATCATTAATTATAGAATTGATATTAATTTTATTAAAAATGTGATTTGAAAAAGTAATTATCATTTGAGTATTCATGTTCTGAATTTTGTGTTTTTTTTGTATATTAATATTTAAAAGATTAACCCTACTCATAATAAGGTCAAAGTAAATATCAGAGAAATGTTTAGAGAAAGATTTACTTAGAAAGACATTTAAATGTTGTACCAGCTGTTTCTTTTTAATAGCAAAGATGTTTTTACGAATTAACATCCAGTTATAAGTCTCTAAGTAATTTCGTTGAAGATCATTAATTTGTTTTGTGATAGATTTTTTGGAAACTACAACTGATGATGAACCCTTTCCGCGTTTATTACGTGTTGTTTTAGCATTTAAATTATGATTAAGAATAGGATAAATTGGAGAATAATCAATATTGTTATTTATAGATGTGAAGACTTTGACAGGTCTGTTAAATACTTCACTGTTAAGTCCATAAGGATATATTGTGTTATAATATTTCATATATGATGATTCCATATAAAGACGTTCTGATTTATTTTTTAGAATTTGAAGGATTTCAATTGTCGTATTTTTAAATAGATGTTTATGAAAATGTTGAATTTCAGCTGTAGATTGTATATTTTTTGCTTTGTTATTATTAGAGTCTGATCGATGATGATTGATTCGTTTATGAATATATATCTGACCTATGTCACACTGTAACTCTCGTATTTATGAACCGATTTGGATGTAATTCGGTGTGTACATAGTACATACCAATGACTCGACCGAGTTCGTTGGCCAGCTTCATCCGCCATTTTGTTTCAAAATGGCGGCCATTTAAAAATTTTAAAAAAATTTAAAATTTGAAATGTGGTACCAAAAAATTAAAAATGGAAAAATATTTTTTTCTTATGTATTTGACCTTTATACAAAGACTCCGTAGCAATTTTTGTTTCGTCTATATCTTAAAAAATGGCTGAGTTATAGCATTTTGAATTTCTAGCGAAGCTGACATTTTGAGACGTCCTGAATTTTGTCACGCGATAAAAGGCGTATTTATGAACCGATTTGGATGTAACTTCGTTTATACATAGTACAGACCAATGTCTCGACCGAGTTCGTTGGCCAGCTTCATCCGCCATTTTGTTTAAAAATGACGGCCATTTAAAATTTTAAGAAACATTTAAATTTGAAATGTGGTACCAAAAAATTGAAAATTGAAAAAATATTTTTTCTTATGTGTTTGACCTCGATAAAAAGATTCGGGAGCAGTTTTTGTTTCGTCTATATCTTAAAAAATGGCTGAGTTATAGCATTTTGAATTTCTAGTGTGGCTGACATTTTGAAACGCCCTGATTTTTGCCACGTGATAACAGACGTATTTATGAACCGATTTGGATGTACCTTTGTGTGTACATAGTACATACAAATAACTCAACCGAGTTCGTTGGCCAGCTTCATCCGCCATCTTGTTTCAAATGGCGGCCATTTAAAAAAATTAAAAAAAAATTAAATTTAAAATGAGATATTAAAAAATTGGAAAATGAAAAAGAGTTTTTTCGTATGTGTTTGACCTTAATACAAAGATTCCGGAACAGGTTTTGTTTCGTCTATATCTAAAAAAATGGCTGAGTTATAACATTTTGAATTTCTATTGTAGCTGACATTTTAAAACGACCTGATTTTTGTCACGCGATAACAGGCGTATTTATGAACCGATTTGAATGTAACTTGGTCTGTACATAGTACATACCAATGTATCGACCGAGTTCGTTGGCCAGCTTCATTCGCCATCTTGTTTCAAAAGGGTTGCCATTTTAAAAAAATGTAATTTAAAATTTAAAATGAGGTATTAAAAAATTGGAAAATGAAAAAGATTTTTTTTATGTGTTTGACCTTGATACAAAGATTCTGGAGCAGTTTTTGTTTCTGAAAATTTGTTCTTTTGTTTATATCTTAAAAAGTGGTTGAATTATAGCACTTTGAATTTCTATCATAGCTAACACTTTGAAACGATCTTGTATTTGTCTCACGATACCACACGTATTCGCCTATTTCGATGGAAGAAGGCATGTGGATAGTATACACAGCACCGTGCGAAAGGGGGGGCGAAGGGGGCGGTCGCCCCGGGCGCGGAAATTTAGGGGCGCCAAATTTGTACTACCAATTTCCATTTTTTTTTATTGTCGTCGATCATTTTCATTGGAATTTTTTTTTTCACTCTTCGATATTCTATATTTTTGTAAAACTAAATGAATATATTTACATATCGGGAATATTTTTCCCAATGGAAGTATTTACATTTTTCATTTCAAAATTATTGCGTTATTCACATTTACTTTTCATTGAGCACTTTAGATCTGATGATTTTATAATATGCTTTTGTGATATTTTATTGCAGTGTTTCTTAAACTTTTGCACTCTGTGGGCCCTTTACATCGTATACGCAAATTTCTGCCACCTGCCACACTCAGTGAATATGAATTGCTAACCTATTCTGATTCCACTATGGGATCATTCTTATAGTCATTCGGTCATTACTTTGCTGTTAAAAAAAGGTCCAGCACAGGATGAAAATGCTGATTACATGAAATCAGCGATTGCATAAAGACGGCAATTTTCCAAACTAACGTTCAAGAAAATTATATCTAGTGGAGAAATTATTAACGGTGATTGCGGCTTATTGGATAACTTAATTAAGGGAATCACTATATTTTGTTTTCTCTTTTTACTATTCACCAATTATCATGATCGCCCTCCAAAGTTAGCCAATCCAGATTGTGGGTTTTTCATGAGGAAGAAATTAAATCCTAAAATTCCTGAGCATAAAAATGCTCTAGAACACAGGAATGCATGCATTCGCTAAAAGAAACTTGAGAGACGTTTAAAATTAAATCATATAATCGACAAAAAATTTGAAAAGAGCTAAAGTGAAAATTATTGAAAGTGAAAAGATAAATGGCAAAATGTATTCAAGATGAAATTATGAACTTTCTTGCAATGAAGTAAGAAAAATGATTGTAGAAGAAATTAATAGAGCAAGGTATTTTTCAATTTCGTTCGATCGCACTCCATAAACCGAGTGTCCTAAAATGGACTGGCTGTTTTTAAAATTCAATAACCTGTAAATGGTGACAGCTATTTAAAAAGAAAATTGCGGGAAGGTAATGTAAAATGACAGTATTTTTTTTTTACCTCGATTCCCAGCTGTAGTTTCAAATAGCAACTATAGATGGCGCTGCAAGCAGGGATGAGCACCTCGGGAGCTCAGCTTACGCTTTAGAGTGATAGTGCAATCCCGAGGGGCTGGCCAAATTCACTAGCTGCTCTCGTTACAAATGACTTTTTCTATTCTTATACTGCAGTTTTACAATTTCACATTACAACATAAATATCGATGATTTGTTGAAGAATTAAACAGGTTTATAGTCAACTCAGGTTACAGCAGTATACTTGATTGATTTTCACGAATATGGTTTAATAAAGTTTATACTGAATTGACAATTATGCCAACAATATACAACCACACATGCACTATAAAGACAACATCTAGCGCCACAGGTGCTCAATCAAGACCAAAACCGAAATCGCCCAACACTGATGTGAAAAGAGGAGGTTAAATGTATGGAGTGGGTCTCATTCTCCAATACAATCTTATTTTTAGGGGCCTATTCTATATATTTAACCTTTTTCCTTCGCATGATGTTAGGTCTTTTCAGTTTAGACCTCCATTGAGCGCTTATTGCTTGCCATCTAGCTCTGCTATTTGGAACTAAAACCGAGAACCGCAGTAAAAATACTTCTAATATCTTACATAACTCTCCTGCAAGAATTTCTTTTAATAATTGTAATCATTTGCAAGTTACTGAATTTTAAACACAGTCCAGTTTAGGAATCCAGTACACCTGACAAAGAACAAATGACGCAAATTATAAGATACCGAAAATAGAAAATTTTCATTCGTGGAAAGGTTTCTTGACTACATCAAGTCAAAAAAAAAAAAAAAAAAAAAGAAAAAAATTAGCATAAGAACGACAATCTCGACATTCACAGCTGCACGAGAGGTTCTGTTCTCAAAGGCGGTAGATGGGAGGGCTGAGTTCGACCCAATAGCGCACGCCAGCCTAATCGTTCGAAATTATCCGTAGTTTTCTTTTAACCTTGCGTAAATACGGGTTAGGCTCTCTTAGAAAGACCTTACAGAAAACATTCCCATCCCACTCCGGCCTACTATATCCAACTTGTAGATAATGGCCGTCATAAACAATACCAATATCAACCCTTCAGAGCTTAATGTTGTGATATGGTGCAAATATGGCTTCCCAATATAATGTTTTGTAAGCTCGAATCGTCGAAGTAAATAAATTCGTCTTTTTTTTACCATGTTCTGTACATTCTCTAAACTTTGAGTTCGTGCTGCTGGTGTATGTCCAAAAATGTCCGGAACTGCATAAAATGTGTTTGTTTTTTCTTCTCTTCTACTGAAAGATGGGATATACTTATGTCCCACTTATCACTTTATTTAAAGAAACATTGCGATACTCTATGGTCATGAAAAAATAAAGCTATATCTGCAGTTTACAAACAATTGCCACAGATTTTAAAAGCTCTGGAAGACCTTATAGAAATGAAGTAAAATGAGTAAACTTACTCAGGAGCAAAAAGCTTAATAAAGCAAATAAACAAAATTCCCCTTTATTTACGGCCTATTTGTCACAGCATTTTAAATGAAATAGAAAAAGTTAATATTCTCACGAAAAAAAAGAAGAAAAAAAAACTGTCAATGTTTTGATCGCCAGCAAACTGATTGAAACACTAAAAAACACATTTCAGACAATAAGAGAGGAAATTTTTGAACAAGAAAGCGAAGATTTGGTTATGTCTGTAAATGTAGAGTCTTTATTTGAGCAAAACAGAAAACGTAAAATTGGCAGAACAATTTGACTACGAAGCTCCTGATGAAAGTGGAAATTTATATGAATGTGAAGGATTTCGTGTTACGTAGAGACACTTTACCGTGCAACTGAGCTGGAGGTTTAAGAAACTGAGAAATGTAAAACAAGAATTTGAGTTTCTGGCTGATGCGAATCTAAAATCAGTTATCGAAAATCTGTTAATATTGCCTGGACCTTGCCCTTTATTGCTGACTTGAATGGACTTGAATTGTTAAGCGAGGTTTTAAATGCGAAAACCTTATTTCTACCATTGATAAGAACTTTTATAAAATGGATCATTTAGAAATCCTTTAGTTGCTCCATAATTTTAACTTTGGGAAAACAAGGAATTACAAAAACATGGAGACAGCGTACATAATTTATAAGTATTCCAGTAACAATAAAATAGTAAAAAACTACTTAAGATCTACTATGAGTCGAGAGATTAAGCAACGTGAATTTACTTTCTATAAAATTCAGTGTGTCACAATCTTTACACATAAAATAATAAACGATTTTGTTACTCTAAATGCAAGAAAAATAAAATGGGAGTAAATGTATTTGCTTGATATTATATTTTATATTAATTAAAACATTGTTTCAGTTATCTTCCTTAATTAATGTACTGAAATTATAATTTATTTTTATCTTTTATATTATGTTCTGCAGGTTTTTTGTTTGTTTTGCTTTTTTAATAGTACTTATTAGGTAGATTTCGTATGAAATACTACCTATTGGGATCGTTCCTATGTTGGAATTTCTGAAAATGTTTGCAGATCTACACCGATCATGACCCCTAGAACCCAAAACCACCCTCAGTAAAAAACTTTATATATCTATCTATCTATATATCTATATCACTTTTTTCTGGACACGATAACTTTCGTAATTCTGCACCAATCTCTTCCAAACTGATACATAAAATCAATGGGCATAAAATCTCGGTCAAGTTCGTTAATGGGCAAAATCGGACCAAGGGGATGGAAATAAGGAGGGGTTTTGTGAAAACCGAAAACCCCCCATAACTTGTTCATTTTTGTACATATCAAATCAGTTTAAAGTTTTTATTACTTCTAAAAATAGGGCAAAATTTTTATGTATCACAGATTTTTGATAAAGTTAAAAATGGGCTCAAGGGGCGCAAAAAATAGGGTTTTTTGGGGAAAAAAATTCATAACGTCGTCAATTCTCAAGATATCAATTCCAATTAATTTTATTATAAATCTCCTTAATATTATCTACAACTTTTATATTCACAAGTTTTTGATAGGACCAATTCGTACCGCAAAAAAAATTAAAAACGAAAACAAAAAGGGGGTTTGAAGAAGTAAAAAATCCATAACTCCGTCAATTCAAAAGATATAAAATCCCCATGAATTTATCATATATCTTCTTAATATTGTCTACAATATCTATATAGACAAGTTTTGAATAGGACCAATTCTTACGACAAAAAAAAAAAAAAAAAAAAAAAAAAAAAAAATTAAAAATACATAGCGGTTGAAGAAAAAAATCATCTTATTAAGGGCGCATTCAAATCCAAACTGCTTATTTTCTTACTCAGTTTTAAATTCATTTTTGCTCTCAAACGCATCCAATTGCTAGATTCTCTTATTCAGAAACTATATAATGTACAGTAGTGATCGATTTGTTTATAGAGGCAGAATATATTTCAAAAAAAGATCTCAAAGTGGGCATTTTGAACCGAATTTCCTGAAGCGGATTGTGTTGGAAAAATCATTGCATTAAGGATGCACTCAAATCCAAACTGCTTATTTTCTGACTCATTTTTAAATTCATTTTTGCTCTCAAAGGCATTTAATTGGTAGATTCGCTTATTCAGAAACTATATAATGTACCGCAATGATCTATTTTTTGATAAAGGCAGAATACATTTCAAAAAATGATGCCAAAGTGGGCATTTTGAACGGAATTTCCCGAAGCAATTGTGTTATCACTTTCTTCTGGACACGATAACTTCCGCAATTCTGCACAAATCTCTTCCAAACTGATACATAAAATCAAGGGACATAAAATCTTGGACAAGTTCGTTAATGGGCAAAAGCGGGCAAAGGGGACGGAAATAGGGAGGGGTTTTGTGAAAACCGAAAAACCCCCATAACTTCTTAATTTTTGTACATATCAAATCAGTTTAAAGTTTTTATTACTTCTAAAAATAGCGCCAAAAATTCTTGCATCACAGATTTTTGATAAAATTAAAAATAGGCTCAAGGGGCGCAAAAATAGGGTTTTTCGGAGAAAAAAATTCCTTATTTCGTCAATTCTCAAGATATCAAATCCAATTAATTTTATTATACATCTCCTTAATATTATCTACAACTTTTATATTCACAAGTTTTTGATAGGACCAATTTGTACAGCAAAAAAAAAAAAATAATAATAATAACGAGAACAAAAAAGGGGGTTGAAGAAAACGTTTCATAACTCCGTCAATTCACAAGATATAAAATCTCCATGAATTTATCATATATCTTCTTAATATTGTCTTCAACATTTATATAGACAAGTTTTTGATAGGGCCAATTCTTACAGGAAAAACGAATTAAAAATACATAGCGGTTAAAGAAAAAAAAAATCTTATTAAGGGTGCATTCAAATCCAAACTGCTTATTTTCTTACTCATTTTTAAATTCATTTTTGATCTCAAACGCATCCAATTGCTAGATTCTCTTATTCAGAAACTATATAATGTACAGTAATGATCGATTTTTTTATAGAGGCAGAATATATTTCAAAAAATGATGTCAAAGTGGGCATTTTGAACCGAATTTCCTGAAGCGGATTGTGTTGGAAAAATCATTGCATTAAGGGTGCATTCAAATCCAAACTGCTTATTTTCTGACTCATTTTTAAATTCATTTTTGCTCTCAAACGCATCCAATTGCTAGATTCTCTTATTCAGAAACTATATAATGTACAGTAATGATCGATGTTTTGATAGAGGCAGAATATATTTCAAAAAATGATGTCAAAGTGGGCATTTTGAACAGAATTTCCCGAAGCGATTGTGTTAGAAACGAAAAATATTGCCCTACTTGAGAAAATAATTGTTTATTTATCAAGTTTTAATTAATTGAAAGAAAAATAAAAACACAGGTCGCTTATAAATATTTTCAAAAATCACGTCAGCATGTTTCATATCTTTTTTTATTAAAAATTAATCTGAAAATGTGACAGAAATTTTCAAGTTGTTGAGCATGGAAAAATATTTTTTTTTTAATATCCCCTTAACATGATTCTGATAAAACCAGCTATTTTATAAAAAGGAAATAAAAACTCGTCAAAAGCAGACAGATAAAACTGTTAAAGTGGATTTATATCTAACAATGATTTAGTTTTTGTTGGTGAAATTAGTATACTTAATTTCGAAATCTACCTCTGCCTGTAGGCCGGGCCGGCAGGGATTTTTGGTTGAAGGGACCACTTGTTTCCAATCTGGTTGTTAGTGATTTTTACCCATTTTCTGCAGCTTAAAGACGAACAAGAACTAAAAATGGCTAGAAAAATATGTGAGAAAGGTTAAGAAAAATCTGTCGCAAAGCATCATGATCTCATTAACAAATAAGTGCAGTTTTCTTTTCTGTTATTTAGTTGTTTGGAATTTCTGAAATAAAATTAAATCTTTTAAAGTTCTAAAATAAACGCAAAATATTTATTCAATATAATTTATTTCTGTTTCTACCCTTTATCAATTTTGAACGAGGGGGGGGGGGGGGGGGTGGGGGGTGGGGGGGTGGGGGGCGCCAAATTGACACACTGCCCCGGGCGCAGTTTTCTCTTCGCACGGCCCTGAGTATACATCAATATCTCGACCAAGTTCGCTGGCCAGCTTCATCAGCCATCTTGTTTCAAAATGGCGGCCATTAAATTAAAATATATATATATTTAAAATGAGGTGCAAAAAAATTAGAAATTGAAAAAGGTTTCTTTCTTAAGTATTTGACCTTGATATAAGGATTCAGGAGCATTTTTTGTTTGTCTTTATCTTAAAAAATGGCTCAGATATAGCAGTTTCAATTTCTAACGTGGGTGACATTTTGAAAAATCTGAATTTTTGCCTGCGACAGCACTCGTATATATCAACCGATTCCGATGTGAGTGAGCATGTGCACAGCAATTACTAAGGTCTCGACCAAGTTCACTGGTTAGACTCATCCACCATGTTGTCTTAAAATGGCAGGCACTTTAAGAAATCGCCGAATTTGGCAGCCAAATATAAGTTACTTTAAATAAAAGCAGCTTGGATAAAGCTGACTAATTTCGCGAAATTCTCATTCATTATGATTTAGTATTGCTAAAAATTAGTATTGAATCGCCTACATTCGGTTTCCACTTAATTGAGCTTCGTGTGTTTGAATAATATAAGTTGGCTTTTTTAAAATAAGGAATATGAAAGCTACCTCTTCCTCCCGGCACTGGCCGGAAGGACTTTTTTATATACAAATATAGCTGAATCTTGTTAACATGAATCTGACGGGCGGATTAAAATTTTGTTTATGATGTAAGTAGTTCACATTATCAGTAATTAAATCCTTGTGTAATTTTGACAGGGGATATGGACACAGTTTATGTTAAAAGTATTTTGCGTTAAGCTTAATACTTATATGAATATATTCTATGTTCATCTAAACGAGTTTCGATGGTATATTGCAAATGTATATAGTATATGTAAGTTCATAACAATTGATAAAATGAGTGTTTCTTTATACATGCTCCACACAAAGTTTTCCTTTATATACTAGTCATTTTTCTCGAAGGCGAAAGAATGGGCAAAGAAAACTGCAAATAAAAAAAAAGGCCCAGATATAAATGAAGTATAAAAGACCAACACAATTATGTATAATGAAGGGAGCATATGTTTTTATGTAATAGTTTGAAAAACTGGAAAAATTTTTTGATCCATTTAATTTGATCATTACAAGTAATATCGCTACCCCTAAAATTAAAAAAATAATGAAAAATACAGCCATAAACCTCCAAAACTGACATTTTTGACAGAGTGATTCTACGAATATGTGACCACGATTCGATATTTGGCCCTTTTGACTAATATTTGGTTTGCTGGATACTTTGGATGTTTAACCGAATGGATTTGTAATTAAAGATTTTTGGATCTTGGATTTACAGCTTTTTCTTTCGTTTTTTTTTTTTTTTTTTTTTTTTTTTTTTTTTTAAATCTCAGATAAATTTGATATTTTTTGATGCATTCAAATGATGATTAAATGCAAAGCATTTGCAGGTATATTTGTTTATGTAATAAGAAGTCGAATAGCTTTTATCTGTTTTCGTTAAAGGCTAAGAAAGTTTTAGAAAATGGTACCAAAGTTGTAGATTCTAAATGATGTTAAAAACAAAAGTATTGGTAAACAACTGATTACAGATGAAATACATTTACAATAAAATAAAAAATACTGTGCAATTCTAAAGAATTTTAATACGATTACGAACAGTGTGTGCAAATTTCATGAACTTATAAAAAATACTTTGTTAATGTGCCAAGAAGATTCACACTGTTCAGCTGTATTATTATTAGTTTAAAAAAAAGAACAGCCTTAAATATATATTTAATTCAAAATGTTGCAGAATAATAATTTAGTATATTAAGTAATTTCTTAATACTACTTCAATTTTAAATCGTATATAAGTCGCATTGTTAGTTTGATTAAGTATGAAATAAGTGCAAATAATGATGTTACATAAGTAAAAGTTTTTTTTTTTTTGCTTCAGTTTTGCATTACGTATTTAAAGAGGCATTGTATGTAACTTTAATTGATAAAACGCATAATATGAGTATACATACCGCATTTCTTGTTTTAAAGTGAGAGTGATTTTTTAACACACTAACTCCCTGCAACAAATTTTATTTGACGATGCGTATTTTAGGAGACATCTCATTGATCATGTGGGAAAGAAAATTTTATTGTAAGGAAGGATTAAAATATGAATGGATAGTAGAAATGAAGAATATTCTTTACGTTTTAATGGAAATAACATACCATCTTGATGTGAAAGGAAAAAAAAAAAACTAAATTTATAAAGTACGTATAATGGGCTCCTATTTTAGCTAAAATGTATATGAATTATATTATTACATATCTATACAGATAAATTATTCTATAAGTAATTTTAATTTAGTAGAAGACCTGTTTTATTAATTAGCATCAAAGTTTTTCAAATATTACAAAAATTACATAAAGTTGTTACTTTTTTTTAACTAAAAAAAAAATTACATCATTGAGCGGGGAAAAAATATACAAAAGTATATTTTTTCCCCGCTCAATGATGTAATTTTTGGGGGGTGGGGGGGGGGGACCGCTTTAAAAATATGCTTATTATTCATAACTAAAATTATGCTTCTGAAAATTGTGAAAAAAACTATTCGGTGACAAATAACTTCAATAATTCAAATTGAATTTAAATCGCTTTTACACTTAAAAATGAAACAAAAAAAGTTCCAAAAAGTTTCGAGTTGTTGAACGGGGAAAAGTATTTTTTTAAGAATCACCTTAAACTGAACGTAAAACCTTTGTCAACATATGGTTTCCAGATGTTGACAAGTTGTCTTGAGGGGCCGTCTCTTTAATGAAAAAAGTAAACGACCTAGAGAAATCGCGTGCTTTTCAAAGGAGTAATCGATCATTCTGTAAATGAGCTATTTCCGTTGACAAACCCTAAGTCGTAGAGAAAGTATATAAAGCAACAAAATGGCGTTGCTTTTGCTTTTTCCAAATTCTGAAGAAGAGGCGTGTCGTCTACCTGCCACCTGCCAAGCCTAATGATCTTTTTGGCTCTAAAGCCACTGAATCATCGCCATCATGGCAGCCATCTAAAGTAAATGGACTTTACCCATGTGACGTCAGCTGCGGGTATACAGAAGAAAAGCACCAATAGGCGCGAAGAACATTTTAACATTGCTTCCCCTTCGTCCAATAAGCAGTCTCTATCGGAGAGTATCTACCCGCAAAAGCGTGGCTGTTGCCATTCGTGGGTAAAGTCGTGGGTACCTGAACCGCGAGGTTTGTACGTCCGCTGTGGTTATTTACCATTAAGTGCTATGGCTAGAATGAGCTTAAAAAGTAATTTTTATCAATATATATGAAGTTTATGGCATATTTTTTTTACTTGAAGCTATTTTTTAAACCTAAATATGCGTTATAAATATTGAATTTTCAGAAATAAAGTTGAATAAGGCGATTTATTAATAATTTTATATAAATAATTTTATGGATGAAAATGAGAAAAATTTGAAAATGAGTACCTAATTTTAACATGCCCTATAAACCTAAATAAAGACGAAATTTATATGGAAACAGATTGCTAAACATTATAATTACACCTTTTTTTAAGATTGACTTATAAAAGTAACTGGTAGGCAAGTTTAGATTAAAGGTAGCAACTGTAACATAATATAGTAATTTACAAAATTTTAAATTATTTGTAAAGAAATCTACGTTTTTAAAACTATTTTTTATGCAAAAAGGTAATTAAAAAATGCATATTAACGAAAGTAACACTATATTTTTATCCTTGTAGGCTGTTTATTGAAATACTTACTTGCTATGCGAAAAAAACAAAAAAAATTGATGAATAATAAGATAATTAAAAAAAAAGGCCTAAATGAAGTAGGGTAGACTAATACTTAATGATCCGCAATGATAAAATATGCTGATAAAAGCATTTTCTCAGGTAAATTAAAATATAAAACATATATACTGTCGTACAACAGCTGTGATAAAAAATCCTCAGTTAAACTGACAGTTTGCAAGTCTATGTATCTTAAAAGTCTTTGGATTCGACCCACAGTGACGTCAGCTGCCCTCTCCATCTGAAAATTTCTGTATTTAAATTATTATAAAAAAGGCTAAATCTTTAAGAAGAAATGTATAAGTACATATTTTATGGAGATTATTTACAATATTTACCTAGTATCTAAGTAAATGATAAAATAAAACACGTTTTAAACAACAAGAAACGCAAACAAATGCCGAAATGCGAAATGGAGGATATTCCATCTATGTTATGATCACGTGGTCGAGGTAAAAACTTCTAGCGTTAAGAAGGGAAGGCTCCGTAGACGTAGTGTAAATCCTCGCCAGCCGGTGAAATATTTCATGCGGAAAGCAGTAGTAGTCTCCCTTCTTATCAGTTAGAAATTCTTTCGGTAAATAACCGGTATCACGTGACTTTTTTCAGCCTCAAACCCAGATTTGGAATATAGTCCACAGGGGCGCCATTTGAGGGGGGCTGGGAGGGGCAATAGCCCCCCCCCCAAGGAATTCGATATTTCAGAAAATTTATCAACCATTATTCGGCTGGCCGAATGTTCGGTATTCGGTTTACCTGCAGGCAAATATTCGGCATTCGGTATTCATCCAAAATCACTATTGGGTACATTCCTACATTTGATGGTTGATAAATTTTCTGAAATATCGAATTCCTTGGGGGGAATAGTATCTATTCGGCCGAATACCGAATATTTGGCTGGCCAAATACTTTTATATTTCAGTATTTAACGTTAAAAAGTTAAATTTTAAACAATTTTTTATAATATTTAGCACAGATACTTCCATTTTGATAAACAAGACTATTTTTATAAGTAAATTTTGTACTAAAAAAAGTATGTTTTGAGTTAATATTTAAGAAGAGGATGGTTTGAAAAAAATTTAAATAACAAAATTTAATTCCATGACTTCAATAAATTCAAACAAATGAAAAGAATTCTCTCATATTGAACAAGAAGCAACATATCATTCCACTTCTTTCATCAAAAATGAAAGGTGTACAAGCCGTAGCAGAATTTTCGTTTATAACTGTATAAAAATGAAGATATTTTAGCGAAATTTGCATCACATTAATTTGCTTGTATAGAATGTGAAGATATCCTTGGAAGAGACTGGATTTTGGCCAGTGGTACAAGTATTGTTAGCTGCATTCTTAATAAAATAATGTCTAGCTCAGTGCCGTTTAGATATGAATGGTTGTTATTTCCAGCACTTCTCGTCATGTTATCATATTTCACAGAAATTAAAGTAACTCTGTTGAAAGTATAGTTACAATATCTTCATTATTGTTAAAGTAACAAAAGAAAATTAAAGTTTGACTTTGGGATACACTATATTTCTGACTGAATAAGTGAATTGCAATCCT
This sequence comes from Maratus speciosus, assembly GCA_963932465.1. NCBI lineage: Eukaryota > Metazoa > Arthropoda > Arachnida > Araneae > Salticidae > Maratus > Maratus speciosus. The sequence continues at coordinate 58,899,450 of OZ010796.1, read as the reverse complement.
GATTTACTGGACAAAAAATTGCCTGTTTTGATGTTTATTGTTACCCCTGAAATTTTCTTCTATTTTGTTTAGAAACACCCTGTTTGCGAAAAAGCAAGAAACGGATTATTTACCATACAATGCTCAGTAACTTGCATTTCCACATTTATTAATTAGCATGAACAAATTACATGTCATTAATGGTTAATTTTTTATGACATTTAGAGACATTTTAGTTGCATTTTTAAAACAACAAATAAATAAAAAATCATTCTCTTTTATTTAAAGATTCTAATTATTCTGAATATCTTTATTAATTGACAGTTAAGGCTGTTCTTAACTGCTCTGCTTAACAAGAGCAAAAAGTTCTGACACATTTACAAATTCATTTTTAACGGAATCATATAAAATTGGAAAGCCTGGCCATGGAAGCGATTTGGAATTGAATTGTTTTTTTTTTTTTCCATTTTTTGATCAATCAATTACCCATTGAGTTATAAGCGATTTCGCTCATGTGACAAACCCGTTTTTCGCCCGCTCTTGAGTGATTTTTCTACTTTCGCGCGGAAATTCGGTACAAAACATCTACTTTGACACTCTTTTCTGAAAGATCTGTTGAGTTTGCAAAAAAATGAAAAAAAAAAAACATCTCAATTACATAGTTTCTGAACAACAACACTAGCTAGTTTCATGCATTTTCGAACAAAAATAAATTAAAACTTATGTCAGAAAGTTGCCCATTTCGATTTGAGAACAGCCTTAAAAGTAGAAGTTGTGTAACTTTTTAAAAAATATTTTAAAGAGGTTTTTAAGCATTCGGCAAACCGAATACTTTGATATTCGGCCTAACCGAATGTTCGGTAGTATGGTCGAATATCGAACAGATACCGAATATTCGGTGCATCCCTAATCAAATGTCAGACTCAAGCAAGTATTAGAAAATTGCTCAAACTCTAAAATAACTTATCAGATTTTATTGCAATAAAAGCATATGCATTAAATAAATGCCTATGCATAGAAATTAATAATTATCAAAAAAATTTCCTAAAGCCTTACTATTCGAACTCCTTCAAGGTGAAACATATATCTTTAATGAGTACTTTGGTTAATTTTAAAAATACATGCGAGAATTTTATATTTTATCAGTTGCTTCTCAGCTGTGTGCAAATTGATCATGGGAAAACTCGTCAAAATCATTGGCACAACAATCACAATGGTTTTCATCTAGCCAATTCTCGAATAAGCGCAAAGAAAATAATAACATTTAAATCCCACTGATGACGATCTTGTGATGACTCAAAACGTTCTGGGTTTTTCTAATGTATTTTAAATAATTTTAAATTATATTCATGCACATGAAAGTAATTCTTGTGCATTTATTTGTGCTTTTTATATGAATATTAATTATAAATTTTATCTTTTCTGTAGAAAAATGAAGATATATACATAGTATTCATTAATATTCAAATATGTAGTTTTTTATCTGAAAAATATTCAGAATTTCTTTGAAAAATCGGATTAACATGAAACCATCTCCTAATAGTGAAAACACAATCCGAAAAAATTAACGCTTTACCTTCACTTGCAGAAAATCACTAACAAAAATTTCCTTATACTTACAGATCACAACATTTGCAAATTTCGTGACCTATTCATGACGTTCGTTGACTGATTATCTCATGGCTGATTGAATTTCATGATTTTTTTTTCGCGATCATCTGACGAAATTTGCGATTTTTTCTGCAATCGATTCACGGAATTCACGATTTTTTTCTGAAAGCGTTATACGAAATGGATTTTTTTCGCGCGAGCATTTACCGAAATTCACAATATTTTTCCGCGACTAACTGACGAAATTCGATATTTGTTTTCGTGATTTTTTTGACAAAATTCACGATTCCTTATCACTATCATTTATTGAAATTCGTGATTTTGTTTCTGCCACAGACTTAAAATATTTGTGATTTTTTTGCGCGAGAGTTAGACAAAATTTTGGACCTTATTACGCGATCGTTTGACGAATTTCTCCTCGATTTTATTGCGCGATTGTTCCACTAAATTTTTGTGATTTTTTACGCTATCTTTTGACGAAATTCGCGATTTTTTTCGCAATCCTTTTACGAAATTCGAGATTTCTGTTTGTGCAATCATTTGACGAAATTTGTATTTCTTATCGCGATCTCTGATGAAATTAGCGATATTTTCCACGGTCGTTTGAAGAATTTAGCGATTTTTTAAGCGACCATTTTGAGACTTTTTTTTCAAAATTTCTAAGATTCGCGATTTTTTTCTGCGACCCATTGACGAATTGATTTTGCGGATTTTGAAAGAAAGAAAAATTGCCGACTTTCACGAAAATTAAAAAAAAAATGGAATAATCACATGCTTGTGAAAGAAGTTATGGAGACAAAATCAAGTAGAACATGTTTTATTGTGCGGGATTTTTTTCTATGTGATTTGTGCAGTTCTGCAAGTTGTGCAATTTTCCACGTTCCCTGTTTCGAAAAATTTTTCTTTGTCCTTCGTCAGGAAACTCATGAAATGGCGCCCCTGTATGTAAAACTTCGAAAGGGACTAGATAAAAGCTCCATTTAAACAGGTTTTCGTCTTAGGGGCCGTTCAAATATTACGTAAGCACCTAAGGGGGGGGGGGTTACCGATTTGCTTATTTTTGCTGACAAAGGGGGAGGGGGGGTTGAATGATGCTTACGTAAGACATTTTCAAAATCTCTTAACTTGTAAAAAAAAAATTATTAAAAATTTCAAATTGAAAAAAAAGAATTAGCAAAAGAATATTAAACTTGAAGTTCTGATGTCAGCTATTTTGACTGCACAAGGAAAACATAAACGATCTCTTTTATCTAGAAATGACTGTTCATGTTTGATGCATGGGGGCTTATTAGCTCTGAGAACTTACTACTATTTCCAATTGTGAAAATAGAATAGAATTGTATGGATCGATGCGATATGTTTTATTGTGACAATATGAGTTTTCCGGGATAGCTTCCAAAACGTAAGTAAAATTCCATCTTCTTTGTTTCCACATCTCCTCTGTCAAGTGGTCGAACTCCATAACCATAGTGACCGACCGCTTTACTGCCTGGTGCCGCGTAAGTTTTGAAAACCTCTCAGTATTGTAGTGTAGTGGTGTTTAAAATAAATAAAATCAAAAATATGGCTTCATTTCGAGAAATCTTGTGTAAAAAAACTTTTTGAAAGTTTCAAAAAGTCTGCATCAGATAAACCTTTGAAGGATAGCCAATGTAAAACTCATGATGTGTGGCTGCAGTACAAAAAGTCTTATAAAACTGACAAAGAGTTAGAGGTATTTGTGCTAAAAAGAATTGAGGACGAACTGCGTAAGGCAACCCAAAAAGAAATCAGTCTTTCTTGATTATTTTGTAAGGTAATTATAATCAATTTATTCTTAAAATTTAAAATATATTTTATCATAACTTTAAGTTTACATAATTAATTGGTAAAATTGGAAAAAAGATAGATAAGGTAAAATGACCGTGTAGCCTTGGCGAAACATGGTCAGTATGGCAATAAATAAAGACCAAGAAAATGTCAAAACACGAGTTATTACTTTTTAAATATGACCTTATTTTTCTTTTCAAATAACTCGAAAATTAAAGCATCCATGGGGGAAAAATACTAAAAAATATGTAAGTTTTGTAGCAGATAATCTTCTTACTGTTTTCAAATTTTGTACCTTACTAAAAATGAAATTTAATCCAATTGAATTGAAAACAATGTATCTCAAATTCAAAAACAGATAAATAAGGTTTCCAGTGATCTAAAAAAAGAAAAACAATCCTTAAAAAGGAAACGACAAAATGTTGAATACCAAAGAAAACATCGAACCACCAAACGAACAAAGCTTGAAGAAATCTTCTATGATAATACAGACATTTAAAAAAAATTAGCTTTGAGGGAATCATTAGGAAGACCAAGTTTAAATGTAGATCAACCATTATTGCTTAAAGCAATAGAAGACATAGCTATTGTTGGAAGCGCAGCAGATGCAAAAAGAAGAAGCGAGTCAATACGAAGTGTCAAAACCCTCGATGACTTGACTGCAGAACTGAAAAAGGTTGGTTTTGCAATAAGCAAGAGTAGAACATATCTTTGTTTGCTTCCAAAAAATTTCTCAACCATCGAGGGTCGAAGACATGCCCCCACAGTGCCGATAAAACTTTCTTAGGCTCAGGCTGATTATCATCCATCTCACATTGACACCAAATTTGCAATAACATTCATCCGCTATTTAGAAACTTTAGCTTCAATTTTTGGACCCATGCAAGTGTTTTTTCTTTCACAGGATGACAAAGAGCGTGTACCTTTGGGGATTACAGCAGCCAATAATTAGGCTCCGATACTGATGCATATGGAGTATCGTGTATCCTTACACGACCACGACTGGGTCATCGCTGAACGCCACAAACTTATCCCATCTGTTTACACTGGTATTGTGATTGCTCCTGGCATGACAGGTCAAAGTAAAGCCATAGGTTATTCTGGTCCAACGTTTATAGTCATAAGAAATGGGAAACACAGTTCTTCCACAGCAAATACTCATGCTCAGGAGTTTGAAACTCTATTAATACTCAAAGACTTTAAAAAATTAGTGAAAACAGAAGAGGGTTTCATCAAACCTGTAATCACAGTTACGGTTGATGGAGGTCCAGACGAGAATCCCCGCTACCAGAAAGTTATATTGTTTGGTATTAACCATTTCAAAAAGCATAATTTGGATGGAATTTTCATAGCGTGCAATGGTCCTGGAAGAAGTGCATATAATTGAGTAGAAAGGTGAATGGCACCACTCCGTCGAGAACTGTCTGGTCTTATACACCCTCATAACCATTATGGTTCCCATCTCCATGAGAATGATCGCACTATTGATGAAGAAATGGAGCAAAATAACTTTGCATATGCTGGTAACACTCTCGCAGATATCTGGAACTCATTAAACATTGACGGTTATCCTGTTACTGCCACATATGTTGATTCAGGCAAACCAGACTCTCTTGGTTATGACTTGGATTGGTATTCGAAGCACGTACAAGAAAGTCAATACTTGCTGCAAATTGTAAAATGCGAAGAAAAGAATTGTTGCTACCCTGCACGTAGTGGATTATTTCGTATTTTAAAAGGACGATTTATTCCTCCTCAAATTAAAATGATACAACCGTCAAATGACATCATTACAAGTGAGGAGGGGGAATTTATAGATTTAAGTCTCCGTCTGGCCTTAAATCTGAATATTACAGCAAAGGGATTTTTAAAGATGCTGTATGATTATTTGTGCCCTGCCCTTTCATAAAGTTGCAATTATCCGCAAGAACTTGTGGCTAATATCATGCATCTCAGAAGTCAACAAACAGACACAAAAAAATTCAACACAGTGAAAAAAGCGAGAAGGACTGCCTTATACTACCATTGAGAATTGCTGCTCGTCGAGCAAATGAACTTATGTGCTTCGTAAAATTCGTGGAAGATATGTAAGATGTTGAGTGGATCAATGAAGATGGAGTTGATCAAGATTGCATCCGAAAAGAATGCGATGAAGATAATCAAGTAAAATTGGAAACCAATATCATAACAGATATGGAAAAATGCCTTGAGCAGCCGTGGTCAGCATCGGAATAGATATGGGCATGTTCAAATTTAAATTTCACAAATGGCTAAGTTCTTCTAAATTGTGATCTAAGAAATTTTCTTAAATAGAATTGTAAGGAAATAAAACAAGCATTTTTTTATTATTATTTTTAAGTCGAGTAGAGTTTTTTTTTATTTGTATTGTGTCCTAATTTTTTTGAATTAAATTATTACTGCTAAATGGGGGGGGGGGGGGATTTGCAATTTTCTTACGTAATTATTAAGGGGGGGGGGGTTGCGATTTCTTATTTTTGCTGACAAGGGGAGAAGGAAGGGTCAAAAATTGTCAAAAACATGCTTACGTAATATTTGAACAGCCCCTTAGCAAGTATAATTGCATGATGTTTTTTTCAACGAAATCTGATTTTTTCCCCTTCTAGAAAGAAATCTGACATAGACAGGTTTCGTTTTCACAAGTTTTACTCTAATACACCTCTTTTCAGAGCTATACTATAGAGCGGATGGTTTAACAGTCAGTGAGGATACCTGTAAAAATGAAACCTGTCTATAATAGAATCCTGTCTAAAAAGAAAAAAAAATCATGTCCAATACATTAAAATTTTACCTTCTAAGACGGAAACCTGTCTAAAACGAAATATTTCATTGGTTCTGAGTTTCCGTATTCGAAGTTTTTACTGTTATTGTAAGCATAAGTCAGTAAACGTTTCTCATACGGGGGGGGGTTAGACCCCCCTGGATCCTACCCTTAGCTATATAGTATCCCTCAAAAAATGTTTGCCCCCCCCCCCCCCCAAGAAAGTTCTGAAATGGCGCCACTGATAGTCCATTCTAAAATGGAGGGCGAAAATCACAGTCAGGTGAAATCCAGCCACCTCATTGGAGGGGAAAAGCGATTGTTACCTTCTGCTTTTATTTAAAATACGCCATCGAAAGTAATTGAATTAAGATATTTATTGAAAAATTCTTGTAATATCATTTAATATAAATTTCGTATAGTAAAAATAGTAATAATTTCTCTCCCCCCTCCCCCACATTTAACTCCATAAAATCACAAAAAATCTAAATTACTCTAGAAAAAGTCAATAATTATCACCAAAAAAGAATTTTTTGTCCACTTTAAGTTAGTATAAATTATATAAAATATATTTTTAAAATATCAGTGTAACTACGGCAAACTTTGAAAAAAAAATTGCTTAAATAATTTGAAAAGTACAGAATTCGGTGTTTTAGCATTTTAAAAAAAAAAAAAAAAAAAAATTGTCGCTCATTCTAAATAATTGGGAAATGAATTGTTCATTTACTTTTATTTAAAAAAAAGTCATTGTAGCAGAAAACGTTCTCTGCTCATAAAATAAGTATGAAAGTAAAAATGTTTTTTTTTCTATTTTTAACACTCTTTTATAAATATTTAATGTTTATCTTTAAAATCACGCCGACTGCTATCCTTATTATTCCAAAAAAAATTCTTTTACAATGTGTTCATTTGGCATGAACCCCGATTATGGAAATTTCCTTCCTTTAATTTACCTTTAGAAAAAAGTACGAATTAGTGACTTTATTTTTCAAAAAATCATAATTTTTGCACTGTTCCCTTTTTAACATATGAAACAGAGAAGAGAAAAGAATAGTATAAACAATCTATTTTGGATTTCTAAATTGTTTTTGAAACATACAATCATAAATAAATTAATTATTTAAATAATTATTGATAAAAGAGTATTTAAAAATATATATATATTACACTCCTTATTTATTTATTTATGTTTTATTTTTACATTTTAATTTTTAAAATATTTCATTGTTGCAGTTTCACAGTTAATTGGCATATTTTAGTGTTCATGATTTGGCACATACATAGGGTATCGCATAGTTTCAATTACAGGCGAATATATTTTTTTTTAATGCTAACTTGCACCACTTTTTTAAAACTAAAATCTTATACATACGCTTTGAGAACATTTGCAAGAGAAATATACTACGAAATGTATTTTTTTAAAATAGTGGTGCGAATAGAATATAAAAATATTCGCCTGTAATTGTGATGGCGTAACAATTTATTTATTTAAAGCAGATTAGTGAAAATTAACATATTGCTTTATTAGCTAAATAAATACTGGATTTAATAAAAAAATATAAAATACTTACATAAAATATTTCTTTTAAAATGTTAAACTTTTATTTTTAATGGACAGCGTAGCATAAACAAAATAACTTATTTTACGTAATATTACAAAAAATGTTTATGTAATATATATTTTTTTAATTCTGTTTATTCTTAGCTGAAAAAGTACTTGCCATATCATTTAAAGTTCTTTTTAGCTTAAAATTAAAATCTTTCACTCACATTTTATAAAAAGTCATCAAAATATCTTGAGTTAATTTCGGTGGTTTATTTTAAATGAAAACAGATTATAACAATAGCTTCAAAATGGAGGATATTCCATCTACGTCCTGATCACGTGGTCAAGGAAAAAACGTCTAGAGTAAAGAAGGGAAGGCTCCGTAGATGTAATGTAAATCCCCGCTAACCACTTCATTGGGGAAAGCAGTAGTAGTTTTCCGTTTCCCTTCGTATCAGTTAGAAGTTCTTTGGGTAAATGGACTATATTCCAAATCTGGGTTCGAGGCTGAAAAATGTCATGTGGTACCGGTAATTTGCCCAAAAAAATTTTTAACTGCTAAGAAGGAAGGCTACTACCCAGTTAGCATGAACATTAGCAGCAAGTTTAATTTTTTCTGACGTTATCTTGCCGTGACAAATTTGAATTGAGAAACTCGCAGCAAATTTCCCGCAGGGTGTACCATCCGCCACTTGCATGAGTAATAAGGAAAGGGCAGCTGACGTCACTGTTGGTTGAATTACTGTTGGTTCAGCAAGAAAGCCTGCCCGTTCTTTATGACTCCTACCTGTACGCATGAGCTAGGGAAATTTGATTGGTTTACGTTTAACTCGTCTCTGATATGATTGGCCTACGTCGCCAAGGCTATTCCTGCAATGATGTTTATGGCAAAAATGTAGTTGGTAGATTGGTTGACGGAAGTGTTTGCTTGTAAACATGCCATTTCCTTATAGTTTGTTGTGAAACTGATGGCAAGACTGTCTTTAATTCACGAAAGTGACGAAAGCAAAAAATCCCTCTGTTGAGAGAATAGACAATCAGCACATACGCAGAAATTTTATTCGATTGGCACCGCTTCTTCTAAACGCTATAATTATCAAATGCCAAAAAAGGCTTGTACTGAAAAGTACAAATATTACCTTGACTTGTTTATGGTGATGAAAACGATGCATGCACCTTCTGGCGGTGTGTTCGCATCAATAGTTCTGATCACGTCTATGAACCCCTCCAAAGGGGTTAAACTTATAGTGTAACAGTTGTAAACAGATAGTGGGGCGTGGAAAGATTACTACTTTGCAGTATTTTTGATTACTTATTTGCCGTTAATTTGCAATAAATTTGATACAGCATGAATTTAACTTGCACGACAAGTTCAAAGTGTGGCGACTTCGGCGTTTGCGTTATCTTGCTGCAGTCTTGTTATGAACTTCCAGTCTTGTCATGCTGAGCTTGCTGCAACTTTGCAGGTTTTCAAAGCAAGACTACTGCAAATTAAAAATGCTATCTGGGTACTAGTAGGAGAGCTGTTGAACATTTTTGAGTAGGTATTTGAGGCACCCTGAAAATTTGTGCAACACTTCTTTTGTAATGCCTGAATACAAAATCGAATGTCTGGCTGAAGTATCGCGGCCCAAAAACTGTGCCAGACACGTGTCAAGTGCCATTTGGCACTTGACACGTGTCTGGTACAGTTTTTGTGCCGACTAAAGTGTCTGTCATTTTCAAAATATTTTTTTCTAAGCATAAATATTATTCTGCCTCAATCTCAGCGTGCCTCAAATACCTTTTTGGGGTAGTCAAAAAATGGCACTTGACACGTGTCTGGCACAGTTTTTGGGCCGACTAAAGTGTCTGTCGTTTTCAAAATATTTTTTTTCTAAGTATAAATATTATTCTGTCTCAATCTCAGCGTGCCTCAAATACCTTTTTGGGGGGTAGTCAAAAAATGGCACTTGACACGTGTCTGGCACAGTTTTTGGGCCACGATCCTTCAGCCAGACATTCGATTTTGTATTCAGCCATTAGAAAAGAAGTGTTGCACAAATTTTCAGGGTGCCTCAAATACCTTCCCTAAAATGTTTAACAGCTCTTGGACTAACTGCTTTCCATATGAACTGTTTCACTGACTGGCGGGGATTTACATTACTTCTACGGAGCTTTCCCTTCTTTACGCTAGAAGATTTTACCTTGACTACGTGCTCATAACGTCCCATACAACACAAACACGTCCCGAGGACATACGATAAGCGTCCTATGCAGTATATTGCCTCGTCCGTCGGACATCCTACAACATCCCATTGTTATCCGGCGGACGTCCAGGGGGGGGGGGGCAGAAAGAGACACCTAATCACGTCCTTCGGACGTCATTTTCAGCCATTCATAGGATGACAGTAGGACGCTCATAGGACCAGATATAATTAATGGAATTGTGCATCCTCTGCTCGCCCGGCATCCGGCATTCATAGGATGCTCTTCGGATCAGTAGCAGACGCTTTATATAAAAAATAAAATAGAAAGGGAGGGCAAATATCCCACCTTGTATTTCCTAAATGAGGCCTCAGAATTTCATTAATTTTATCTTAAACTGAGCAGCGGCACACACTGAAAGATTTCTATTAAAAAATAGTGGTAGTCTGGGCAATTGTTGTCCAGGCTACCACTATTTTTTAATAGAAATGTTACAGTGTACACCACTGTGCAAGATAAAATTAATAAAAATCAGAAGCATCATTTAGAAAGGACAGGTGGGGCAATTGCACCCCCCACCTCATTTTTCTGATTTTTTAAATCTTATATTGATATTATTAAAGAATATATTTTATTGGATTTCTTTTTGTATGATTATTTTTCGCAAATATACGAATAATTAAATATGAATAAATTATAATAAATTTTTTTAAAAATAAGCATGAAAAATGAATGTAAACAAAATACTAGTTCATTTTAAGTGAAAAATCATGCATATTATTTCTGTTATCAACATTCCTTTTCTTCAACTAATAAGCAGCGTACGATGAATGAGGTATCGTTGGATAGGATTCTGATATAACATACTGAATTTTCTTTATACTTTTAGATTAATATCATCATACACATTTTTTCTGATTTCAACATCCCTTTAGATAAATACAAAATACACAACGTTGGATTTTATACAAAAGGTTTTTGACATAGTACACTCTTATTAGTACAATTTGTTTGATTTAAAAAAAATTGCTATTAATTATAAATTTAGAAAAAATGTATCAGAAAATAAACTAAGATTACAGTGCGAAAGCCTTGTAAGGGTCTATTGGTCCAGACTTAATAGTATACTTTTCTAACAAATGACTTTTACTCCTTCTAAGCAAAATGTGTATTAAAATTCGTGATAAAAAAGAAATCGGATTCAAATTTTTCAAGAATAACAAATTTTATCAGTAATAGCTGAATGCATAAAAGATTCCTCATTTTCTTAGAACAGTTTATAAAATAATTAAATATTGTCATCGGTGTTGAATTCAGACTTCTCTCTGGAATTTCTGTGGATCCAGGCAGGGGGGGGGGGGGGATATTTTAGAGATCCAGTGGCAAATTGCACTTTTGTTCATTAAAAGCGATAAACATCATACCTTCTGTGGGGGGAAGAGGAGGATCCCCTCCTGGGCCACCCTCGGAATTCAACACTGATTGTTATATATGTATTAAATAAATTTAATTTCATTCTTTTGATATTCCTCATACTTTTCCAAAGTCATTTTAATTCATAAATATATATCATATTTGCAGTTTTTTTTAAATTTAATATAAAGTTAAATATCACTTTCTATATTTATAAAAAAAATAAATAAACTAGAGAACAGGAATTCTGCTTTTTCAGAATTTAGCGTCGCCCCCGGCATTTCCATTACTTCATTTTCTTCTGATGGATTCTATTATTATGAAACAGCCATTATAAATGAAGTATTAGGTGAAGATGAAAGAGCAGCCGTAAAAAGTTAGAACTCTGATTTTCTGGTCAGAATGAGGGAAAAAATGGGCATAATTTTTTTTTACAGCTGCTCTTTCATCTTCCCCTAACACTTCATTTATAATGGCTATTTCGTAATAATAGAAGCCACCAGTCCATCAGAAGAAAATAACTCGGTTAAGTGGGACTCTACTGCAGTACAAAACATATATCAATTTTAAGACTTAAAGCACACATTTTATTTTATGTAAAATGACGTCATTCGCATCCGCTTTAAGAATTGCATATTTACGATCTACTCTTAAACATCTACAGTAAAGCATGCATAGCACATCACTATCGCGAAATAATGCACAAATGCAGCAAAAATATTCCGTCATTCAAGAAAATAAAATTAAAAAAAACGGCTATCTAATGATTCATAGATACTTACAATTAATATAGTATATAATAGCTCCATTGTTTTAACAGAAATCATTCGTTTATATTTTTTTCAAAATAGCACATATTTTAATTATATTTTCTTTTGGTTGTTACGAGAAAATGGCAACAAAAATATATAATTACTATTTTAAAACTATTTTCCTTTACTTTCTACAGAAATGAAGTACTTCTGTTACCAACATTAAGCAAATGGCTCCAAAAACTACAAAAAAATTAATATTTCAAAAATAAATGAAGATACAGTTTTCAAACAAAATGCATTTAAAAGAACTTTTATTTTTCAATACGATATGGTATAAAAATTGAAAATTTGCGATGCTTAGAATTTAAAAAAATTTCCTAAAGAGTATTTAATCGTAATGCTTTTTTTTACGGCTAGCTTCTGTAAGGTAACGTTATTTTTTGGACACAAAATAAGCCGGGAGAAAGAAATAGCATACCGTACAGGAGGCTAATAAATCTTTGTTTTTTAACACTGTCAAAATTTTTATTTTAATCAGATTTTTGGTATGCAACAGGGGAAAGGCCATCATCGAAAACATCAGTTACAACTTAATATAGGTCCTACTTAAAAGAAAAAGAAAATTCATATTCAAATAATGTCTGTGAATTTCATGTGTGTACGTGTATTTAGACAACCGTAATTTAAAGACATGTCCCATTTGAGAGAATTGAAAAATGTAGTAAACTTGTTTAAAAATTTCATGTATTTAATTTCGAAATTGAAATTGTGAATGTGCAAGAAGTTTTAATTTAAAATGAAAAATTTGAGTATGCGCTAAATGAAATACTTACAAAAAGAAAAAAAAAAAAAAAATCTCAAATTTTTTACCGATTCTTTTGCAGAATCAATTTTCTTCATTTTTTTTTTTTTTTTTTTTTTTTTTGATGATTTATAAAAACAGATAAAGAACATTGCCTACTAAATGGCGAAGAAATAACGAAAACTCAGAATGAAAATACTACATTCTCAAATAACAAATATGTTTTGTATTTGTTATATAACTAATTACATTTCTTTAAATTAAAATTCAATTCAAAAGAAATACATTTTTTTAAAGTATGTAAGCATTTAGCGCAATATTTACTGTTAATAATATATTAATAACTTCTGTTAACAATCAATTACATATATATATATCTTAAACAAACCAACATTTTTAGAATTTAATTTTTAACATAAATCAAAGGAAAATAATGATAAAATTTTATGACGTCATATCTTAAATATGAAAGCAATTACATAGGTATTTTTTTTCAGGTACAATAATAAAGTTCATTAAAAAACTTGTATTTTCAGGTAGAATTAGGTACATTTTCTCTTCTCTTTTAAATTTCAATAGCTTGAAGAAAAAACACACAAGATCATAAAAGTTTCTTAATATTTGTAGCATCAGATTCCATTATTTAAAAATTCTTACCTGATAACTTGTTCTGTCAAGTTTTGGTTTTTAATGAATAAATAATACATCCAATCTAGTTGGTCTATTGAATTCTTTATTTTTTATAGTAAATAAATGAAAAGCTTGATATTAAGCACATAAAAAATATATTAAAATCCCTTCACAATAAACTTCTGTGACTAAATCTATTTATATCTTCTATTCCAGTATGAATGTAATATTTTAAAATAATTATACAATTATTTTACTCGCTGCTTTAGAATGCATGAATTTTAAGTTTTAAACAATTCAATTGCTGAAGTACATACATTTTAAATCACTTAAGAAAGAAAAAAAAATACTGTAAAATAACAACACCAACAAATACATTTAATGCACTTTAATTTACATTTATAGACTTTTTTTTACATAACATTTACATTCTTATACATGTTGTAACTATGTCTTTAATACTTTTCATTTCAATGTGGCCCTTGATATAAGTTCCTTTCTCAACAGCATCTGAAACAAATAATTTGTAAAACATTAAAATTCAGAGTAAAATATCATTCTGGATAGAGGAGTTAAACAAAATTTTGTGTAAAAGAAAATAAGAGAATTTTTAATTTCTAACTTGGTATTGGCACTACTTTTAGGTAGCTTTCATTACAAAAAGCTACCTATTGCAGCCGTTCGGAGGAAAGCGATTTCGAAATTTTTTTCGGTATATTTTCACCAATCATGACCCCCAGACCCCGAAACCCCCTCCGTTCAAAAGTTGATATATATATATATATATATATATATATATATATATATATATGTATATTTATTTATTTATAAAATTTCTATCTCTTATAATAAGCCTATTGAATATTTTAATCAATGGAAGATATTAGTAATTGAAAAATTAACTATGGCTTTAAAAAATAATATTGCTGATTTGGTTTCTATTAATACAAAGCATTATTTCCAACAAATTACTAAATTACAAAAAAACTACGTTATTACATATGTAGACAAATCTCCTAACAATTATGCTATTATATGTAAATCATATTATCACCAACTTCTTACAAATTCTATTTCTTCTAATAAGTCATTTCAAAAAACTAATGAAAATGTAATTGTAAATAATCGTAAAATTCGAAGTTATTATAAACTATTAAATATTTTATCTACTAATTTTAATTATCCGTATTTAGTTCTTATTCCCAAATTTCATAAAACTCCTATTAAATTTAGGACTGTTACTATTGGTTGTAATACATATAATAATAAAGCCAATAAACTTCTCTTAAAAATTCTTAATCAATTATATGTACTTACTACAAATAATGATAATACACATTGTATAAAAAATAGCTATCAACTTGTTAATACTTTAAAAAATCTTCATTGTGTTTATAATATAACGACATATGACTTCAAAGATCTTTTTAATAATATAGACCTATTAGATTTACATAAAATTATAAATGCATTATTTAAAAAATATTATAAAAAACTGGAATTACCATCTAATATAGATATTGCATATTTTAAATCTTTAACTAACTTCATTATCTATAATAATTATATATTGCAAGATAATACTTTATATTTACAGCATGTCGGTATACCACAAGGCGGTTGTACTTCCAGTTTACTCTCAGACTTATACTTATATCATTATGAACGTAATTTTACTAATAATAATCTACATTTATATCGTTATATTGATGACATCATTTTAATTGATACTGATCAATCTGCAATTACTCGATTTCCAGTTGATTATCCCACTAATTTGGAATTAACGGAAAACCTTTTATCTAACAATACAATTAACTTCTTAGATCTTAAAATTACAATAAAAGACAATAAAACAATCACAGATTTATATGACAAACGTAAATAATTTAAATTCAAAGTTAATACATTTACAAATTTTAAATCTTGTCTACATCATTCTGTATTTCGGAATATAATACTTAATCATTTATATAGAATAAAATGTTTATGTTCTTCTCCTCTAATTAACAATAATATTAAAAAACTAATTTATGATGCATTAAATCATGGTTTTCCAAAAAAATTCATATATTCATTAATATGCAATTAGTACTTGTCTTACATGATCTATTAAAACAAATTAACACATGCGTAAACAAAATTACAAAAAAATTATAAAATAAAAATATCTATAAAAAATTAAAAATTGTAAAATAATATAAAAAAAATATTATAGGTTGGTTGGGTGGGTAGATGTTAGAGTACGGAGGAGGGTGGTGTTGTCTGGATAATACCCAATGGTTAATTATATATTTAAAAAATGGGGGCTCTTGTATTATTACTATATTTTTGTTACGTATTTTATATGGATGTTGATTTGATATTTTATATGTAATTGGAGAATTTCATTAATATTATAATTAGCCTAATTATTGATTAATCTAATTTACAATTATTTGTTATTAAATTTTAAATTTACTTAGGACAATAGCATATTAATTACTAATAGTATGCCATTCTTATAGTGAATAATATACATATAAGTATGTTTAATATAAATATAGTTATACTGTATGCATTAAAATTGGGTAATTATTTTTATTATTATTACTCTATTCTTTTTAATATTTATTATCGGTTTAATGTTTTTGAATGTCCCACATTCATACTTTATGGTTTTTTATGGATGTCTGAAAATAATCCATACTCTATATTTGTGCTTTTTAAGTAATGGGTATTTAAGTATCATTTAACCTTCTATTTACTTCCACATGTTTTTTATTTCCTGTTCATTTTATAAATATCTGATATATAATTCATTAAAAAATAATTTTTATATTATTTTTAATAATTATTTATATTAATTATTACTGAATTTATTTTGTTTTATAGCATATAGCTATATGCTATATATTATCAATGTTCTAGAATTATTTAAATTCTTAGTTTAGTTTAAATAAGTTAGCTAATAGAATATATTGTATGCTTTTAAATTTTATTTACAATAGTTTTTAAATACATTGTGTGGTTTATATTCGGTTTATAATTCTCTATATATAAGGATTTGTTTGGTTTTGCTGTTTATACAGTTATTTACATTCAAATGCTTACAATTATTTATACAGTTATTTACATTCAAATGCTTACAAATATTTATCTTGCGTTAGTTGTTTAATAGAAGTAATACTAGATGGCAGCACTAAATTTGTCTCTTTAAGATAGCTCTAATTTTTGATTTTTCTAGCTCCATTTCAGTTATAATTTAATACACCAGGGGGTATTTTTAGCTAAATTTTGACGATATTGTTAAACTGTTATTAATTAATTTAATAGTGCATTTTAAATAATGTAATTAATATCTATTTATTTTATATTAGATTAAATGTGTTTAACAATGTATTTCAAATTTTATTTCTAAATGTATTAACTGCATCCTTTGGTATCATTTACTGTGATTTCTTAACTGTTTTATTCACCTTAATCTTTTTGATATACTGGCAGTCATGTGTGCGTGGATTTTTGTAAAATACTGAAATATTAACCGGTATGGTGTTTATTATTTATATTTTATATCCTATAAATATTTAAATACGTTTTATTGATTCTTCCATTTCATATTATTTGTTTCTATTCTGCTTTCATTTTTAATCAATTCACTTGATTTTAATGGTTGTTTGGGCACAGGGGAAAATAATTTTTAGCTTTAGCTTATTTTTTCCCACAGAAAACAACCATTTTGCTTATATCATTGAATTCTGTGCCCTTGATAATGTAATTCAATGTATAAGCTTTTCAATTTTTGTCGGTGTCCACTTTTTTCTTTTTCTTCCATAATAATTCTTATATTATTATTATTATTTTTTTTAATACTTACAGCTTTAATTCATAATAATTGACGGTGGAAGGTTGTGTTTAATTAATGGTTATATATATATGATCTTTGTCACACTGTAACTCTCGTATTTATGACCTGATTTGGATAAAATTTCGTGTATACATAGTGCATACCAATGTCTCGACCGAGTTCGTTGGCCAGCTTCATCCGCCATCTTGTTTCAAAATGGCGGCCATTTAAATTTAAAAAAAAATTAAAATTTGAAATGTGGTACCAAAAAATTTAAAATTGAAAAATATTTTTTTCTTATGTGTTTGACCTTGATACAAAGATTCCGGAGCATTTTTTGTTTCGTCTATATTTTAAAAAAATGGCTGAGTTATAGCATTTTGAATTTCTAGCTAGGCTGACATTTTGAAACGACATGATTTTTGTCACGCGATAACAGACGTGTTTATGAACCGATTTGGATGAACCTTGGTGTATACATAATACGTACCAATGTCTCGACCGAGTTCGTTGGCCAGCTTCATCCGCCATCTTGTTTCAAAATGGCGGCCATTTAAATTAAAAAAAATTTTTTTAATTTGAAATGTGGTACCAAAAAATTGAAAATTAAAAAATATTTTTTTCTTATATGTTTGGCCTTGATACAAACATTCCGGAGCAGTTTTTGTTTCGTCTATATGTCTTAAAAAATGGCTAAGTTATAGCACTTTGAATTTCTAGCTTGGCTGACATTTTGAAACGACCTGATTTTTGTCACGCGACAACAGGCGTATTTATGAACCGATTTGGATGTACCTTGGTGTATACATAATACGTACCAAGGTCTCGACCGAGTTCGTTTACCAGCTTCATCTGCCATCTTGTTTCAAAATGATGGCCATTTAAAATTTTTTTAAAAATTTAAAATGAGGTACCAAAAAATTGGAAAATGAAAAATATTTTTTTTCATATGTGTTTGACCTTAATGCAAAGATTCCGGAACGGTTTTTGTTTTGTCTATATCTAAAAAAATGGCTGAGTTATAGCATTTTCAATTTCTATTGTGGTTGACATTTTGAAACAACCTGATTTTTGTCACGCGATAACAGGCGTATTTATGAACCGATTTAGATGTAACTTGGTGTGTACATAGTACATACCAGTGTCTCGACCGAGTTCTTTGGCCAGCTTCATTCGCCATCTTGTTTCAAAAGGGCTGCCACTTTTAAAAAAATATAAATTTTAAATTTAATTTAAGTTATCAAAAAATTGAAAAATGAAAAAGATTTTTTTTATGTGTTTGACCTTGATACAATGATTCCGGAGCAGTTTTTGTTTCGTATATATCCTAGAAAATGGTTGAATTATAGCACTTTAAATATCTAGCATGACTGACATTTTGAAACGATCTGATATTTGTCATGTAATAACACGCGTATTTATTAACCTATTTCGATGTAAGAAGGCATGTGGATAGTATATCGTAATGTATCGACCAAGTTCGCTGGCCAGCTTCATCAGCCATCTTGTTTTCAAAATGGAGGCCATTAAATTAATATATATATATATATATATATATATATATATATATATATATATTTCAAGTGAGGTGCAAAAAAATTGGAAATTGAAAAAGATTTCTTTCTTAAGTATTTGACCATGATATAAGGATTCCGGAGTATTTTTTGGTTTTATCTTTATCTTAAAAAATTGCTCAGATATAGCAGTTTCAATTTCTAATGTGGTTGACATTTTAAAAAATCTGATATTTTTGCCTGCGACAGCACTTGTATATATCACCCGATTCCGATATGAGTGAGCATGTGCACAGGAATTACTAAGGCCTCGACCAAGTTCACTCGTTAGCCTCATCCGCCACGTTGTCTAAAAATGGCAGGAACTTCACGATATCGCCGAATTTGGCAACCAAATATAAGTTACTTTAAATAAAAGCAGCTTGGATAAAGCTGACTAATTTCGCGAAATTCTCATTCATAATGATTTAGTATTGATAAAAATTGGTATTGAATCTCCTATAATTGGTTTCCACTAAATTGAGCTTCGTGTATTTGAATAATATAAGCTTGCTTTTAAAAAATAAGGAATATGAAAGCTACCTCTTCCTCCCGGCACTGGCCGGAAGGACTTTTATGTTAGTATACCTATACCAGGTGATAAATCGACAAAAATTCCTCTTATAGCCATAATTCATGTTGAATTCATTTAATTTTAAATATAAACCCTTCACTTATTTCATTTAAAATAAATAATTTTCATTAAATTACATGCATGCCTTTTACTAATATCAATTAAAATACAGAAAAATTAAAAAAAATTCCCATACTGTCTTTTTAAAGAAGTTTTATAAAAATAAAAATGCGCAAAGAAGACCACAAAGCAAAATATTTAATTTCATGATCAAAGTATTATTTCCAATTTCCATACGCAAAAAATAAAAGCTGTCCTGACACGAAAAAATGCGGTTGGCAAGATTTGCACCTGGCAAACATAAAAGTTCCCAATCTTTTTATTTAAATTAAAAAATATATATGCATAAAAAATTACTTGAAAATTAACATATGTAAAAAAATTTGAATTACTTCAACATATTCACATATTCAAGGTTCTTCACATAATCAAATTTATTACACTTCATTAAGGCTCCTGTCCCTGCCAGCGAAGACACTCACGAGCTAATGCTAATCATACGGAGAGGAATTTATCTATTATCTCGTTTGCATTTCGACATTTTTAAATATTTTTTTTTTTTTTTGCATTGGATAGCCGAGGTCCGCCTCCATATCGCACCTTTTTTACTTTTTCGATTTTGGTTGCAAAAATTTTTTTTTAAATTACTTTCACTTTCAAAACCTGTTCTGAAAATGAAAATGTCATTCTAAAAAATATCTGGAACCAAAATCAAAAAAGTTAAAAAAGGTGCGATGTAGAGACGGATCTCAGCTATCCAATACAAAATAAAATGATTTA
Source organism: Maratus speciosus (assembly GCA_963932465.1). Taxonomy (NCBI): domain Eukaryota; kingdom Metazoa; phylum Arthropoda; class Arachnida; order Araneae; family Salticidae; genus Maratus; species Maratus speciosus. The sequence goes on along the minus strand of OZ010796.1, from coordinate 58,879,146 downwards.
AAAATGTCGAAATGCAAAGGAGATATTAGAAAAATCCCTCCCCATAGGATTAACATTTATTAGCTTGTGAGTGCCTTCGCCGGCAGGGACAGGATCCTTAAGGCTCAGAGTTGACATGCGTTTTCTATCACTTCCCTCCCCCCCTTGATTTTAACTTTTACTGTAAACAGTTAATTTGTAAGTTGCGTCGTCATGATCATAATTAAAATTAATTTAAAAAATATAAAATAATAAAGCTTTTTAAATTTCTCAAAAAACAAAATGATTTTCATTTTACATGGATGTATTATAAAAAAAAAAAAAAAAAAAAAAAAAAAAAAAAAAAAAAAAAGAAAAGAAAAAGCCAGCTTTTAAAAGTTTAGCCTTTCAGTCTCAGAATTTTGAGAGTAGCTTTTCCAACTTAATTTAACACCAATGTTTGTAATATATCATGTCTCTGTTGAAATTATTTTTCAGTTGCATTTGACTAATTTCCAGGAGAACTAATTAAAAAAAAAAAAATAATACAAATAGTTTCAATCAATACCACTGCAGTTTAAAAACAAATTTGGATTGTGTTATAGATCCCATCTACATAGCACTGTTTTTTTAAGTATATAAATGATGCAATTTTAAAGGAACAAATTATTGTGGTTTTGGCATTATTATAAAGGTTATTTTTAAATCCTTCATTTTATAAAAATTAGCAAAATTACACCCCCCCCCCTCCCGGTAAATGATAAAAATACAATTTCAAAGTGTTATTAAAAATTAGTATTATTTCAATAGTTGCAGCAGACTGTTTTAATTACGCACTTTTATTGCATATTTATTAAATTTTTCTTTTATTAAGAAATCTTAATTTTGTTACGGTATATTAGCCGGAAAACTTGGTTTACCCAGAAATATTGTAAAAGCTAATTGTGTGTTTATTAGAACATAAACTAGCCGAACTTTGCTCATCTAAACGCTTCCATATTGTCAATTATTTTTTTTTATCAGTTTTTCAAATTTTAAGTGAAAAACACAATTTTTACCCATCGTCCTAGGATGGGCATTTACACTAGTATCATAATAACACACAACATAATGCATTAACATGAAAAGTGGTCGCTAAAAAAAATTAACTGGTATTTTAAATAAATGATTGCTATAGATTTACTATCCGATTTCTCTGATTGTTTTATAAAGAAATTTCAATCATTAGGATGAAATAAATGCTATCTTATATATAGTTTTGTGTGTTGTTTTCCCCCTTTATTAATGTACTACTTTCAAAGAACCGATAGATCTTTAAAAGGTCTATTATTCCTATTAATTTATTTCCTTAAATGCATTTTTTAAATTCAGATTTTAGATAATTCACACGATAATGTTCTTTCTGTTGTTTAAGTTAAGTAATGCCTCAAGTACTTTATTTTATGATATTTTAAATATAAGTTCTGAGTTCATTCTAGAAAATATCAGCATATTAAAAAAAAAGTTTTAATGATTTACTTAAGGATTTAATTATTCATAACAGCAGAAACTTAATTATAGATCATTTAATATAAAAATAAAATAAAACTGTGATTAAAAACAGGGGAAAAAAATGCTGAAAGATAAAATATCACAACACACTATACGAAATGTAAATTTAGAAAAAATTCCTTTATATATAAACTAAGAGAGAAAAAAATATATTTTACAGAAAAGTCTCTTTTATAGTTGCTATTTCACTGTTGTAAACATGAAGTGAAAAAAGTATGTAGTTTCCTTGTAAAATAAACATTTTCTTATGTCCTAGTGACAGCTTATAAAATATTACAGCTCAAGGTCTTGTTTACAACTTGAAAAAAAAGGGAAGGTTGGGGGAGGGGGGGGGGATCAGCTAATCTGTATCTATATAAATGTAACTTTCAGGAGGATTTAAATCACTCTGATATATTTTTTTCTGTTTTTTAAATCATTGAATAAAATACATTGTTTTGTCTTGATTGAACATATAATAAAATTTAAACAACCTACCTGTTATTTGTGACCTCTGTTCAGACACTGCAGGTTCTAAATACACTCTAATTTGCCGTGTTTTAAAAAGAGTACTGGATAACAAATAAATTTAACGATTAATTTAACTATTTAAAAGTTTTGTGAAATTGAAACTTATCCTTATTTTAAATAAAGTTTTGATTTAAAGAAATTATTTCTAAGTCGGAAATATAACCCCTTCTTTTCTGGATAAATGTAAATTAAAAGCATTCATTTCTTTTAAATCTATTAAATAACACCCTTTTCTTTCTTTCTTTTTTTATCTTTAAAACGTCCTCATAAGGGATTTTTTCCGAAGTCCATTCTGAAACGAAACTGAAAGAGCAAGCAAGCGGAGAAAACATAGGGGTTGCAGAGCTATAATCACTCGTCTGCCTCGCAGCAGCTGTTATCGCAACTGGCTTGGCGAGTTTGGCGCAGAATACACCAAACGAAAAGATCCCCTATTTATTCACAAAATAAATAAAATAATTGCTATTTGAGAAATGATAATGTAGTCTAAGATTCTTACAGTGTTTTACAATCATTTAAAAATCAGTTTGAAAAGGTATTGAATTGTTATTAATAGGATATAAGGAGAAACATAGGCGTAGCGTGACCAATTTTTTTTTTTTTTTTTTTTTTTTTTTGGGGGGGGGGGGGGGCACCAAGACCGTAAGAAGTAAAAACGGCGCCCAGAGCGAATTTTCAATTTTGCGCCCCCCTTTATTTTGGAACTTTAAAAAGGTTTAATATTAATTTGGGAATTCAGAACAACTAAATAACATAAAAGAAAATTGCACTAATTTATTAGAGACTTCATGATGTTTTGCGACAGAAAAAAAAAATGATCAAGAGAGAAAAAGAAATTCCCCGAAAAACGATCGGCGGTCAAAAAAATGAATAAACTAGGGAACAGGAATTCTGCTTTTTCAGAATTTAGTGTCGCCTCCGATGAAAAAAAAATATATGTATGCATATAAATATAGATAGAGTAGAGTCCCGATTATCCGTGTTAATCGAACTTATACCTTTGGAATGGATCATTTTCTTCTGATGGACTGATGACTTCCATTATTATGAAACAGCTATTATAAATGAAGTGTTAGGTGAAGATGAAAGAGCAATCTTAAAAAGTTAAAACTCTGATTTTCTCGTCAGAAAAGGGAAAAAGTGACCATTTTTTTTTTCCAAAAAACATTATGGCTATTTTTTTCCGCTTTCTGACCAGAAAATCAGAGTTCTAACTTTTTACGACTGCTCTTTCGTCTTCACCTAACACTTCATTTATAACAGCTGTTTCATAATAATGGAAGCCATCAGTCCATCAGAAGAAAATAACTCAGTTAAGCGCGACTAGGATAATCGGGACTCTACTGTAGTACAAAGCATATTTCAGCTTTAAGACCCATTTTTATTTGATATAAAATGACGTCATCCGTATCCGCCTCATTTGCGATCCAGTCTGAAACAACATCTACAGTAAAGTACGCATAGGACGTCACTATCGCTGAATAATACACAAGTCCAAAAAAAAGAAATTTCGTCATTCAAGAAACTCGACCAAAAAAAATGGGCTATCTCATGATTCATGCCTTCATTTGTCTGTAATATTAATATAGATATTTAAAATTAAATTTAGTTTCTAATAGCTCCATGTTTTATCAGAAATCCTTCATTTATATTTTTTTCAAAATAGTACGTATTTTAATTGAATTTTTTTTTCAAGTTTTTATGAGAAAATGGGAACAAAAAGATATAATTGCTATTGTTCTTTTACTTTCTACAGAAATGGAGTTCTTCTGTTGCCAATATTAGGCAAAGGCTCTAAAAACCACAAAAAAATTAATATCTCAAAAATAAATGGAGATGCAGTTTTCAAACAAATTGCATTTAAAAGTACTTTTGTTCCCCAATACGAAGGTATAAAAATTGAAAATGTGCGATGCTTAGAAGTTTAAAAAATTGCTATAGAGTATTTAATCGTACTGCTTTGTTTTACGGCTAGCTTCTGTAAGGTAACGTTATTTTTTGGATACGACACAAAGTAAGCTGGGAGAAAGAAATAGCATACCGTACCGGGGGCTAATAAACAAATAAAAACCGTGGTTCGCAGCATAAATTTCGCGCCGGTGCGACCGGTCCTTTAGCCCCGTCTTTGCATGCTCCTGGGGGGCACATTAGAGGTCTTCACGGACCGCAATTCCCAGGCCCGGGGCCAGCCCGGCGAGAAAATTAAAAGTTCCACCCGGGCCCGGTCCGTTTATATTCTCACAGTTTACGACCAGGCCCGACTCGTTCAAAAATCAGTTAAAACAAGCCCGGCCTGTGAAAAAATCAATAAAATCAGGTCCGGTTTGACTCGACACAATTTCTCAAAAAATTCCGATTTTTCTTAACATACGATTGTAGGGCTGCCACTTGCTACTAAAATGCTACTAAAAGCGACTATTGTCAGCATCCGGCGTCTATGGCGACTATCTTAAGCTGAAAACCATTAAAAAGCGACTATTTCAAGAAAACAGGCGACTTTTTTTCGGATCTTGTGATCGATTAGACGAAATTCGCAATTTTTTGTGCATTCTTTTGACGAAATTTGCGATGTTTTTTCGCAACCGAATGACGAAAATCGCCATTTGTTTCCGCAACCTTTTTTAAAATTCAAGATATTATTTACGGTTGTTTAGGGAATTTGCAATTTTTTCCGCGATGAATTGCAAATTTCGCGATTTTTTCCCCAATCGACTAACGAAAATATTTTTTTCTTTTCGTTATCTTTCGCTACGATCGTTGAAGGAGATTTCGTAAATTTTCCTATGACCTATTGCAAATTTCCCGATTTTTTTGGGGCGATGCGATCGTTTCGTAGAACTCAATTATTTTTTCCGTTATCCATTGCCAAATTTCGCATTTTTGTTTCCGTCGATCGTTTCACGGAACTCACGATTTTTTTTCCGCGATCCTTTGCCAAAATTCGCGCATTTTTCTGCGACAAACTAGCGAATTTTTTTCTCCACCACCACTTGTCGAAATTCGCGATATATATTTTTTCCGAGACCGATTGATGGTATTCGCTGTTTGTTTCAGATATCATTTGACAAAATTCACGATTCTTTTCCACGATAGTTTTCCGATATTCGTGATTTTCTTTTCAAAACTGACTTAAAATTTCTTGATTATTCGCGCCATGATTTGTTTAAATTTTCGATTTTTTTACTCGATTATTTGTCCAAATTCATGTCTCAGTGGTGATTCTGTTTTAAATTTTCCGAAAATTTAAGGTTCCGAAAATTTTAAAAAATTGGTCGTCAGTCATAAAAAAGGGCATAAAAAAGGTCGCGAATTTCGGCAAAAATCGCCGAAAAAATCAGTTTCGACAATCGTTCACAGAAAAAAGTCGCCAATTTCTTCAAGGGATTGCAGAAAAACACTAATTTCGACAAAGAATCGCGGAAAAAATGCGAATTTCTACAAGAGATCATGAAAAAACGCAAACTTCGTCTACGATGTCGAAAAAAACACACACATTTCACCAAGGGATCGCAAAAAATGCAAATCTCATTAAAAGATCGCAGAAAAACAGAAATTTCGTCAAAGGATCGCGATAAAGAAACGCAAATATCGTCGAAGAATCGCGGAAAAACATGGATTTTGTTAAAGGATGCGGAAAAACGCGAATTTTGCCAAAGGACCGCCGAAAAGACGCATAATTGGCGCCGGGAGATTTCTCCCTTTTCCCTCCTCTGCTGTAACCTTTCAGAAAATTTGCTGTCAGATTCAGATTTTTTTTTAAACTCAGAATTACCCCTGCCGTCTTTTTGTCCGCGACCATCTGACGAAATTTGCAATTTTTTTCTCTTGATCGTTAGACGAAATTCGTAATATTTTGTGCATTCTTTTGACGAAATTTGCGATGATTTTTCCGTGACCGAATGACGAAAAACGCCATTTGATTCCGCAACCTTTGATAAAATTCAAGATATTTTTCCACGGTCCTTTGAGGATATTCGCGATTTTTTCGATGACGAATTACCAAAATTCGCATTTTTCCCCCAGCCGATCGTCTCATGTAATTCACGATTTTCTTTACACGATCCTTTGCCAAATTTCGTGAATTTTTCTACGACCGATTGACGAAAATTATATTCGGTATTTGCTTCAGAGATTTTTTGACGAAATTCGCGATATTTTTCTACGATCTTGTGTCGAAATTCGTCTTTTCTTTTGTCGACTGACTGAGGAAGTTCAAGGGTAAGGAGGCAAAAAGAAGAGAAAAAATCCCTTGGGGGATAAAGGCAGGGGCACTTCATTAGCCATGGCGCCCTGTGGGAGATTTTTTACTGTACCACTGAAAATGCTATATTCATTTTTTTTTCTTTTAAAGAGTTTTTCTAAATCATTTTACTTTGTGCATTCCTTCCAGGGTCAAAACTAGCTATATTTTCACGCAAGGCAAACATGGATTTTGGCGCCCCCCTCCTTCCTCCGCAAAGTAAATTTACAAAGAGAAATTTGCGAAGGTTTCTATTAGCGGACTTATTTTAAAATTTTAAATGTGTTACAGTAAAATACGTAATATTGAAATATATAGCTAGCTTTGTAAAATATTTATTCATTAAAAACTGTGAAAAAATCGAAAGGAAGCGAAAATAATTCCGCTTTATACAGGTTTCCGTCTTAGCAGATATAACTATTGGTACTCTTTCTGTTGGAACCATGCAGTTTTTTTCATTTAAGACAAGATTCCATTATAGACAGATTTCATATTTTCAGATTATACTGTTGTTGTATCATTACAATTGAGGCACTTTAATGTCATAGTGAAATGAGTCACATTGTTTTAGGAACTAAAAAACCAGGATTTACTGCATAAAAAAATGAATTCCAACATTGTAAAATATCTTCCTGTACTATCTACACCAGTTTTGTGGAATTATGACTTATACCACTCTTCTTATTTATAGATTGATATGTCTACATACTTTCCTCGACCTAATGCAAATTTTCAAATTTATTGTGACTCAAAACAACAACAACAAAATTATTAATTTTTTACTTTTCATTTTGTGAATTTTCGACCACTTGGTTTTTATTGGCCCAATCAGTTACCTGAACTCGCCCCCTCTACTCTAAGGCCAGATATGGTGATATGCATGTAAAAAAGTAATTATAAGAAAAAGAATGGGGTTATTCATTTGCTGTCTTGTATATTGTAGGCGAATCTTTTTATCTATTTGACAATTTTAATGCACTTTACTTAGCTTTTCTTTTTGATTTTTCGGCTAAAAAATATTTTTTTACACAAATTTCACACGCCCATATATATATTGTATAAAACGGCAAACCAAATTTTCATCTGCCCCCCCCCCTTCGCGTGGCGCCCAGGGTACATGCCCCCCTACCCCCCTTAGTTTCGGCCCTGACTCCTTCTCCCGTTAGTTTTTATTGCCCCGGACAGCCACCCTACCTCGCCTATATTAAGACAGGAAAAATGAAAGCTCAACACTTCTCAGGGAGAGAGAGGAAAAAAATTGAGCAGCCTTCATGGAATCTTTTTATCAGAAAAGTCAGGGTCAAACAAAATCTTCATTTGGCGCCCCTTCGCCTTTCGGTACTTTTGGAATTGGAGAAAGAAAATAGCCTAAGAAAACAGTTCTTTTTTCTAATTCATTTGCAGTCTTCTATTATAGATGAATCTTTTTATATATTTGTAAATTTTAATGCATTTTGTTTGATTTTCCTTTTGGATTTTCCGGCTGTGAGACATTTTTATGCAAATTCAATGTAAATACATATATATTTTTGCATGTAAAGACAAAAAAAATCTTCATTGGGCGCCCCCTACGCTTTCTGTTCCTGCGCCCGTGGTGTAGAAGATTGGGGGGGGGGACATGCCCCCCCCCCCTCGGCCCTACGCCTATGAGGAGAAATAGTCAATCTAATTCTAAAACCTTTGCATGGTCAATGTTTGAAACACAAAGAAGACGCGGGATATCCCTTGTCTATCCTCACTTCTTGTTTGAAGTCTTTTTACAGAATGACTGGAAAAAAGAACTCATGTTTTTCTGTCATATTTGTATACTGATATCTTAAAATAATAGTTGTGACTTTAGCACATTTCTGCCAGTGGTTGGTCATAAGTAATTAATTTGCTATTTTAAACAGATTTTCAGGGACATAAAAATTAAGAAATGTTGTCATGAAGAAGTATTTAGGATTAATACTTATCTCTGTGTAAGAAGAGATTTTTAAATGAGAAAATTAATCTTGAAACAATTTTGGAGTAATTTTCTACTGTGTAATTTTGGTATTGGGCCCAGAAAGAAGAAAAAGAGCATGAACGCATCTCTAGTTCCTTCGCATGCTCCTGGCAAGACATTTGACAATAAATATTTTTAAAAACTGTACAAAACTTTAGAAAATATTAATTTGATTACACTAGTAGGGCGTGTCAATTTGGGGGGCAAAAATAAAAATTCGTGATTTTTATGAATGAGGGGGTCCAAAAGTTTGCCTTTTGATGTGTAATATCCTAATTTAAAAGATTTTTTCTTATTCATAAAGATTTAGCTTGGTAAATTTGCGCTTGATTATAATCTGTATTGAAATTTCCGAAAAAAGGGGATAACTTAATATGAAAGGCAACAAAATTTGCCCCAAAAATGGTTTAATGAACTCAAACAATTTTATTTATATTTTGTTTTCATTATGAAACACTGAAAACCAATTGTAAAAAAAAAGTTAAAAGCTTCAACTAACAATATTCATCAAATCTTTCTTCGATTCATTCCTAGACATGATTCTTCTGCTTGCTTCCTGGCCTCTAATGAATCCTTCTCGTTTCTCATGAGTATATACTTTGCTAGAAGCCTCTGTTACTTGTTTTACACACCTCTCTATGGACTGTCCATGGCATGGCCACTTTGGAACTTGCATTGGCTGTTCAACAAACTTCTTTATTTCTGATATTTTGAGTTTACAAGCAAGTGGAGGTTCATATACTTTTTCCGACCAGTCTATCAGTTCCAAAAGGGATGTTGCATTTGGATTTACTGCAGGTGTTTTCCTAGGCCGAACAGATAGGTCACCTGGTGTATTATCATCTCCATTCCTTAATTCGATTATCTTCTGGACCCCAACTTTTCTTTCTTCTTCGTCTTCCGAACATAAAAGTGTCTGAAGCACCATTTCACTAAATGCAAACCACGATGAACGTTGGATTGTTGGCAAAACAATATCTGTTACTGCCTTCTTCTGATATTTTAGGAGCTTCAACTGATAAAGAATGTGGCGAGGTCCTTCCACCCAAGAGAATTTCGATTTGATTGTAAACCAGCAGGGATAGTAAACACCAACAATGTATTCCACAAGCAGTTGTAATTTCTTCAAATTGTTGCCTTTAAGGCCATGTTTTGAAACCCATATGCGACAAATTTTATTTGCAGTTGTTAACCACCGAGAGTAGCTTACAGGACCAATTTCTAATCATGCAAGATCAGTTGGAAGTACACCTATCCTTATGGCCTGAGTTATCCTGTAACCATAAGCCTGATCTGTAGAGAGATCTTTGATAACAGTGTTACTCAATGGAACCAAAGATTCTGGAAAAGATATTCTGACAAATGAGGGATTGACTTCAAGTTCTGGTGCAGTATCAAGCATATTGCCAATCTTACCACTCCACTTGTTGTTAGACAAAGTTTTTCCATCCAACTCAGTGATCAAGTACCGCAAAGGTAGCTCAGTAGTATGAAGAGCACAAACCAACCAGATGAGTTTACGATTCAGCTTTGCCTCAACCCAATGCATGACTCCTCCTTCACAACCAGTGTTAACATTCGTTGAGTCACCACCAATAGCCTTCAAACTTTTGTCAATGCTGTTTTTCTTTAAAAAAATCCACAAGATGGTTAGCAATAATTTCAGCAGGTTTCCTTTTCGTCAAGTCTTTGTCTGGAGTAAAATGGCAAAGATACTTCCTCCTGGCTCACTACAAACAGTGTAATGCTCTTCTTTCACAATACTTGGAAACTGATGACTTGAGTTATCTGCTTGTAACAGAACTTTAGTTGGATATTGGCATCCATCAAAAAAGATACATTCAATATTGCCAGTCCGGCATCGAGGATGGAATTCTTCATCAAGTGATTTCATAACTTTTTCTTGTGATCTTTTTACTTTATTGTGATCAACCACAAGTCTCTTGTCTCTTTCATTAATTAGTCCAGCATCCAAAAATGCAACTGTTGTAATGGCAGCTGTAGCACGGAGACCGACACCATACCTAATACATTGCAATGCAACATTGAGCAATTGTAACGTATTATACTGACTTGTACTTCAAGTAGAAGGTCCATCAGAATCATCACATGGAATGTGCAAATAATCTTCAGGTTCTTCATCTGCCTTTTAATTTGTCTTCTGTGCTCATGTATATCTGGTAATCCAATTTGATTTTGTCCAAAAGATCCAACCTTCTTTCTTTGACTATTAATAAACACTAGTTCTTTGACAGGGATCTTCATATCCTTAGAACAAGAGCAGGAAATGTGCACTTCATGTTTACAATCAGCACCACCTGGACATGGACCTTCAAATTCTGAACATAACTTGATCTCACAGTTGCAATTGAGGATGTCAAAGAGCTTGTCTAACGTTGCTATGAAAGCCTCTTTCACTTCCAGTTTTCCTCTGCCAAGTGATATGTTTTTGGCTTTTTCCCAGTTTTCTTCTACCTTCTTCAGGACTGTAACTCTCGAATTTAAAATTGGCACCACAAAAGAACTGTTCGCTCGCTCCCACTGTTCAAGCACGTTTAGATAAACATCCTTTGCAAGAGTGGCTGCTGGGTAATTTCTGATATTCTCTCCACTCTGCTCTCTTAGCAGAAGCCCATATCTTAGAACATCACGCAGAGTTGGGAGTTCGGAAGGCAGCATTTCTCGACCAGTTTTAATTAAATTACTCATGTGAGTTGATGTTGCTAGTCTTGTCTTCCTTTTGTTATCCATAGTTCAGAATTTTAATACTTTGCAAGTGGAAGAAATTATTTGCTTCTGGAAAAAGAACAAAAGAAAATGTCACTATTTGTAAGATATTAATAAAAATACACTCAGCTGCAAATGAGTATTGATGGTTTAAAAAAATTTACGAGTGGAATAATTTTCTTTTACAGATGTTATAGCATTATATAAGTATGTTCTTAACCTTAGAGCAGAAATAGTGATAAGAAAGCACTTCTTGAGAGAACACAGTTTACTGCGATTTTTACATGAAACGAGAAAATCTCACGAAATTGAAGTAGCTATTTACCAAGCAAACCATTGTAATTTCCAGTTCATGTAAATATATTTGTGAATAGCTAACCAAAACACAACTTTTTGACCCCCCCCCCTCATTTTTTGAAAAAGGAAGTCGAAAAAATCGACACGCCCTATTACACTAGTATCAACACAAATGAGATTAAAAATTAAGTTTCAGTAATTATATTATTTAATTAATTCACAGTAGAACTTAATAAACCTTTTAAAACTCGCTTCTATTCAGTTAGTAAAAATTGAATCTAAAATAAGATAAGAATAAAATTTTAAGTCTACACATCCCCCCTCCGAAATATTTTTTCTGGCTACGGCCTTGATGTACTTATAGTTTTTGATATTATAAAACTTCTTTAATTGAACTATTTTGACTGATTTCAACATTAAATATTCCTTTGATTTAAAAAATGTCTTCTTCAGTATATTTATCATACATTTCTCTATAAAACTGGTTCATGTTTATGCAACGTAAGCTGAGAAAGTAAAAAAGTCTAATAAATTAAATTATGGCAGCAGCAGCAGCATTATTATTATTATTTTAGAATACAGAGACTGACATTTTTTTATAGATTAAATGGGGGAGCTTTAGCCCTCTCCAACATATGTGTGTAAATATATTTGTAAATGGTATTGCAGATTTCCCACTAGTATTTATTTTTGTGGGTTTTAAATATTATGCAGTTTGATATATGTGCAAATTAAATAAAAAAAGAAATAATGTATCCCTACTATTTTAACTGTAAATATTTTTCCATACTCAGTTTTTATGTTGGTTTTCTAATAAAATCTACCTGTGTGTATATTAATATTGTTGACCTTCTGTATGACTGTTGATAATATAGATAGGTTATTTTATCATTGAATCCTTAACTTTTAATTTTATTAACTTAATGTTTGTTTGGGGGCTGCATTTAGCAAGAAAACTGGGATAGTTTCTATCCATGGGCAAGTAACTGAATTCATAGACCTAAGTTGTTAATTACAACTTATAATGCATGTGCAAGTGTTTGGAATACATATAGTCATAAACGAGATGCAAAATCATAACTGCTACTCAAATGCAATGTGTGGCCTGCTAATACAAAGAAGTACTTTTTCTCCCCCTTGAAGGCACCAATTGAAGATGTAACAGTATTTCATTTTGAGAAAAGTATCTCTGAAGATTTTTTCAAAACAAAAGTGGCCCAAAATTCATTCGGCCACAATGCTTTTGATAAGCGGTGATGCATTTGTGCACCAATTAAAGTTAATGTTGTTTAAATGTCACACTGGCACCAGAATTTCAAATGAAAATTTTCCTTTCATTAAGTACACGAAGAAAAATCAAAACCAATTGCCTGTAAAAATAGATAATTGGCTTCATTATAATCAGTAAATTGTATATATACATAATGAAAAAATCGCTTGAAAGAGAGAATAGGTTACCAAATTTCCTTCTCTTACCAAGCTCATTTTTTGCAATTTCGTAAAAGCCCTTACACTAAAAAGTACCTGGCATTGTTTTGTTTCATAAATTACTATTTTAAACATATTTTGCAACAGTTGTTTTTGAAGCAAATTAGGCAGCTAGAAATTGATCCTGATGTGTATATTGATAAAAAAAAAATATGCTTTGTTAGTTTTACAAGAAAATGAAAACAAGTTGATTTTAACGTGCTATTGCAAAATTTTTGTTTGAGAATTATGCAAGTTAAAGATACACTAAACCCTTTTGAAATGGAATCCCCATTTAAATGTAGAAATCATAGTCCCTATGGAAGACACGCGATAAAATTTTACCTGTTAAGACAGAAACCTATTAAACAATCTTTAGTCATTTAATATTACCTCTTAGTATGTTTTATAGCAATTAAATAAACATAATAATTTTACATAAAAAATATGTAACAGCAAAATCACTAGAGACCAAAATAAAATGCAGTTTTGGAGAGGTTTCCGACTGAGCAGTAATATTTCTTCAGTAGGGATTATGAAATTTGTATGTTTAAGACGAAATTTCGTTATAAACAGCTTTCGTTAACCAATGTTTTCCTGAACCACGCACAATAAAATGAGTAAAAACAGAAATGCTAGGAACCAGAAAAATATTTGTACAACATATTGGGTCTGTAAATATGATATAAAACTTATTTTTCATGACAGGATTTTAATTTGTAACACGCTTCGTAAAATTAATCTCAGGTGAAATTACGAAGCTTAATCTAATTTATACATCTACATACGACTTGTAAATTATACTAAATTTACTGATAATCTTTATTTAACATCGTGAAAATCTGATTAATTAACTTTTTTTTTTTTTATCCTTGATCAAAAAAAAAAAAAAAAAAAAAAAAAAAAAAATCAACATTTCTTTCCAGAGCTTTGATTGCTGCCATTTTCCGATGCAAATGTAAATAAGCTTTCATGTAACCGATCACGTGACCGAACTAACCAAGATTGGAGGATATTCCATCTGCGTTTTGATCACGTGATCAAGGTAAAAACGTCTAGCGTGAAGAAGGGAAGGCTCCGTAGACGTGTAATCCCCGATAGCCAATGAAACAGTTCATCAGGCAAAGCAGTAGCATCTTCCCTTCTTATCAGTTAGAAGTTCCTTGGGTAAATTACCGGTATCACGTGACTTTTTTCAGCCTCGAACCCATATTTGGAATATCCTCCATTTTGTTCGGTTAGTTCTTCTGTCTCTCACCTGTCACTTTGGTTACTTGCGCTGAACGACATTGGTTGCGACTCGGTTAGCAGTACTGAACGCCTTGGTGACTAACCGATCTCACCGGTCACTAACCGGTGGCTCCTCTGAACGCGGCCGTTGAAATAAATATAGAGAGCGTTTATAACCTAACGTACAGCACAATTAGCGAATCAACCCGGGGGGCTACCATTCGTGCGATGGGCCAACTGTTAAAATTTCTTAACTGCTCGCGCATTACGTCACGTGGCGGACAAATTCGCCTCGCTTCGCATGTTTCAATAGTCTATGACAGTATCGGCTAACCTTTTCACTTGCGCGTGCCGAAAATTCACAAACAATATCTATCAACAATGCAACGCGAGATGCAACGTGCCAAACTTATGCAAAAATAATTTTGAAGAGTACGATGTTTATAAGAATTAATGGTTATAAAATCAGTTCCTTTTATGTATTAACAATTAAAAAGTATTAAAAAATAAAATGCGATTTTTCTATGCCAGCCATTAAATGAATGAATTTTTAATTCGATAGGATTAATTTATGCGGTATGTACTCTAATAAAGGGGGGAAATACCAGATTTTATTTCATTAATTTTTAACTTATTATTAATGCAACAGCTCGGTTATCATTTTCCAAGTTGCATTAAACAGTGTGCTAATAATGTATTGATAAGATTTTTGCTGTTGTACTTTCGATGGAAAATGCTTTACATCTGGATCATATTTTGTTATTTTTACAAATATACATAGCTAAATTGGATCCATTTGTCATTTTATTGCAGTGACTGTCAAACGAAATTCATTTGAAAATTACAGCTTTTTAAATTAGTATAGAAAGAAATTTAAAATTTAATTTTTTCCGCGAATTTACTCAAGTATTTGAATGTACGTATCGCGATATTATTTAACAATTATGTATTTTATATTTAATTAACTCCAATCAATGTTTGAACAAATTATTCTAAGGAAAGTGATTTCGTTCAATTTACTTTCGAAAATCTCCTTTTTAAAAATTTATTTACTTCATATTCCGTTCTTTTACGCATCAATGGACTCTATTCAGGTGACGTCAGACGCCAGAGCTGGCAGTATGAAGATCTGTTATTCTAGTTACTGCACCGGCAGAATACCAGTATGCGCAGGCGAAACACTGCTAGCAGACGACTTTAGCCTTGACCCAGGTTGAGTGCATACATTTTAACTGAAAATTTGCAAATTTAGGGAATTTTCTCGCATACAGAACAACATTTTGAATTTAGATTACAATATATTAAGTGTATGCTGCTGCATCAAAGAATTGTTTTGCGGTATTTTTAACAAACAATCATTAATAACTCGCACTCCTAAGACTGCTATGCTAAACACCGCCAGCAGACGAATTTTAGCCTCGACCTCAGGTCGCGTGCATAAGGTCCATTTACTTTATCACGGCTAGTTGATCCAGCGCCCCCTAGATTATTCTAGAATAATCTAGGGGACGCTGGTTGATCTCCGATCTTGTCCGCCACATGACGTAACAGCCCTGCTCTGCTCTGATTGGCTATCCTTCAAATGGAACAACCTTATGTAAAAGAACCTTGAATCAACCAACCAACCGAAAATATCTATAAATACACCAACTCCTTCATTTCCGCGTTTTTTCTTACTCTTTTTCTTCTATCTAGAAAACTGCTACTTGCCCTTCGGGGTTAAGAGTAGCGGTAAAAATTAAAAAGTAGAACACAATAAACATAAACATTATACTATAAAGTGCACAACCGTAGATATCACTGTTATTGTTATTAATTTAGTGGTGATATCGACGAGTTTTTTTACTTTGTAGTCTGTTCAACGTATAGACCTGGACCTACGCTGGATCGTAGGATTCATTAGGCCTAATACTAGGCTTAATGTATCCTTTTGGCCCTGCTCATCTTCTAGGCTTATATATTATTACAATTAACGGTGTAAATATACATCGTATAATGATATAAATAAGTAATCGGTACTTTTTTTTTCTTTTCCCCCCAAATAAATCTGGCTACAAACGTTTTTTTCTTCTGTTTACCGCTTATTTTATAACTGCGGCCATACATTTTTTTTTTTTTTTAAATAATATCTGAACAATAAACAAATGAGACTATAATAAAATAATTTTTACCCGTAAACGTGTTTTTTAGTTTCATATTAAACAGAGTGGTCCGAAACTTTTTCACGTTGAAGTTTTTACAGACCTGTGTTTACTTTTTTCACGTAAGTAAAGTTTTTTAGCATTTGCAATAATTATGCCGTACTAAAGTGACTTCAAAATATTTTGTTCGATAGAATAATACATTATTGTACCTTACAGATCAGTTCAAATAATTTTATCATTTTTACATACTCTGGAAATTAGTGAAACTGCCGAAAACGGAAAATATAACTGTGTGATTAATTCGTGTCACAAATGTGTTCCTGTCTTTTAAAAGGCTTTAAACTATAAAAATAACGCCTTGAAGTTACTTAAAAACCTCATAATCACATATGTACATTCTATATTTTGACTTTTTAGTGGAGAAGATCTAGCTTTGAAATAGTAAATTAGTACAAATAATAATGGCAAAAGTTTTAATTTTTCTGGACTTTAAGTAAACAGTCCGGACCGAAAGGGTTTAAACTCAAATTAGGGACCACTTTTCTGAATAAATAATTTATGATAAACAACAAAAAATACTAGTATGTTTTTATGCCTGTTAAATCCTGTTGCAATACGACATTTTCGAAACGTCTTCAAAAATTCTTCCTTCGACTGCTGTCGTATGAAAAGAACGTTCGTTAGGTTTCAGAAACTAACATATTCGTTAAATTTCAGTAAACCCTAACTTCTGTACTTCAAATTGAAAAAAGTAGTTGTCTGTTTAATTTTGAATAAAAAATTTTTATAATATATTTTCTATTGTGTATAATAAGTAAGTAATAATATTATATTATGAAGCATTATAACCCTTTAATCCATTAAAAAAGAAAGTTTTAATGTTTTTTAAAACACAAAAATTCAAAAAATTATCGGTTAAAAACAAATCTAGTCTTGTAAAAATACTAATTATTACTAGAAATTTATGTAATAGGTATATTTGTATAGGCAAGATGTATTTTTGTGCATGGTTTCAGAAGATATAAAATATTTCATGTTTCTAAATTAAATAAATAATAGTTTATCTGATTTTAGAAACCATATGTAAATGGAAGAAAAATTGAGAAAAAAGACTTTACTTTCTGGTAACATAATTTTGAGATTAGTTTCTATTCTTGTATACACTAAGTAGTAATTAAGTAGCAATATTATATTTTTGAGCATTATAAGCCTTTAATCCAATTAAAAAGAAAGATGTAATGTTCTTTAAAACACAAAAATCGTGAAGATTATTCTTGTTTAAAAACAAATCTAGTATGGTACTTATAACTGCAGTTTTATATATCTTGTACCTAAAGGTGTATTATTTTTTTTCACATGATTAAAGTAAAAAGGTATTTCATGCCTTTAAATTAACGTTAAATGTTTTTCGAAATCATAGTTAAACGGAAGAAAAATTAAATCAAGAAAAGTAGCTGTTTGTTTACTTTTCAATGACAACATTTTGTAGTATATTTTATTCTTTTTACTTAGGTATCAGTATTGGTAATTAAACAAACATACTGTTATTGCACTCATAGGCTGTTATTGCACTATATATATTTTTTGGTCACAGATAATTTATTTCAATATTTCATAACCCGTTCTAAAGAGTATTAAATTAATGAAACTCACATGTCATCCATATTATAAACAAGAGTGAGTGGTGACATCTGTATTTCTCTGTTGCTAGAGATTTTTATAGTATTGAATAGCTTATATGGATTGTTTTACAGTACGGTGTACATAAAACATTGGTTGTTGAATGCCAGTTCATTTTTTGAATGAGATAATAGATTAATGTTTGTTCTCTACAGAGAAGAAAAAATGGGGAATAACCAACCTATTTTTTTTTTTTTTAATTTTTGTTATGGGGGAGCAAAGTGTACATACATGAGTTAAAGTGATCACACCCTTTGCAAAATCCATGCACATTGTTGGATCCACTAATTTTCTTTTTCAATTAATAGTTACATGCTTCTTGTGTTTAGAAAATTGGTTTGTTTGTGGATAGATATCAAAGTGATCACAACATTTGCAAAATCCATGCACTCAGCGGGGTTGTTTGATCCACTAATTTTCTTTTCCAACTAATAGTCATAAGCTTCTTGTGTCTGGAAAACTGGCTTGTTTGTGGATAGATGTCAATCCTGTCCATTAGTTGATGTAGGTATCAAATATTCTTTCAGATGTCGTCATTGACCTGTCAAACATTTTTTTGTGTGGAATTCTAGCAGGGTGGGGAAATACATTTTACTTGCCACTGGCCAGTGAATTTTTAGGTAGTCTTTGAAAACTGAAGACTATGGAGATACAGTAGGCTCTTACAAATCCGTATAGCTTTGGACCAGAGCTTGTGCAGATTTTAGAATTTTGCAGATTTCTGGTCATTGCTTTGTTTACATTTTTTAAACAGTAATTTGAATGTAATAATGCAATCAAAATTATAATGAATGCTTGCAATGTGGTAAAATATTAAAATAATTAAGCAAAATAATAAACTAAAATGATAGAAATTAAGATAATTTTCAAAATTATTAAAAGTAAAAGTAAATAATTAATAATGTATAATTAAATAGGCATAATAAAGATGAGATACATTTTACTTGAATTATTCAATGAAACTTTTCTCATAAAGGAACCCTATTAATTACATATAAACCATAAAGTAAGGAAGTTTTATTTCATGTTTGGACACTCTTAATAACCAAAAAAGCTTGATTAATATGTAAATATATTTGGTAAATAATTGTGATTACCAGTGATATCAGCAATATCTTGAATTTTTTCAGAAATAAATTTATACTTCCTTCATGAAAAATCACGAGTTCAGACATATTATCAAGAATTACATAATTACAATACATATGAAATGATAAAACTAAAAAATTCTGTAATTTTTCCCCTACATCTGAACTGAAAGTTTCATTGTTTACATCCGCGATTATGTGTGGATTTTAGGCGTTAACGGATTTGAGGGAGTCTACTGTATGACAAAAACTTTATTTTTTTTTGCTAGTTAGCTATATTTTGCAACTTTCCAAATTATGGTGATGTAAGTTCTATCTTATAATAAACTTTTGTCTCTTGTCTATATATCTACACTATTCAACTAGTGTTACAACTCAGTTTAAAGATTCTTTTATGTACATCTCAAATCTCTTGTCTTATATCCTACTAACATCTGTCATCATCTATGCCCCAGTGTGTACCTGTAAAGTGTGGGTTACTCCTGCAAATTGATTATAATGTAATACAGTAGAAGATCTTTATAATGCAAACCTAAAAACGCAAGGTATTGCATTATATAGAATTTTGCATTATATGGATCACCTTTCACACATCATTAAATTCACCTTGTAAACATGGCCAAATATATCTGAAACATATCAAAATACATTAGAATATCTTTATACTGCATCCCTTATTACCAGGAGTTAGCCAGATTATAAAATTTTGCATACTATCCATCATTCCACACAGTGTTAAATTTAGTTTATAAACATTGTACAAATATTCTTAGAGCAAATCATTCATTATATTACTCATTTTCAAAAGTGTTTATTGTAATAATAGCAATTTTTTTCATTAAAAAGGTCTTGAATGGGGAGATAAAGTTGAACTAGTGCAGCAAACTTAGTCATCTAGAGAGTAGCACTTTTTTACAATGTGGGAATGCAGGTACTTCTAAACTGCAAAATCCATTGTTTACGTCTGAGAAGTTGTGAGTTATATGGAGAACTGCATTATAAAGATCTTCAACTGCATTATTCGTAATGGCTTTAAATTTTGATTGTGTATAGTTAATGGAACTCTTCACTCACTTGAAAACGTCTGTTGCTAATGTTAAACTTATCGACAGGTTGTTTTGAATTACTTGTTTAAATTTCAATATTTTTAAATGATTTTTTTTAATAGGATAGCTGAGGTCAATCTGTAATATGGCTATTTTTTCTTTTTTGATTTCAGTTGCAGATTTTTTTAAATAAAGGTACTTTCCCTTTTGAAACCAGTTTCGAAAGTGAAAATACCTTTAATAAAAAAATCTGCATCCAAAATCAAAAAAGTACAAAATGGCCCTATTAGAGATCAAGTTCAGCTATCCTATGCAAATAAAAAAAATCGTTTAAAAATATTCAAATTTAAATGAGAAATTCGAAAGCAACATGCTTGTTAGTTTAACATTAGCAAATTAGGCACTTTTTTTTATTTTTACATTCATTCTTTTGATTTTTAAAACTTTTCAAGACAACATTGAGTCAGTTTTTACTCTGCAAGCAAATACAGTAGAAGATCTTTATAACGCAATTCTCCATATAACACACAACTTCTCAGATGTAAACAATGAATTTTGCAGTTAAAAAGCAACTGTATTTTCACATTGTAAAATATTGCTATTCTCTAGAGGACTAAATTTGATACATTAGTTCAACTTTATCTTCTAATTTAAGTCCTTTTTAGTAAAAAAAATGCTATTATTACAATAAACATTTTTGAAAATGTCTAATATAAAGGATGCTTGTATCTGTTATATTTGGATTAAGTTTATAAAGTAAATTTAACAATGTCTGATTTATATTATGCAAAAATTTATAATTTGGATAACTCTTGGTAACAAGGAATGCAGTATAAAGATATTCTAATGCACTTTGATATGTTTCAGACATATTTGGCCATGTTTACAAGGTGAATTTAATTATGTGATCCAGGGGTGTAAAAATACCGGGCGCCAGGTTGCCTGGGCGACTAAATTTTCGACACTGGCACCTAGATATGTCTCAGGAAATGAAAAATAATTCCTATGTATAACCGTGATTATTTATGGATTTTTTTTTTTAATTTCCATGTGCAAAGAAAAAAAACCAAAAAAAAAAAACCTGAAGATCTCTTTCACTGAACTGGACTGATACTATTTACAGAAATGTTGGAAAAATTAAGACATTGCAAATCGCTATCGGGAGGATTTTATACTACAAAAGCAGTTGAATGCTGGTACTTTACATCAAAAACAACAAGATACATGAGCGGTCATAAACATCATAAAAATTTAAAAGTAAATGAGGACAAACAATAAGTTAATAGTATTGATTTATGGCATATATTGTAGTCCTTGAAGTGCATTACATATTTGTACTTTTGAGGTGTTTAAAGAAGTTTTTAATGAATATTATTTGTATTTTACATCAGCACTTCCAATTTTTTTATATCTATATTTATAATTTTATGTAACATTACTTTTTTATATAAGAAAAATTTATGTCATGTGTCATATATATTTAAATAAAAAGAGTAATTTGTATGTACTATTATTAACTTATACTGTAATTTTATTTTACAAGTTTGTTATTGGCAGTAACTGGCTCCTAGATTTTTGAGCTGGCTCCTGGATTTTCAAAAAATTTTTATATCCCTGTGTGATCCATATAACACAAAATTCTATATAGCGCACAACCTTGCGTTTTTAGATTTGCGTTATAAAGATCACCTTTAAAAAGATTGTGAAATTCATCATTGTTAGAAAACTTGCGCAATTCATAAGTCGATCATGGGGAAAAATCTCGAAATTGCTCAGCTGATTGTAGTAAAACATACAAAATTCATTGAACAGACATGAAAAAAATCCCCGATTTTCTCCAGTCCCTCGCAAGTAAAAGCCACAAAATTTCCCTGTCGGCACACAGAAGATATTGTGAAATTCACCAATAAGTCTCGGGTAAAAAAAAAATGAAATTCGTGAGTGGATCATCAGCAATTAGTTGATTAGACATGTAAAAAACCTGCTATTTTGCCGATTGGTCACAAAAAAGGCAGAAAAATTTGCCAACCGATAGGAAGAAAATATCGCGAAATTCACTTATCAGTCGTAGATTTAAAAAAAAACCTGCAAAATTCGTCGATCAATCAGTTGATTTTCGGACAAAATACCGGTTGAAATTTATCGATCTTTGCCAATCAGTCTCAAGTAAAAGTGACAAAATTCAACAAAGTTAGGATTAAAAAAAAAGAAATTCGTCAGTGGATCGTTGGAAAAAATCAGAAATTTGTCTATTAGACGCAGAAAATCCCCATGATTTTTGCCAATCATTCCCAAAAAAGGAATAAAATTTGTGAATCGACAGAGAGAAACTATCATGAAATTCACCTATTTGTCTCGGGTAAAAAAAACCTCATGAAATTCATTGTTCAATTGTGCGATTGTTTGTTGATATTTCGTGATTTTTTCCAATCAGTCGCGAGAAAAAGCTACAAAATTCAGCAATCGGTCGCAGGTAAAAAAAGTGAGATACGTCAATCAGTTTTACCCACCAGTTATAACCGCGATTTTTGCCAGTCGGTAGCGGCTAAAAAACTGTGAAATTTGTCAGTCAATTGCATAAAAAAATCTGTGATTTCTGATATTCTGTCACAGGGAAAAACGACAAAATTTGCCAATCGGTAGAAAGAAAATATCTCGAAATTCACCTGTTAGTTGCGGGTAAAAAAACACGAAATTTGTCAGTGGATCGTCAAGAAAAATCACGAAATTCGTCGATCTGTCACGAAAAAACCCTTGATTTTTTCCAATCTGTCGCAAGAAAAAGCTGCAACATTTGTCTTTCCCAATCAGTATAAGGAAAATATTGGGAAATTTGCCAATCAGTCTTCAGTGGAAAAAAAAAAAAAAAAAAAAAACTTCACATCAGTCGCATGAAAGAAACTGCGATTTTCTGCGCTACAAGAAAAAAGGCCAAAAAAATTTCCAGTTGGTCGAAGTCAAATATCGTGAAATTCGCCAATCAGTCACAGGTTACAAAAAAATGTAAAGTTTGTCAGTGAACTGCCCCCAGGGGCGGCCGGTCCATTGGGGCCACTGGGGCCAGGCCCCACTAGAATTTTCTGTTCATTTAAAAAAATTTGATTCATATTTTTAATTTAAATCTTTAAAAAAAAAAAAGAACTGTTTACTGAAACTATATTTCAAAGAAACTCCTTCTTACATCGTGCCCGCTCATCCGTTATCGACTCTCAGCATCTATTTCTTTCTCAGAGGCAATAAATCACTTTACTGGCCACTATTTACTTCTGAACACCAAGGTTACTGTATCTGGGCACAAGACATTTGTGCCCATCTGGCGCGATAATGCGTATTTCCCTCCCTCACGTGTCATTCAATTTTGGCGATGTACTGCTCTTTTAGAGCTAAATCTTCTGTATTTTTTTGCAGTGTGGGGCACTGGGCGAGAGTGCCCTTGATGCAAAGCTTCTGTTATACGGGGATTCTCAAAAATATTTGGTGACATTTGTATTACTATTGCTCCTTATTCATTAAATTACGCGATCTTTGAGTACTCTGTACTCTCTTTAAACGGAGACACATGTTATTGTTAAGGTGTATTCAAATCCAAACTGCTTATTTTCTGATTTATTTTTAAATTCATTTTTACTCTCAAACGCATCAAACTGGCAAATTCTCTTATTTAGAAACTACATAATGTGACATGCTTGTCGATTTTTTGAAAAATGCAGAAAATATTGCAAAAAAAATGCTATCAAGGTGGGAGTTTTGAACCGAATTATCTTCCGAAGCGGGAGATCTGGGGAGGAAAAAAAGGGTCCTACTGAGAAAATAATTGTTTTAAAATCAAATTCTAATGAATTGATCGAAAAATGAAACCACACGGCTTCTTAAACATCTCTTCAAAAATCACCTCAGCAAGTTTCATGTTTTTACTTTTAAAAATGAGTCTGAAAGTGTCCCAGAAAATTTAGAGCTGTTGAGGGTGGAAAAATATTTTTTCGAACACACCCTTAAATTCTTGAAATAAAAAAATGAATTCTGTAGATGATTTATTATGCCCTTTTCAACAATGAATTTGGAAGAAAAACTTGAAATTAAATGCCTGGGACCTTATCAACCAAAGAATTTTGAAATGCAACGAAAAGATGGGGAAAAACTACGCTATTTCTCTACACAGTGGTATCAAAAATTTCTGTGGATTTCAGCAAATGAAGAAAAAAAAAGCATTGTTCTGTTTTTATTGTTTATTGTTTGGACTTGGAGGGGTGAAATTATGGAGTATGGCTGGCTGTTACGATTTGAAGCATTTTTCTGAAAGAGTAAAAAAACATGAAATGAGTACTACTCATTTAAATAATGCTATTAACTATAAAACCTTCGGTACTGTCAATATTGTAGCGCAGTTGGATGAAGGTTACAGGATTTCATTACAAAAACATAATGAAATGGTTGAGAAGAACAGGTATGTGCTAAATCGTAAACCAAGGTATGTTTTTAGATTTGGTCACATATGCCTGAAAACTGGACACTATACTGGAAGACCATTTAAACAATGCTATAGTATCTAAAAATACTTCAAAAACTATACAGAATGAGCTGTTGGATTGTATATATGATTGTATATATGATGATTGTATGCATGAAGTTAAAAATGAGATTTCTGCTTCTAATTTTGTAGATTTACAAGCTGACGAAACTATATTGATGTAAGCTGCACTTCGCAATTTGTTATCATTTTACGATATATAAAAAACAACAAACCCTTGAAAAGGTTTGTTCAATTCATTGATGTCTATGATAAAACAGCAGAGGTACTTACTAAAATCTTAACTCAAAATTAAGAAAAGTTTTATTTAAAAGATAAGCTCGTTGCGCAAGCATACGACAGTGCGCTGTTGTGAGCGGGTGTCATACTGGAGTTCAAGAGCGAATGAGAGAAAATTTTAAAACATTTTTGAAAAACTCTATGGGACAGGAATGATTAAGCACACTCTTGCTGTTCTTTTAGCCCACAAAGATTTTATTAGAACAATATCAGAATTTGATGTAAAAGTAAGTGAAAGATTTGCTAGTCAAAAAAATCGACGTGCCTAATTTCTATTTAAATAATGCATTAAATTTTAATTTGTGAATGGATTAAATCTCTGCGAGAAAAATAATGTATTTTTTCTATTAAATTATGAGATAATTATTTTTTGTTTGATTTGTGAATTTGTGTTTTAATTTAATAATGTTTGACCAGAGTAAGTTTAATGTGAATAATGGTAATTAAATTTAAAGTTAGTGAAAGATTTGTGCATCTAAAAACATACCAAACTTTTATTTAAATAATGTACTAAATTTTAATTTCTGAATAGTTTCAATGTTTGCAAGTAAAGTTTATATTTTTTTTTCTGTAACGTTGTGAGATTGTTATTATTTTGTATATTTGTTTTTTAATTAAATAATGATTGATCAAAGTATGTTCAATGTTAATAATGGCAATTAATGGTATGTTAAAAATTGTAATTAATTTGATTAAATTTGAAATTAACGTTGATTACCTGAAAAAATAATTAAATTTTTATTTACAAAAGTAAGGTTATTTTTTAAATTTTATTTTTAAATAATTTGTTTTCATGTTTAAACAAGAAATATTAATAAATAAAAATTTACAATATGTTATGAGGACCGGGCCCCACCAGTGAAGATTGGCACGAGCCGCCACTGATTGCCCCAAAAAAATTCTAGAAATTCTTCAATCAGTCGCAGGTAAAAAATTGCAAAATTTGACGATCGGTTGGAAAAAAAAAATAAAATAAAAAATCTGCAAGTACAATATAACTGTATCCTTATGATTCAATTTACTGTGCATATGGATAAATCAATAGGTCTAACTCATTGCGTGATATTTATTCACTTATCTTTTTTAGTGTACACACAGTAGTGCACCCAAAATTCGGCTCTAGGGGGATTTTGAGTTGTTGATATTAGTGGTTTATGGTTACTTGAAACATCGGTTAATTGAATCATAATCCTTTTTTTCTCAGATATTATGATCAGCAGTTAAGTTGGTTATGATTCATTTAAACAGTATTTACAATGTTAGATACAAAACATAAAATTCACTAATGAAGTAATACAAAATGATGTTAGATTTATATAAAGTGTTTAAAAATAGTAATTTTAGCAGAATTTTCAACCTTGCTTTGTATCAAATGTAACAATATCACAAGAATTGAAGGAATTTATTATCTTTCACGTCCAAAGAGTGCTGAATTATATAGTACCTATTTTGAAAGGTAGTTAACATTAAACAGGTATCGTTGACTGAATTACTGTGCACTTCCAGCACTTTACCTGAGATCGAATTTCACATAAAGCTGTGCAAATCTGATGAAAATTTCAGTAAAATGTCTTTATTATTGTTAAAGTTCTCTAAAAATATCTGGGTTGAACTTGAAGTACCATACCCTATATTTTTCATTGGAAAAATGGATTGAGACATTGTATTTTATACAAAAATTGTTAATTGTAGTGTGCTCTACCACCTTTTAAAGATTGTCCAACCTATTTTGGAACACCCTGTATTCTCTTGTCTCTTTAAAAACCTTAAACAAAATCTCGAGAACTGACGTGAAACTGTTAATGTAAAATTAGTCATATTGCAGTAAAAGTAATCTAACAGCAAAACTAATTTTAATTTTTTTATGGCAATTCATAAATAATCGAGTCTGATGTCTGTTAAGAATAACAATTTATTGACTACAGACATCTATAAAAAATTTGTTAGTAATGATTATAATCGAGTTGGCCATAGTATCGATTAAATTAATAAAAAAAAATATCGACATTGCCCATCACTATTCCTTTGACTAATTGACTTTGACCAACTAATAAGTGCATTTTTTAAATTCATGAACCCCCTCCTCCCCCCCCCTCCTCGGGGACAAATGGTTTGAAAGAAACAATAGTTGCAATAATCTGTTCAATCATATTCAAAACAGCTTTTTCTTAAATTCCTACTTTTTCAAAACTCAAAACAGGGCATTTGAAACAGAGAGAGACCTATAAAGTTTATGTTTTATATTTTTCTCTGGAATTCGACTTCCATTATCGTTTTGAACATGGAGTAAAGACAGAAATGTAATTAAAAAACTGTCTACTATACAGGGTGATTCAGCTCGTCGGTGACAAACTTTAAGGATCGATAGAGCACACCTAGACGAACATTTTTGAATAGGGAATGTAGGGTCCCTGACGCGATGGTAAGGCGCTAGGCGCTTTCGAAAATTTGGGTGCCGAAATTCGAAACGTCATAAAAACTAGGGAAATGGTTAGATTTTCTTGCTTGTTGCGTCGAAATGATTCTGTTTGTTTAGACTTTCTTCAGTACCAATTTGATAAGCGTATCTCTTAAAACATGGATAGGGGGCGCTGCAGACTTTGGAGAGCTAGACAACAACTTTAAGCCCGTTATTTTGATAATTTAACACATGCTCGCCAAAGTTTATACTCTAACTTAAAGTTTGAACCCAAAAGTAGAGCCCTGCAAAAAGCGTAAGAGCCGGAATAAAATGTCAAAGTACAGGGTGGTCGAAACTCGAAGGCTCCTAAGAGATAAACAAACAGATTTCTTGACTTATGGCATGCATTTTCATGATTCTGTTTGCTGGGGCTCTCTGAAACTCAGTTGAACGGTACAAAAAGAAACATCGATAGGAGGCGCTTTGGGCAAAAAACATAATTCGTTGACATTTCGGACGCTAACTGGAAACGGGGCGCTACGATCAGTTAGTAATAATGAAAACACATTTTCTACCTCTGCTCAGCACTTCTGAATAAATTTAGACCAAAAACATCAATGATACTGGAAATTTATTTACAAAAAATAACACTACAGAAGATGCTCGAAATTTCGACCTTGGGCCATGATGCAGGCTTCGCACCTCCGTCGCATTGAGGAGTGTGTGTTTCCAACAATGCCAGGAGTATCTCTGATCTGCCCTGCAGCTGCCACAATGCGCGCCACAAGTTCTTCAGCACTGCTGACAGGTGTATGGTATACCTCGGCCTTCAGGTAACCCCAAAGGAAGAAATCCAAGCAGGTGAGGTCTGGTGATCGGGCAGGCCAGTGAACTGGACCCCCACGCCCGATCCACTGCTGGCCATACCTTGCGTTTAGATGGAGACGCACGTCGTTCGTGTAATGGGCCGGAGCTCCATCGTGCTGGAACCACATCTGGCGACGCGAACCTTCGGGTACGTGCGCCTCATCCAGAAGCTGCGGCAGCACTTGATCCAGGAAAATCAGGTAATTTCCACCTGTCAGCCGTTCAGGTAACAAATAAGGGCCAATGAGGCAATCCCCCAGAATGCCGGCCCACACATTTACTGAGAAACGCTCCTGGGCTGCTCGGCTTCTGGTTTCATGTGGATTTTCATCACACCACACATGACTGTTGTGGGCGTTCCACATTCCCTCCCGGCTGAAGGTGGACTCGTCCGTAAACAAAATGCTGTTTACAAAACGGGGATCCCTGGATCTCATCGCCAAGTACCATCTTGAGAATTCCACTCGAGGGCCAAAATCCTGCTCTCTGAGCAACTGCACCCGCTGGATGTGGTAGGGGTGCAGATTCCGGGAACGTAAGATGCGCCACGCAGTTGCTTGCGAAATGCCAACATGTCTGGCGATATCTCTCGTGCTAAGACCTGGGTTGTCCTCAACCAGGTTAAGCACAGCCTCTTCGTTGTCGGGGGTGCTCACTGATCGCTCCCGTTCAGGCCTGCCTCCGTCGAAAGATCCCGTTGTGGACAACCTCTGGTGTACTCGAGCGAAGAAGGCATGGCAGGGGATTTGCCTGTTGGGGTAACGCTCGGCGTACAACCGCTGAGCGGCTCGTCCATTACAACCAGCAGCGCCATACGCCAAATGCATGTCAGCCAATTCAGAGTTTGTGTACCGTTCCATCCTACTACCGATCTGCAGACAAGTAACCCGAAGCTTAAGTAGGTACCGCACGTTCAAAAGACGTGTCTGCGCATACAACTACGTCATCTCGCGTTGTCGTCTACGCATTACGTATCTTTTGCATATCGATATGGTACGATATCTTTTGCATAAATCAGCAAAAAGCACCTTATGTAAATTTTATTGCGCGCATTGTGCATGATTGAAACCAGCTATGTTTGTTAAAAAAAACAAACAAACTGCAGTTTTAATAGCTTCTTATGATAAGTAAATTACTCTCTTGTTTTGTTTCTAACTGATCGTAGCGCCCCGTTTCCAGTTAGCGTCCGAAATGTCAACGAATTATGTTTTTTGCCCAAAGCGCCCCCTATCGATGTTTCTTTTTGTACCGTTCAACTGAGTTTCAGAGAGCCCCAGCAAACAGAATCATGAAAATGCATGCCATAAGTCAAGAAATCTGTTTGTTTATCTCCTAGGAGCCTTCGAGTTTCGACCACCCTGTACTTTGACATTTTATTCCGGCTCTTACGCTTTTTGCAGGGCTCTACTTTTGGGTTCAAACTTTAAGTTAGAGTATAAACTTTGGCGAGCATGTGTTAAATTATCAAAATAACGGGCTTAAAGTTGTTGTCTAGCTCTCCAAAGTCTGCAGCGCCCCCTATCCATGTTTTAAGAGATACGCTTATCAAATTGGTACTGAAGAAAGTCTAAACAAACAGAATCATTTCGACGCAACAAGCAAGAAAATCTAACCATTTCCCTAGTTTTTATGACGTTTCGAATTTCGGCACCCAAATTTTCGAAAGCGCCTAGCGCCTTACCATCGCGTCAGGGACCCTACATTCCCTATTCAAAAATGTTCGTCTAGGTGTGCTCTATCGATCCTTAAAGTTTGTCACCGACGAGCTGAATCACCCTGTATAGTACTCAAACTCAAAGTGTCTGTGCAGCAGG
This sequence comes from Maratus speciosus, assembly GCA_963932465.1. Taxonomy (NCBI): domain Eukaryota; kingdom Metazoa; phylum Arthropoda; class Arachnida; order Araneae; family Salticidae; genus Maratus; species Maratus speciosus. The sequence continues at coordinate 58,849,332 of OZ010796.1, read as the reverse complement.
AAATGGCCATTCCTTGAAAATGGGATTGCTGCACTTTTTCAAAACAAACGACTAATTTTCACTTAACCAATGCATGCATTTTAACAGCTTTAAATAGAATATTTGTTGTTTAATTGAATCCCTTTGTTGAATAGAATTTGATTCAACAAAGTCAAAGTTTTCGATTAAGCCAAAAAAATTTTTAATTAACCTCGGTTTTGATTCATAAAAGCAGCTAGTTTGCTTATTTAGTGATTCATATAAGCAGCAATTATATATTTTTTTAGCTCTGGGAGGGATTTAACCCCCCTCCCCCCCTCGTGATTAGACACATGTGTAAGTTAGATTTATGTCATATCACCCCTGAAAAAAGGAGTAGAGTTCATAGTCATAGTGGAAAATAAAGTTTATTCTTTATGAGTGTCGTCCAGAAAATAAATTTCCCACGGCCTGTAAAAAGAAACAAAACGTAATTACCTGGACAGATTTATTGCAAAAGATACAGCAATGGAAACAGCTTGTGTCACAGATGCCACCCGCAACTCATCACCCATAATGATCCTGTTGGGTTACTTATTGCCTTCATCATGGTATTACTGCAGAAAAGATCGGCAATGCTTGAAATCATCACAAAACACAGAAGGAGCATTGACTTTTCTGCAGCATTACCACAGTGAGGGCAATGAGTATCTCAACAGAATCCTTGTAGGTGATGAGACGTGGATTGACAAATGTGATCAGGTGGCAGATTTCTATGACACTGGATTATAAAAGCTTATCTCATGCTATGACAAGTGTTACAATCCCGGTGGTTCTTATGTTGAGAAGCAGCTGAAACATTGCTGTATCTCTTTTACAATAAATCTTTCCATTAGCAGAATTGCTAGTTGAAGTCAAGGCTAGTATCAAATTCATTGAAGGCATCATTTTTATTGATGTGACAATAGCAACAAAATCCCACATGATACATATTTTTAAATTGACATTTATAATTAAAAGAAATAGTGATTGTTTTAAATCGTCTTAATACCATTCACCACTTGTGGTTGTAATATGCTGCATGCTTAAATACACAAGCATATAGAAAAATTAAAAAATTACATATAAAATTAAATATCCTTATTCTGGACAATCATGGTATAAAAGTATACGATGAAAATAAAAATATATTTACATATTTCATAATATCAACTAAATAAGCAAGCCTTTTTGCCAATATCCGGCAATCAAATCATATCGATTTTTTTTTCAAAACATGCATATTTAAACGATTCTTAATTATTTAGATTATATATATATATACAGTAGACTCCCTCAAATCCACAACCATAAAATCTGCAAGTGCCTAAAATCCACACATCATCACAGGTGTAAACAATGAAACTTTCAGTTCAGATGTAGGAGCAAAATTAAAGAATTTTTTTATTTTTATATCATTCCGTATGTATTTTAATATGTAATTCTGGATAATGTAACTGAACTTGTGGTTTTTCATGAAGGAAGTATAAATTTATTTCTGAAACAAATCAAGGTATTGCTGATATCATTTGTAATCACAATTTTTTTATGAAATATATTTATGTATTAAGCTTTTTACCCGACTGAAAAGAAGGGTTATGTGTTTCACATGTATCTGTGTATGTGGATTTCTTTCTACCCTCGAAACATGCCAACGGTTTGATGGATTTAATGAATGAGGTCTCTATCAATTCGTCTTAACGGTCCGATGGTTATAGGCTAGGTTTTGTTTTTATAAATTCAAAATGGCAGCTGTAAAATATAAAATGGCAGTAGAGACGAAAAAAAAAAATTATGTACCCTATTGAGTGACATATCATTGGATAGGTCTTTTAAAATGAAGGCGATGTTTCATTGACTATTTTACAGTCAGAAGCTCTGTTAAAATATGATACAACCTGGAAGTTGTGTATGTATTGTGGATCTCTAGCTTTACTGCAACTCTAACCATCATAGACATCCATAGACCTCGTCAAAACAGTGTTTATAGATAGGAACTAACAGTTAAACACAACTTAAAAGTCATCAATACAAGTAAATAAAAAAATATATAATATTTTATGGAAGAAATGCCACGGTGTTTACGAGTTTAAAAGTTAATTTTTTTCCAAGTGCGGCGTTTACGATTTTTTTTTAAAATACCAACTGAGTTTCCTTAATTTAAAAATTCATAAAAATATTTAAAATCGGATTTAAATATTTTAAATAAAACTTCAGACATCCCAAGATATTACAAAACGAGGCATCCTACACTGCTCAGAAAACTTTGATTAAATTTAGGTCAATGTGATGCTGTCGACAAATGTAGGCTTCCGATGGATGCGCCGTTTACAAAGGGTGCGGCGATTACGATATTTTTAAGCTTATTCAAGCCAATTTGAGGAGTGCGGCATTTCTTCCATAAAATACGGTAGGTAAGTAATATAAACAAGTAATATAAAAAAAAAAATATTTTAAGTCAATTCCTACTTAGGTCAATAAGAGAATTTTTTATTTCTCCCATTCTTCTTTCCTTTTGAGTGGTGCTTAAAATGCCTTGATCAAGAAGAGGGGTCTTTCGGTCTTAAAATACCTTGATCAAGAAGGGGGCTCTCTCGATTATTGAAAATTAATTAATTTAATTTAATTAATGCATTAATATTTGGAAAAAAACTGAATTAACATCAAGTGCCATCCACAAGTTAAAAAAAATTTATTTGAGCTTGATTGGATGAATAATAAGTATTTTATTAACGATTGAAAATTTGAACAAGATATATATAGCGAGAGTGTGAGCTAATAGTAGGAATTGAAAAAAAAAATTGTTTCACATAGATGAGAAATAATTAATTAGTTCGCTTTTTACACAGTCAGGTTTTTTTATTTTAATTGTTTATTTGGTTATTAAGACTGGTTAAACCTGAAATAAAACTTCCTTATTTTATGATTTTGATGTGAATTAATAGGGTACCTTTACGAGGAAAGTTTCATTCAATAATTCAAGGAAATGTATCTCATCTTTATTATGCATATTTAATTATAAATTATTTACTTGACTTTTACTTATAATATTTTAATCATTTTTTTAAAATTATCTTAATTTCTATCATTTTAGTTTATTACTTAATTGTTTTAATATTTTACTATATTGCAAGCATTCATTATAATTTTGATTGCATTATTACATTCAACTTACTGTTTAAAACTTGTAAACAAAGCAATGACCAGAAATCTTGCAAAATTCTTAAATCCGCACAACCTCTGGTCCCACGCTGTGCGGATTTGAGGGTGTCTACTGTATTCTGTACATTGCAAACGATTTTCAGTAAATTTAAACATTGTGGGTGCTTATCATGAAATACAGCAAAACAAAATAAATAAATAAATAATAATTTTTACAGGTTTCATTATTTTAGAGAATCAACAAGTCTTTTTTTTTCTTTCAACATTATGTATTCCATTCATCCCAGAATAGCTTTTGCAGATAATTTAAAACACTGGTTAGAAACTACAGAATATTTTTTTCAGAATTTAAAAATATTAATTCGTAAGTCTATGTACGATACTCATATAAACTAGTTAGATGTGCCAATCCCAAAACTTTCTTCTATCTCATATATCTTAATGCTTCAAAATGTTGTTACAAGTGTCACTATTTCATTTTTATTAGTTCAATACTATAATCAGCTTTGACTTTCATCTTAAATTTCTGCTTCAGTCAGTCGGAGTAAAAACGAGTTAATTTCGATCATGATATTTATTTAAAATCAATAGTTTTCCATTATTCTGCTGTATATCAGCTGTTCGCAAATAGCCTGCCTTATCAGGGTGCAAAGTTCCCATTGCTTCACGAACCGCCGGTGTACAATAGAACTGTGAAAAATCAAGAAAATTACACAAAATTCACTATTACAGTGCCCCCTTTTGGCAGAATATTTCCAAATTCAGGGAGGACCTTCTTGCCATGGCCGAAAACATACACAAAAAATTTGGTTCAATTCTATGCATAACTTCATACACTTTTTGATGGTACAATATTGAAAATGGCACAAAAATCGCTATTACAGTGCTCCATTCCGGTGGAATTTTTCCAAATTCAGGGAGGACCTTCTTACTGTGGCCAGAAACATACACAAAAAATTTGATTCAATTCTATGCATAACTTCATACACTTTTCAATGGTACAATATTGAAAATGGCACAAAAATCGCTATTACAGTGTCCCCTTCTGGCAGATTTTTTTCAAATTAAGGGAAGACCTGCTTGCCATAGCCAAAAACTTAAAAAAAAAATTGGTTCAATTCTATGCATAACTTCATACACTTTTTGATGTAGTGTTGAATTCAGACACTTTTCTCTGGGAGGGAATTTTGTAGCTCCGAGGGGAGGGGGGGACATATAGATTTCCAAGGGAGAAATTGATTCTTTTGACCATTGAAAACACAAAATCTCAAATCTTCTGAGGGGACATCTCATTGCTCCAGGGAGAATGCCCCCCCCCCCCCCGGGGCCACCCCCTGAATTCAACGCTGTTTTGATGGTACAATGATGACAGACAGACATTTTGTATAAATATGTTTTTTGGGATCTCTGACACCTAAAATGTTTAAATCCATCGAAAACCGAAAGTTGAAAAAAATTTCGATTACAATACTTTCTTCTGTTAAGGCTGTTCTTAACTACTCTGCTCAACAAGCGCAAAATGTTTTGACATATTTACAAATTTATTTTTTAACGGAAAAATATAAAATTGAAAAGCCTGGCCATGGAAGCGATTTGGAATTGAACTGTTTATTCCATTTTTTGATCCATCAATTACCTATTGAGTTATAAGCGAATTTGATCACGTGACAAACCATTTTTCGCCCGCTCTTGAGTGCTTTTTCTCCCTTCGCGCGGAAATTCTGTTCAAAATGCCCACTTTGACACAATTTTCTGAAAGATCTATTGCGTTTGCAAAAAAATGGAAAAAACATCTCAATTACATAGCTTCTGAACAACAACACCAGCTAGTTTCATGCATTTTCGAACAAAAATAAATTAAAACTTATGTCAGAAAGTTGCCCTTTTGGATTTGAGAACACCCTTAAAGATAGAAGAAAGTAATAAATGCATCTCCAAATATAGACATGTTCAATTTCTTGATTATATTTTAAACCTTGGGAATTTTTACAATAAATATTATAAATTTAAATTTAAGTAAACTTTAAAAATTTTCTTGATAAAGAATTCTTATATGAAGATGAATTGGCCTCATTTGTAAAGTTCCTTGCCATATTTAAAAAAATAATGGGCAAAAATTTTGCACATATTAACGAGCATATATTTATTTTATGCTTGTTTAAGTCACATTATTACAAAGGGCATATTTCTTAAGTCCAAATTTGAAGGAAATTCATTAAAAAAAATTCCTGGAATTTTTTTCAGTGAATAGGAAGTGCAGTATGGCAGGTCATCACAAAATAACTTTCTTCTCTTGTGGGCCTGCTTCAGGAGAAGATGACGTCACACAAGAGATCTGAGTAGCAAACGAAACTTATCGAATAGTTGTATGTGTGCATCAAAAACAGTGCTAGAAATTTCCGTTTCATGATATTTTGTTGAGCAATTTGTGGCTTATTTTAGATCTGTTTGAATTATACATTCAATAATTAAACACCCAAGGTTCAGTCAACAAGATTTTTTTTTTTTTTTTTTTCAAATCCATACTGGCCCCTTGATTTCAAATACAATTGATTCATGGTTTTTATCAAAGACTTTAACTTGAAATATACATTTATGGCAGAGAAAATCGTAGACTAAAATTACACAACTTTAGTAGCAAAAAATAGAAATACAAAAATAGTTAAAGAATTGGGATTCATGGTATTTGTCAGAGAATTTAACTTGAAATATGAATTTATGGCAGGAGAAATCATACATTAAAATTACACAATTTTAGCAGCAAATAATTAAAGTTCCCTTTAAAAATAAATATGCCTTAATTTTAAATTGTAAATACCAGGACATAAACTCATAAATAAAAAATATTAATTTTTTCAAACACTTAAAACAAAAATTCTATTTATCAATTAAAATTTCAAATTTCATAATGTATGATTAACTTAAAATATACATTCTGTTGAATTTTTTAATGCCATTTTAAACTTTTATATAATTATATAGCAAGAATATTTGCAATTCCTGACAAACACAATTATTCAATAAACTTCAATTAAAGTGTCTGGGGTAAATTTTAATGCAAAAAATGTTTCTTTTGACAGAAGTCCTCCTTTAGATGGAATACCCACTTGTTTTTTTCTCATCTGCTTTCAATGCATACATTTTATTCCATTCACTAAATTTAATTAAAATGAAAAAATTATGTTTTGTAGATTTTATTGCATTTGACAGACTATCATTTTGTACTCCTTTCTCAAGATGCTTCACCTTCACAATTTTTCACCTCTTGGAAAGTAAATCAATAAACAATTTTGTGCTCAATGCATTATAATCCAAAACAAAAAAAAAACACTTTGCAAAAATTGTTTGATATTGTTTTTTCAAATATTCATTAAATATTTATTTCATCTATCCATATGCATAAGAACTCAGACTATTAATGTTTTAATTGTTTCTGATTTATGCAAACTGAATTGAAAACAGAAATTCTAGTTTTCTAAATTATGTTTACAACCCTACTTCAATATAAAGCCTCACAATTCACGTCATGTGTAAGGCCATGTGAGGACGGTATAGATATATATAATGCATTTCAAATAATGAGGTAAAAAGAAGTCCTTATTAATTTATGTTAATTAATTTTGAAAATGCACATTTAAAAAAATATCCTTATAACAGAATATGTATTATTAAACTTATCTAAATTATACACACAATAATAATAGTGATTGCTTCCGCACGAGCATAAGCCAAAAGTTCAAAGAGTTTGAAGTGGTCATGTCAGGGGTGAGATGAAAAAGAAGAAAGAGAAGACGTAAGAGAAGAAAGTTGTTTTGCAACAGCCGCGAGTATGGAACACAGCAATGAACCATTTTCTACTATAAAAGAAATCAAAAATCGCAATTTCATTTAAGTTATACTTAAGAAAACGTGAGAGTGCAAGGCAAAGATAAGGAAATTCTCCATTAGACACAGTGGGTAAAAATACCCACTACATTTCACTGGGGCAAAAATATGATTCCCCAAAGACAAAAAAAATTCGACTATTTGTTACACCGTATAAGGGGAATCGAGTTTGGCCTAGCCTATTCATAAATATTTTGCCTATTTCATGAGTTTGGAATTGACATCTGTTTCTGTTGTCCATTTGAATGTTTAAAAGTTGTAGTTACAAAAATGAAACCCTGTATTAACAAATAAAAGCAGCAAAAGTAAAAAGTAGCAAAGGATATCGCTATACATTACAGTGGGTGTATAAATGATTGCTAATTAAAATATAGAGTCGCAAGACTTACGAATATCTGCAAAATAATAAAATTTTAGCATTACCTTCATCACAAGCCTTAAATAAATAAATTGAAAAAGTAAAAGGGGTTTATGGTTTCCAGTCATCAGTTTTTAGCTGCATGAGCCAAACATCAGAAAGTGTGGATAAGAAAGACAGAAGAGGTAAATCCTGTTTTCACATATGAGGCATTGACATGGGACAGGGAGTAAGTCACTGTTGCCAGTAGGCTACTTTTTTTATATTCAGATTTCTTGATTGGCACCACTTTTTTAAAATAGTAAAATTTATCTTATTTAATGACATACTAGCAGGAATGACCAAGCTAAGCTCGGTCAAAATTAGCTTTCTATTTATCTCGATATATTTTCCCCACTGAATCATTCTTGCTGTTTTAGATGCAATTAGCTTGACCATGAAACATAGTGACCCACTAATCGAGTTTTTTCGAACATCCGACCTATCACAATGCTCTTCTTGAGCCTGAAAACGATGGAATACAAAATTTAGTTAAAATCGTTAGTCATTTTCTAGGTATAATAAGCTGGATCCGCGTTGATTAAAAAAAACACTAACCAAAATTCATCGACAGATGTGAGCTATTTCAATGGTCTTTTTGTACTGTGAAACGGTATAACAAAAAAAACCTTTTTGAGATGCCGTTAGCTTGACCCCAACCCATTATCACCAAAATGGCCCACTAATAGAATTTTCTTGAGCATGCGATCCAGCCCAATGGTTTTATGTTGTCCAGAAACGGTGTAGTACAAAGTTTTGTCAAAATCTTTTGAGCGGTTGTTTAGATACTGTTAGCTTGATCCTGATCCATTAGGACCCAAAATGAGCCATTGATTGAATTTTCTTGAACATGCGACCCTGCACAATGGTCTTATTATGCCCGGAAATGGTATTATACAAAATCATGTCAAAATGTTTTGAAGCACTTTTTAAATACAATTAGCTTGACTCTAATCCATTGTGATCCAAAATGACCCACTAAACGAATTTTCTTGAACATGCGACCTGGCCCAATGGTCTTCTTGAGCCCGAAAACGATAGAATACAAAATTTAGTCGAAATCGTTTAAGCCGTTTTTTAGATACAATTAGCTGGATGCTGACCCATTGTGACCCAAAATGACCCACTAATCGAATTTTCTCGAACATGTGACTTAGCCCAATTCTCTTCTCATGCCCAGAAACAGTATACGTAATATAAAATTTGGTCAAAATGTTTTGAGCATGTTTTTAGATTCAATTAGCTTGACCCTGGCCCATTGTGACCCAAAATGACCCACTAATTGAATTTTCTCGAACATGTGACTTAACCCAATGATCCTCTCATGACCAGAAATGGCCGTATATTAAAAAATTTTGTGAAAATGTCTTGAGCCTTTTTTTAGATATAATTAGCTTGACCCTGACCCATAATGACCCACTAATTGAATTTTCTCGAACACATGACCCATCCCAATGGTCTTTTCGTACCCAAAAACGATAGATTACAGAATTTCGTCAAATCGTAGTGCTGCTATCTAGATAAACTTAGCTGGACCAACGGTAACCCAAAAATGACCCACTAATCAAATTTTCTAGAACACGTTACCCATCCCAATGTTTTTTTCGTGCCCGAAAATGGTTAGATACAAAATTTAGTCAAAATCGATTGAGCCATTCTCTAGATATATTTAGCTTGACCCTGACCCATTATGACCCAAAATGACCAACTAATCGAATTTTCTCGAACACGAGACCCATCCCAATGGTCTTTTTGTGCCTGAAAACAGTAGGGTGCAAAATTTCGTCAAAATCGTTAGAGCTGTTATTTAGATAAACTTAGATTGACCCACTAATTGAATTTCCTCGAACATGTGACTTAGCTCAATGGTCTTCTCGTAAACCAAAACTGTAGAATATAGAGTTTAGTGAAAATCGTTAGAGCCGTTTTTTAGATAAAAGTAGCTTGACCCACAGTGACCCAAAAATGACCCACTAATCAAATTTTCTCGAACACGTGACCCATCCCAATGGTCTTTTCATGCCCGAAAATGGTTAGATACAAAATTTAATCAAAATCGATTGAGCCGTTCTCTAGATATAATTAGTTTGACCCTGACCCATTATGACCTAAAATGACCCACTAATCGAATTTTCTCGAACACGAGACCCATCCCAATGATCTTTTCGTGCCTGAAAATGGTTAAATACAAAATTTAGTCAAAATCGATTGAGCCATTCTCTAGATATAATTAACTTGACCCTGACCCTGACCCATTATGACCCAAAACAACCCACTAATAGAATTTTCTGAAACATGCGATCCATCCCAATGGTCTTTTCATACCCGAAAACAGTAGGGTGCAAAATTTTGTCAAAATCGTTAAAGAAGTTATCTAGATAAACTTAGCTTGACCCACGGTGACCCAAAAATGACCCACTAATCAAATTTTCTCGAACATGTGACTTAGCCCAATAGTTTTCTCGTAATCCAAAGCTGTAGAATATAGAGTTTAGTGAAAATCATTAGAGCCGTTTTTTAGATAAAATTGGCTTGACCCATAGTGACCCAAGAATGACCCACTAATCAAAGTTTCTCGAACATGTGACTTAACTCAATAGTTTCTTCGTACTGAAAAACAGTTGGATGTGAAATTTGGTCAAAATCGATTGAGCCGTTTTTTAGATATAATTAGCTTGACCTTGACCCATTATGACCCAAAATGACCCACTAGTCTAATTTTCTTGAACACGTGACCTAGCCCAATGGTCTTATCACGCCCGAAAATGATAAAATACAAAATTTTGTCAAAATCGATTGAGCCGTTCTCTAGATATAATTAGTTTGACCCTGACCCATTATGACCCACTAATCAAATTTTCTCGAACATGAGACCCATCCCAATGATTTTTTCGTGCCCGAAAATGGTTAGATACAAAATTTAGTCACTATCGATTGGCATGTTCTCTAGATATAATTAACTTGACCCTGACCCATTATGACCCAAAATGACCCACTAATGGAATTTTCTTGAACATGAGACCCATCCCAATGGTCTTTTCGTGCCCGAAAACAGTAGATTGCAAAATTTCGTCAAAATCGTTTAAGAAGTTATCTAGATAAACTTAGCTTGACCCACGGTGACCCAAAAATGACCCACTAATCGAATTTTCTCGAACATGTGACTTAGCCCAATAGTTTTCTCGTAATCCAAAACTTTAAAATATAGAGTTTAGTGAAAATTGTTAGAGCCGTTTTTTAGATAATATTGGCTTGACCCATAGTGACCCAAAAATGACCCACTAATCAAAGTTTCTCGAACATGTGACCTAGCCCAAAAGTTTCTTCATGTCAAAAAACGGTCGGATGTGAAATTTGGTCAAAATCAATTGAGCCGTTTTTTAGATATAATTAGCTTGACCTTGACCCATTACGACCCAAAATGACCCACTAATCGAATTATCTTGAACACGCAACCTAGCCCAATGGTCTTATCATGCCTAGAAATGGTAAAATGCAAAATTTCGTCAAAATCGTTAGAGCCGTTTTTAAGATAAAATTCACATACACACATACACACACAATTTTTGCTCGCATTATAGTATAAGATTAATTAAGGCGAAAACGAGGAATTTTAGCATTTCAGAAAAGTGATGCAATTCAAGAAATCTGAATTTTAAAAAAGTGTCCCACTGGCAACAGTAAATTACTCCCTTTCCCATGTCAACGCCTCATATATATATATATCTCTATATAATAAAAGGCAGTGTAACACATCCGGGGCGAACCCATCCATCTTACCAGTCTCCGATAAGATGGACCCACATTAGGTTTAATTTTGATTTGAGATGTATATGAGAAAACTTATGCCTAAATACAAATCTCCTCTACTTGAAATCCCTTCCGTTCAAAATAATTTTCTATAAAAGATTCAAAACTAACTAAATTTCAATGATTTACGCAGCCATTTCAGAAAATAAACGTAGCGCACTTCGTGCGTAAAACGTAAATAAGAAGCTGTGGTAGAGAGCCATTCCTTTTGTGATTCATTGAAAAAAAATTTAAACCATTGAGCTATGAGGATTGCCATTTTGATCTTGTATGTTGAACTTTTTGTGAAAGTTTATCGTTTCCTTAGGAAAGCTATACAGTTAGTTCTCTCTATTCTTATATATTAAGGTGGGTTGCAAATAATGTAACAAAATTTTGAAACATTTGTTTTCAAAGACATCAATATTTTTACAATGTTGAATGCAAAATTCACTGAGAAGTTATGCATTATATTGACAACTGCTTATTATACATCAGCATTCTAAAGATGTTCCACTGTATTACATTGTCCTCTTTTTATAATACTGATTTTTAATGCAACAAATGTTTAATTTTTCAGTCATGATGTGGCCACTGAAATGAAACTTATATCCAAAAATTAAAGAGCTTAAAGACAGTGAAGGATGCAAAGCATTTATTCGAAGGATGAATAAATTGATAAAGGCCATGAATTTGTGATGTCTTAGAGATGCAATACGTAGAGATTCACCATCAATGGAGGTTTAAATAATTTTACAAAAGTATTATAAATAATGTCATGTTCTAAATAGTTTAACTCATATCGCTATATTTCTTTTAGGCAGTTAAAACATTCTTATCCTACCTGAACAACTGGAAAATTTTCAAGAAACAGCATAATGTGGATTTTCTCTCTGATTCTGCAACTAAAGGATTAAGAGTTGTCCTTAAGACAACACTTGTATTTTGCCCCCCCCCCCCCCTTCCATAAAGTGTAATTTACAAAGGGAATTTTTCTAATTTTCTAATAGCCGACTTATTTTAAAATTTAAAATATGTAATACTGAACTACGTAATCTGCTTTGGCAAATATTAATTCATTAAAATCTTGAAAACAGAATCGAAAAAAATTCCTCTACACAGGATTCTTATGCCATATCCTCAGATTCTTCTATGCTTTGGCATACCTCAAACAGGATGATTTTAACAGTACCATGCTAACATAGATGTGAGAAAAACTGACAAACAAAATCTTTATTTGGCACCCAGAGGACATGCCCTCCCCTTAGCCCTGGGCATATAAACAAGGAATTTTGCAATGAAGAAGCACCTGAATTCTCACATTGTAAAAAATTGCTACTCTCTAGAAAACTAAGTTTAATACATTAGTTTATCTCCTTAATTCAGCACTTTTTAATGAAAAAATTGTTATTATTATGACCATTTTTGAAAATAAGTACAGTCAAGGATCCATAATCCGCAATTTTCTATAATTCACATTGTTTAATGAATGTAAACAATTAAACAAATTTACAAATTCTTGATCCAAAAAGGATTTTTTAAAAGAAATATCTGAAAATTTTAAATATAAAAGTGAATATAATCAATTTTTTAATACAAGAATTTGAAAAATGCATTTTTTGAGGTAGCATATTAAATTATTATATTTCATATTTTTCTTTTCATATTATACAGAATATGGAATTAAAATAGTGTCCAGAAAAATTAATTATTATATTTCATATTTTTTTTTCATGTTATACTGAATATGGAATTAAAATAGTGTCCAGAAATAAGAAAATGGCATATAATCCATAATACTCCATAATCCGCAATATTCCATAATCTGCAGAGCTTTTGGTCCCAACTTGTGCAGATTAAAGAACTTCGCCTGTAATATAATGAATGATTTGGTCGAGGTATAGTTGGATCATGTTTATAAAGTAAATTTAACAATGTGGAATGATCTATATAATGCAAAAATTTATAATCTGGGTAACTCCTGGTAACAAGGAATGCTGTATAAAGATAGCTCTAATGTACTATTTTGATATGTTTCAGACATATTTGGCCATGTTTACAAGGTAAATTCAATGATGTGTGAAATTTGATCCATTTAATGCAAAATTCTTATATAGCGCACAACCATGCATTTTTAGGTTTATGTTATAAAGATCTTCTACTTATATTGAAACTAGTTTGAACTTATCAAACCTTGGTGGTTTATCTGCTAAATTTTGTTTTAAAGCTTCGTCACTACTAATTTCTACTTTGTAAGATAGATCCATGGCAAAATCTTTCAAATGTTACCACTGATTCACAATTTTAGTAACGTCTTTTAACCAGATTTCAAAACCTATTTTTATTATAAACATAATATGAAACATTGAAAATAGGCAGAGCCATTCTTAATGAAAGCGAGGCCAGGTGCAAGAACTTTTGAGAGGCCCTTCCCTTCCAAGCTAATTAACCCCGTCTCATTCGCACCAATGTTGGCAATTTAGCTGATTTTTTTCTTCATCTACCAGGAATTTCAAATAGAAAATTTTGCTATATTTAATTATGTTGGCTTAAGTTTAAATATATAAAGTTTCAGTAGAATTAAGTTGATTATAAAAATATTTCTGTATTTTTCCCAGTTAGTTTTCCTAGTTTCTCTGCTCAACCAATAACACTTAATGTTTTTCAAAGAAACAGTAAAGTTTCAATGACTTGTTTAGAAATTGTTAAAGTGTTTGAAATGTATTTAAATATGTGCTTAAGATATCATTTTATTGTTTTTGAATGTTAATTTACTTACTTAACCCCTTGAGGGGCAAGCAAAAATGAGTCTAAATATTGAATTCTCACCGGAATAATCTAAAAATGTTATTTTTAAATAAGGAAAAGCAATTTTTCAACGATTTTCCTCCAAAATTAAAAATATAAAATTTAGTAAAAATGTTCTGGTGAGAATCTTGTTTAAATTAGGTGAGATATATTTTATCCCACCGCCCCTCAAGGGGTTATAGGATACTATGGACTTTCACTAACCCTGCTTTGCCACATCACACCTTGCTGTGTTTACATTGTTGGTTAGATGAGTGTGTGGCAGGAAAATCTTTTCATGTCAGTTAACTGGTTTTGCTGCTTCACTTTTACCATTTAAATTTGCATATTAATATTTAACCTCATTTCATTTTGTATTTAAGCCTGGAGATTTTGCTTCAAGGGGTGGAGATGCAATATGGAAGCAAATCTTCCTGTGCTGGCTGCAATTATGAATTGCTAGTAGTGTTAGCTGATATGTCTTTGGATGGGAAAGAATACAGCTGTCTGGTACAGCTGTATTCCTTTTCTTATATTATCTCATCCAGATATGGGGTCTGCAAACTATGGGAAGTCTGATGCTGTTATATTAAGCTTTACTCTTGTTATACTAATACCATTTTTACTCAAGTTTTATTAACATCTGTTTGTTCGTTAATAAATTTAGTTACTGTTTTTATAACTGTGTTTTAAATTATGGCCTTATACACCCAGTAAAGACATCATCCTACATCAGGGATGGCGAACCTTTTCACATGCGCATGCCAAAAATTTAAAAGCAATATCTATTAACATTGTAAAGTGCCAAACTTTTAAAAAAGAAAATATTACTACATATGCCACTTATACAGTACGCTGGTTAATAGAATCAGTCACTTTCATGCATTAAACAAATGAAAACAAAAATCAAAATGTGATTATTCTGTATATTGAAATTAGTCATTAATTTTATGAAATTTTTACTAAAAAAGAGTTCATGTGGAGCGTACAGAAGAAAAGAAATTTCGGAAATTTTTATTTCAGTAACTTTTAATTTATCATTAATGCAACATCTAATGTATAATAATTTTAGTTGCATTAAAAAGGTAGTAATAATTTATTAACAAGGTTTCTGCTGCTGTACATTTGATAGGAAATGCTTTATACCTGATTCCTGTATTGTTAGTTTAGTAATATATAGAGAAAATTGCTTCAATTGTCATTTTATTGCAGTGAGTGTTTTATAAAATTCATTTGATGCAGTAAAGCCTTTTAAATTTTTTACAGAAAGGATAAGTAGTTACTTGTCGAAAACGCTCATAGAATCATAGAAAAAGGAAATTTTCTAAAGTATTTTTTCATGAAAAATGATTATACTATATGTACAGCCTGTACATGTTAAGCAAAATTTTGCTTATTATAACAAAAACAATAATTAATTTTATCTAAAAAATAATTATGAAATTAAAATTTTTCACGTGCCAGAGGAATTGCCGTACGTGCCATCACGGGCACGCGTGCCATAGGTTCGCCAACCCTGTCCTACATCATGGTGAAATTTAATAACTCTTTACTTTAGTGATCCATGACCCAACAAATTACAGACATTGCAATTAAAATAAAGTGTTTTCCTTTTGTTTACCCGCAGCTGACGTCACATGGATAAACTCCAGGTTAACGAAAAAAAACAGGCTACCGCGGTGTATACCACATATCTTTTTAACAGACCTCTAGAGTACAGCGCCTAGAATACCTAGTGTGGAAATATGCTGTTCAAACCGTGCTAAAAATTTGTATCCCTTAAATGTGCGACGATACTACTAAAATCCCAAGTGTCAATCACAGCAACATCTGCGGGATTTTCGTATTACTAGTATTACATTGTATAGATTAGCAATTTCTTGCAGTTGTAGAAAATATCCTGCAGATGTCGCTGCGATCTGCATATTGCAGCAGTATTATTGCACATTTAAGGGATACATTATTTTAGCACTTTTTTAAGTATTACAGGGATAGCCGATTTCCACTCTATATATTCTAGGCTCTATATCTAGAGTGACGTGGTGCTCTTTTCATACATCTGCATTAGTGCATTCAAGATTCACGTGATTCCAGTGGTCTCTTTAAAAAAAAAGATGTGTGGAATGCACCGCGGTAGCCTGTCTTTTTCATTAGCCTCGGGTAAACTCTATTTAAAACCAAAATCTTTACACTTTCATCGCAAAAAGGGTGTAGTATTTGGCGGTAATCTCTTTATTGGCAACTTTCGCATTTCATTCTCGCAATAAAACAAGCATAAATATAGAAGCGGCCCTTTGCTTGCAGCCGGATATACAGCAAGTAAGCATCATTTTAAAATCTAAAATAATAAATTTTTAAAAAAACTGTTAAAAGGTAAATTAGAAGTCAAAGCAAAAGGGCAGTTTCAGCATCTAGAATATACAGGGTGTCCAGTCTCAACGGTGTCCAATGGCTAATTCCTAAACCGTTAGTCATAGACATATAGTTCCAATTACAAAAATGTTTAAAATAAGTTAAAGAAACATTTTAAAAGCGATTTGGGTCAATAAAAACATTTCTTAAAAAATTACGAAATTTAAATTTTTATATGGTCCCCCGGTCCTATAAGTTATATTTAGTAATTTTTTCCTATTACACTGACAAGTAAGACAAAAAAAGTCCCATTCATATAACGCTAAAATTGAGCGAGTTATGAAACTTTAAAAATGCATGACTTATGCCACTTTTCTACTCTGAAAACAAATGAGTTCGGCTTGGCTTTGAGGGATCATATACCAAGTGTTTAAAGTATTCGAAGATCTTACTTCATGTGTATCTGCGCTTTGAAAAAAAAAATCCTACAAGTATTACGATTAAATCTCAAATTGGCTAAAATAACATCTGTTTTATTTTGTCAGGATTTGAGACTGTTTCTCTTATGATTTCTTTTAACAAAAATTATGTTTTTTTATAAGTTTTTATGTTACTTCAACAATCGTATGTATGTTTTTCCAGTTCAAAATTTGTACTCGAACAACCCACTTTTAAATATCCGATCGAGATTACATTTTACATACTGGCGCAAATCCGACAACAATCTAATATTATTAAGATTTTCGGTGGTTACCATTTATACTTATTTTACAGGATAACACAAAAAATTTCGGATAGATTTCTGCCAAGGAGTTTCAGAAAAAGTTTTAGATTAGATAATACAAGACTGCGATTGTTGGGTTTTTCAACTTTTAAGTATTTTTTAGCACTGAATCCGAAAATTACCTTAATTTTTAACCATCATGTCAGGATATTTCGCAAATCATAATTTTCAAATTTAAAGAATAACAAAAATCAAGTAGAGGAGATGGTTGTGTTTTTTAACTTTTGATAATTGATTTTTACGCACTTTTTAGCACTGAATCTGAAAATGACCTTCATTGTTAACCATTACGTTAGAATTCTTTTGCAAATCGCAAATGTGTAAGTTAAAATATAGCGAAAATCTCATACTATAAAACATATGTAAAACATTTTTTATTTTATTTTATTTTATTTTATTAAAAAATTTATTCGATATTTTTTCTTATCCTGGGATTCTAACAGCTGAGTGCTTCGATGAGATGGGGGAGGGAATTCAATTTTAACATTGAACTTCTTAACTTTGAAATTTGCAGTTTGCGAAAAATCCTGATGATAGTTAAAAATGAAGGTCAATTTCGGATTCAGCGGTACAGAATATATAAGAATCAATTATCAAAAGCTAAAAAACATCACATAACCCAACTTTTGCAGGCTTGTGCAATCTAATAATATTTTAAAATACGTATCATTTTGTAAAGAATTCAGTCTGTTAATTTAGAATCTTTTTATTTAACAAAAATTCTGTTTTTTTCTTTCTTCTTAAATGTTTATTACAAATTGTATATGTTCCATTAATATGCCACAATGATTAAAGATTTCAAATTTATGTTGCAATGTTAATTTTACTCGCAAACATTTTTTATATCTGACGAAATTATATTTCGACTAAATTTGTGAATGACCCCCAATTTGCAGCAAAAAATATGCTCCAACTTTAAACAGCTATTACTCGGTCAATTTTAATCATAAAATAACGGGACTTTTTTTGTATTACTTGCCAGTGTAAAAGGAAAATTTCACTAAATATAACTTATAGGACCGGGGGACCGTATAAAAATTTAAATTTCGGAATTTTTTAAGAAATGTTTTTATTGACCCAAATCGCTTTTAAAATATTTCTTTACCTGATTTAAAACATTTTTGTAATTGGAACTATATGTCTATGACTAACGGTTTAGGAATTAGCCATTGGACACCGTTGAGACCGGACACCCTGTATAGTGTGGAAAACAGCTATCCCAGTAATACTTAAAAAAGTGCTAAAATAATGGATTTCTTAAATGTCAAACGATGCTGAATGGACCCTATTGTTGTAACGTCAAAGTCATGTGCTTTGGGGAATCATTCCCGATATCGTAACCATTAATTAAGCAACAACTTGTTTCGCAACTCATGGCTGCATGACATAGAACAGTAACGGAGCATATTCTTGTGATGTGAGGTCACGTACTTGAGGAAACATTGCCAAAATCACAGCCTCGAACCCAAAAGGAGAATAGGTCCATACCATGGAGGAAAGAAGACTAAAGGAGGCGACATAAATGATGTCACTTGAAGCTGTTCCTACCCCCTCCCCTTGCTTCTGCCATATTTGACCACGATGTGCTGCGCTGTGAACCAGTTCTCGCTGCACAAATCACTACGGAAAAGTCAAATATGGCTGGAGAGAGGGGAAAGAACGCGTCTTTCAGCTTCAACACTCTCCATGATTCTAGTTGGATATGTCATCACCTTTTAATCTTTATAGCTCCATAGTCCATACCGAAGTGTCGATTGCAGTGACATCTGCAAGATATTTTCTAAAATTCCAAGATGATTTGGGCCGAGATCCAGGTAGATTTTTCGCTGTTAACAAAACAAGACTGTCCAATCAGAAGCCTCCATTTTTGCAAACAGCGAAACGTTCCCCAAAAGGTATACTGTTAAAAATATCGTGAAAAATGACCTCTTTATAAAGGCTATCTGTTTTTTGACCAATGAGAATGCTACTTAAATGCCTATGGGGCGTTCTCATTGGTTAGAAAATAGATAGCCTTTGAAAACAGAGGTAATTTTTCATGATATTTTTAACAGTGTAGGTTTCTGATTGATCAATCTTGTTTTGCTAGCAGCGAAAAATCTACCTGGATCTTGGCCTTGGTCAAGATGCTGTAATACGATATGTTTACATTGAAATTTGAAAATATACCGTATTGGCTCTCTGGATTTCAGCACTGTTGCACATTTAAGGGACACACATTTTTAGCACTGTTCGAATAGCAGATTTCCACACTATTTATTCTAGATGCTGTAGTCAACGCCCCTACATATTTTAGAAAGCCTTAACATGCATCACAAAAAACAAGCAAAACAAAGAAAAATAATCATTGCAACAAGACAAACATCTACGTAATAAAGTTTTGGCAGGAATGGATAGAGATAGGGCTCCTTTAACACTGGCTGAATCATGAAGCAACTTGTTTCCCATTGATTCCTATGGGGCACGAAACGTTTGAATGATTTTAATGTTATAGAATCATTAAAAATGGATGGTTGTACAGCAGAAAATTGTTCTAATGTGTCCAGGAATGACTTTAGGCATGCCACACACCAGGGAGACATGCAACAAAAAAGCACAAGGCTTCTGACAATTTCACCCTGTTAACAAAGAAAAAAACGGTTTGAACAGCAGAATTTGCCTCCTGTCTCACAATTATTGTCGCATGTCTCTCTGGTGTGTGGTGCCTTAGAGTATTTAGATTCCATATGAACGAAGAAAGGTGGAATAAATTGGCTATAAATGCTTAGTAGAATAGGTCTGGATTGAAGAACTTCACCAAAAATCGCGCCAACCTGATCACTTGTATACAACAAACGGGCTCTTCAAATCCAATATATATTGTACTGGACGGGTGAGAATGCCTAATTTTAAAAGAGAGGACAAAAATCCACTCCTCCCTCCACCCATTTCTAGAAAGTTCACATTAATTATTTAGAGAGCTGTTGATTTAGACGGTTGAATTCATTTAATGTTTCTAAAATGTAATCACAGTATCCCCGACAGGGAGGCAAAATTCGTAATACATATTAGAGGTCAGCACAAGCTGGGCCAGGGCCTAAAAGTCTGCACGGGCCAAAATTTCAGGCCCGGGCCCGACCCGGCTGATACAAAATAAATTAATGGCCGGCCGATATAAAAGGCTCGACTCGCACAAAAAAAAATATTGACCCGGGGCCAACCTTACTGAATTTCTATAGAACATGAATTTTTATGTCAAAACTGTTATAAATTGTTTCGCATGAGGAATTCTGATTAAAAATAATCACTTTAGCTTTTTTTCCCATGTTTATAATCTTTATTTTTAAAGAAGTGCTCTAGGCTGCAATATTTTTTTTTTTTTTAATGAATCTCTATTTGCATGTAAATGTTTAAGTTATTTTGGAGAGAGTGATTGGCGCCGATGGGATTTGAACCACGGATCTCATGATCAGGAGGCGAGAACGTTAGCATTGAGTAAAAGGCAAGCTAGTTATCTAAGCTAGTAACTCGCTTTATACTGATCATGTGAGATGAGATCGCTACACAGTCCATCCTCAGTGAGAAAGACGTATTGCTGATGTCTGACGAGCAATATGCACTTGTGAATGATTCTGTCGTACGCATATGTGATGCGTGTGAGGACAGGCTTTGTGCTGTGAGCGTTCACAGGCTTTGGTTGAAGGGGAAGATTTATTTGGTGCTGCCATCTGTTGGTTATGAGAGGAGTTGATTGTTGCTGAAGGTGGTTGTTTGCATGTTTGTCCGGGGCACCACTTCAGTGAGTGGCGCCGATTGGATACGAACCAGGGATCTCACAATCAGGAGGAGAGAACGTTAGCATTGAGTAAAAGGCCAAGCCAGTTACTCTAAGCTAGTAACTCGCTTTATACTGATCATGTGAGATGAGATCGCTACATTATCATTAATATCATTAATTCATATTCCATGTACTATGCCTTATGGTGTGTGGTGCCTTAGAGTATTTAGATTCCATATGAACGAAGAAAGGTGGAATAAATTGGCTATAAATGCTTAGTAGAATAGGTCTGGATTGAAGAACTTCACCAAAAATCGCGCCAACCTGATCACTTGTATACAACAAACGGGCTCTTCAAATCCAATATATATTGTACTGGACGGGTGAGAATGTACTATACTAAGCCATTTATGCCTTAAAAATCTGAAAAATACTACACAGTAAAATCTTCTAAGATGGAATCGCATAGGAATGAAAAAAGTTCATTATAGTCAAGTTGCCTTCTTAGCAAGTGTTAGTGAGAACATTCTTTCTCACGTATTATTATATTTACTTTGCATTGATCAACGCATTTTTCCATTTAAGACAGGATTCCATCATATGCAGGTTCTTTTTCACAGGTTTTACAGTATTTAAATTTTATTGCCTAGAAATCTATTATTCTTTAACCTCTTCAGACCCCAGGGTTTATTATTATATTTTTTTTTAACTTCAGTTATGAATTTATATTAACAAACCGATAACTAAGAAAGATTGAAATGTGAAAAAAATTAAAATGTATTTTTTGTACATGAAATTCGATGATACATGGGGACCCAATAAGTACATTTTTTGACAGTTTGTTAGGATTTTTTATTTTACTTTTTTTTGCATTGCATTGAAAAAACAATGCAAAGCGTGAAATAATTACACATTTAATAATTTTTTATTTCTAATGGACTCTACAAATGGTATTTTAACGTACTGAATAACTGTTTACGTTTTCGTTTTTGTAAATTTCGTACATTTTTTCTGCAAGCCATTTTGATATAACACGTATCTCGCTAAAAAAGCACTATAAGAAAGAAATTGCTGTTTTATTTAGTTCTGCTATCTGTAAGGCTCCATACACACCAATTTTCTTTTTTTTTACATTATTTATATATGTGAAAAAAAAATTGTAAAGATGTGTATCCTATAGGATACATCGGGTCTGAGGAGGTTAAATATAATAAATTTTAAAGTTTAATTGTAGAAAAATGGCGATTTAAACATATAAAAATATATGCATTTTTTGCAAACATTTTTGGACCAGGCCGTGCCAAGCCCGAGACAATGATTTTCATACAGGTTGGGATTATTTATTTTGGCGCAGCATGTCCCTTATGGGATTTTGTGCCATAAAACCTCATACAACCAACCAACATTATGGACTGTGTCAAAACCGCGACTGAAAATTTCAGCCCGTGAAGTCCTAGGAAGAACGAAGCCTGGCTTGAAAAGAGTGAAGACCAGTCCCGGCCCGAGTGTCAGGAATGCAAGTAGTCTCGAGCCTGACCTGTGCAGACCTCTACCGTGGCCTATCCAGAAACCCCAGCTCGATAAAAATTTTCTTTCATTAAACTCGGGCCAGGCTTAATTTTATCTGAAGACTCGGACTAAATTTTATTTTTTTAAAGTTCAGCTGGGCCTGAACTTTATTCTTCGCGGGACAAGTATTAACAGTGCCTTACACATTTTTTCTGTAGATTTTGGCCGGACCAGAACTGTATTTTATTCTTTGTGGTCTGCGTCTGCGAATATTTTTACATTTCTGATGTCGTAACGTCACATGTTTATTAGTGAAGAAAATGAATGATAAACAATGTTTCTTTTTCTTTCTTTCTTCCTTTTTTTGTGTTTTCTAAATAAAGAGTGGAATATGTAGGGAAAAGATTCTTTAAAACCCCTTTGTTTACTCATTCATTTATAAAAATACTCGCCAAACACTCTTCAATAAAAAGATCAAAGCGAGCAGGTGGATTTTCGCATGTCTTCTCTTCTTGAAGCATTTTTTGCATAGGCACCTAATAAAGATTGCGGTCAATTGAATAAACATTGAACAGAAGTGTACATAGTTCTAGACAAAATATAAGATATTCGGTAACTCCGGTCATTGTGACGACTTACTGTTGCCGACTTGTGGTTGAATTCTCTCATCTCAGACTAAGGAATAAAATTTTAATTAGAGTGAACTCGTTAAAATTTGATGTAATTTGGGTATGGTGAAAAAGGGGAACATTTAGCATCCCGCAGGACAGGTCTCGGAATCTCTGAAAATCAGAACACCTGGCAACACTAAGTTCACACCACAATAATTCATGAGATTCATAGGTTTTTTGCAATTCGGGTTGCTGGGATTTTCACAAAACGTTTGACCACAAGTGTGTGTCAGATGAAAATAAATACGTATTTGAATATGAATGAGTATATATTCAATTTATTGCATGAGAAACAATATACAGGGTGGTTATAATTAAACTTCCCCTATAAACTGTATCCTACAGTGCAAACTGGTGAACGGAATGCAACGAAATTTGGTATATAGACTATACACGAGATGCGCTCACGGAGTTTCAGAAAAAAAATTTAGTTCCAAAATGTCCACCAGAGGGCACTTTTCCCAGAAGAAACATTAAATTTAACACAATAAACAGCCAAAACGGAGTCCAGAATTGTCAATAAATGTTAATATTGTTTCTGGATTCTGTTTTGGCCATTAATTGTGTTTAATTTAATGTTTTTCCAGAAAAGACGCCCTCTGGTGGACATTTTGGAACTGTTTTTTTTTTTTTTTTTTTGAAATTCCTTGAGCGCATCTCGTGTATAGTCTTTGTACCTAATTTCCTTGCATTCCGTTCACCCGTTTGCGCTGTAGGATGCTGTTTATAGGGGAAGTTTAATTATAACCACCCTTTATATATAAGAAGTGTGATAATAGATTATCCTTTCTTTAAGAACAATTTTTTCTTCTTTCGAAATATAAAAAATATTACAAACTTTTTGTTTTTAATACGCACAAAAACACATGCATTGTATTTGTGATAGTTTGTGCACATATACACATTACATGTATGTAGATTGGGAGGCATCCCCTATTCAAATGTTTTTTTTTTTTTTGGAGGGGGGGGGGGGGGGACAGACCAAATCAAAGCACAAATTTTCCTGCTTTAACGAAATATAATCAAGGGCAAAATTAGTTCAATTCACAGATTATTTTGAGAACGTAGAGTCCTGCGCAGACTGGGCTCTACCCGATCCAAACTCAGAAACTATATCCATTCAACCTGAACCAATTTTTAAAAATTAGATGACCCGAACATGACAAACTTAGACTAAAACCGACAGGCTTCAATCCGGTATGCCCTCCCGGACCCCGCCCTTGTGCCCACCATTTTCCCCAGGTTTCTCCACTTTCATTGGTTCTGCACTAACAGACAGCTGATTTTGATTGGTTGGTGGAAAATTGGCCAGAATGTGGTCACGTGGTAGAAACTGATCTATCAACACTACAAAACCGATCTATTTCATAAGTCTTCTTTAAGGGTAACGTACTAGATTAATGAAAAAAAAATAAATGTTCATTTTTGTGCATAATAGAATATCCCCTTAAGGGGTCCCTGCACTGAAACACCCCGATCGCAAAATCTCATGTTAACTTATGGGGAATTTTTGAAGTGCGATTAATCATTATCTAATAAAATTATTAAAATACCATTTTCACTATGAGAAAGTAGACGTAAGATGCCAATGATGTGTTTTTTTTTTATTGTTTACGTAAATTTGAAGATTTTTAAGAAGATAATTTAATCAAATGGAAATTTCAAAGTTTATAGGGATTTTTTATGTTTTTAAAATTTACGGAGATAATTTTTAAAAATGCACATCATTGGTATCTGACGTTTTCTTTCTGATAATGAAAACGCTATTTGAATAATTATATTAGGCAATGAGTAATTGCATTTCAAAGTTTTTTCATAGGCTAACTTGGGATTTCGCAATGGAGTTTCAGTGCAGTGGTGCCTTAAGAAAAGTGAGAACTTAATATTATTCTTTTAGTTTCTTAACCCTTTGTATCACCACTTTGCATATAGGCAACATACCCAAAAACCAATGATAGTTATACAGGGGGCTTTAAAAGACTAGAATTCTCAACTGATGACGATACTGAGTTAATTTTTTATGCCAAAGTTTTATTGATCATTGGAGCAGTTTTGCATGGTTATTGCAGAAATGAACTTTGTAAAATTTACAAAATTGAAAAGGCTGGAGACGTCCAAAAATAATTGTTTACTAAGGTAGTTTTGTATACAATTTAGTATTAGAAAACTGACACTATGCAAGAGAAGCATATCATTTTCTGTTTATTGCAGATGTGAAAAAGTTCCTTTTAGTCAATTTTTCATGTTCTATTTTTATTTTTTTACATGGTTAAAATTCTAACATCTGAGTAAATTTTCAAATCAGTAAAAAGTTTTGAAATCAGAGTTGTTGAGTCACAAAGGGTTAAAGAAGAGCGTGAATAGTGTATATCCAATTTTGAGGGCCACTGTAGATCTATGTATATTTTGTACAACAGACAGTATGATATACATATATGAAATAACACCATATTAACATAATTACTTTGCATTCTTCTTTAGTTGATTCAGACAAACAAAAGATACTATTTCCAGATAATCATCTTTATTAGGTACTTCAGCAGCATAATAAAGTCATGGATTGTACAGGGGTATTAGGTTGGTTGGTTGTATTTTTGTCGGCCAATTATCTGCACATGGGATATAGGCCCTAAGGAGGGGAGTGCCTTCCGTCGAGGTCTTTCTAAGGGAACCTAACCCATATTAACGCTTGGAGAACCAAGGTTCGAAGAAAACCACGAAAACTCCGAACGATTAGGCCGACGGGCACGATTGGGATCAAACCCAACACCTCCCGTCTACCAGCTTTGAGAGCAGAACCTCTCGGCCACTCAGGGGTATTAGGAGAAAGGCAGTCCAGTAATTATTTTTAAATTCCACTTTACTTCAGCAAGTTGGCTTATACAAAAATAATTATGTGTCGACATCACATCTGAAATCAGCAGTACTATTGGCACATGTTAACTATGCAAGGCAAGGAAGCACAAGAGAGTGTGATGACTAAATTTGGCTTTTATACTTGGCCATCATGGGAAAGTTTATTCAGACTTTTGTTATGTGTTTCAAGAGCTCTGAGATGCAGAACACATGACTACACTTAAGATTCGCAAACTGGACACAGATATATCAAAAGCGGGCTATATTTGGCAATGCTAAATACACAGTGGCAGAAAGTTTTGTAGCTGTCTGCGACAAGCTTTTAAAATTTCATAATCTGTGTGCAAATTTTGCATGTCATTTTAATGAATAAATAATAAATTAAACTAGGAATTTTTTATCATTCTATTTAAAACATGGTAAGCATGATGCATTCTCATTAATTTTGCTTATAACTTTTCACAGGGGTAGTACTGGTCCTAAATGATAATTCAGGACATACTTTTATCGATATTTCAGGACACATTTATCCGGCATACTTCTTTTTTCTGCAATCATTCGTCGAAATTCACGATTTTCTGCCAAAATTTGCAGTTTTTTTTCGTGATCGTTTGATGAAATTCGCTTTTTTCCACGATCGTTTACAAAAATTAGTGTTTCTTTTCTTCTATAGGTTGCTGAAATTCATGATTTTTTTTTCTGCGTCCATTTTCTGAAATTCAAGATTTTTCCCCCAGATCGTTTGACAAAATTCGCAATCTTTTGCCAAAATTCGGGATTTTTTCCCACGATCGTTTGCAGAAATACGAGATTTTTCCCGTGATCGTTTGCCAAAATTCCAGATTTTTTTTTGTGATCGTTTGCCGAAATTCGCATTTTTTTCTTCAATCATTTGCCAAATTTGTGTATTTTTCCTCAATCGTTTGCCAAAACTTGACTTTTTCTGCAATCGTTCGCTGAAATTCACTTTTTTTCAATCATTTGCCGAAATTCACGCTTTTTTCTGCAATCACTTGCCGAAATTCATGTTTCTCCCCCCCCCCCCCCCCCCAACATTATTTGCTGAAATTTGAGATTTTTTCCGTTATCGGTTGCCAAAATTCGTGTTCCTTTTCGCCGATCGTTTGCCAAAATTAGTGATTTTTTTCGCCAAATGTTTGCTGGACCGTTTGACGAAATTCTGTCTTTTTTGCAGCGCAAATTAAATTAACGTGAATTTTTTGTTTTCACGATTCCACGGAAACCACTGATCGATTTTTAAAAAAGCAAAAGTGGAAATCCGCCAAAAAATGGAAAAGTGCCTTGTTGTCATGTTAACTTAAAATGTTAGTTTTTATTAGAATAAGTTTAGCTTTGTTAACATGACTTACTTTGTTTTTACCCTTTCCAAGTCAACGGCAAAATACATGAAAAACGCCATTGCTTCTCGCTACCGGCATGCCGTTTTTCCATAATACGTGACATCGTAGCGATCCGGAACTGTGATTGCAATATCACCGGTGATTCGCGCTGTTCACGGCTGTCGTTCGCACATTTGACGTCATGGCGCTGGGCATGAGGTAAGAAGCATTTGACTCAATGGCGTTTTACGATGTTTTGCAGTATTTCGTTTCTAGGAATGGCATCACTTAGTATGCAGAAATTCTGTATTTGTATAAATGATTGGACCAATTTGATGAATTTGCCTTTTGCCGTAGCTGTAGCTGCGTGTTGTGAGCAGCTCTTGTATTTTTTTGTTATGGCGTAGTAGCACTATTTAAGTAACCTTTATTTAATGTTTATTTTAGTTCAAGCACAGTCATGCTTGTTAAGTTATCTTGTAAATATCATCACTTTTGTCATCATTAATAAATAGAATTGTTAGAATTTCCTTGCTTCTTCACTAAGCCTTCCACACAACTTCACGTTATTTTTAGACTTTCACTGATCTCTGCTGTCAAGATAAAGTTTAATGCTATTAAAATAGATCATCTGCGAGTTTCAGCGAATGATTGACTACATTTCTCATTTCTTTAGAGATAGATTGAAGACTATCACAATTCTTTTCGACAACCGATTAACGAAATTCGCAATTTTCCTTCCTGTCCGATTGACAATTTCCTTTTTTTTTTCTGCAACCACTTGACAAAATTTGTGAGTTTTTCATCATCAGATGACAAAATATTGCACTATTTTCTGGTTCTCCTATAAACTTATTAATTCCAAAATACAGATTTTGCAGATTTTTTTCAAAAATGAATAATTCGCAGAATTGCACCAAAATATGCATATATTCATGGAAATATAATGACTGTTAGTGCTATAGTACAAAACTTGTGAAATTTTAGGAATTTCAGGACATGTTACTATATTTCAGGACATTTCAGGACGTTTTTTCATTTTTCAGGACAAGTACTACCCCTGCTTTTCATCATCTAACTTCTTGTAGAATTTCTAAAGTGTGAAGGATAAGCAGATCCTCACATAGGCAATAACGATGCTTTTAAAAACCTTCGGAAGCTTCAAAGGTCTCCAGCGCAAAAAGCATTGAGTTTTTTCTAAAACCCTTGAATGAAATTAGTTTTTTTTTTCCAATCCTTTGACAAAATTCGTGTTTTTTCGCACACTTGTGATGAAATTCACGTTTTTCCCCCGGCCCTTTGATGAATTTTGCGTTTTTTTCGCAATCCCTTGAGGAAATTAACATTTTTTTATTTTGTGGCCAATTGAGGAAATTATTTTTTTGTAATTCTTTAGTGATATTCACATTTTTTCCATGGCTTTTTGACGAATTTCTCTATTTTTGCTGCAATTTTTGGACGAAATTTGCGTTTTTTTCATGATCCCTTGACAAAATTCGAATTTTTATTTTCTGCGTCCTATTGAGGAAATTATTTTTTTGTAATTCTAGAGTGAAATTCACGTTTTTTCCATGGCTTTTTGACAAATTTCGCGTTTTTCCAGCAATTTTTAGACAAAAATTTGCGGGTTTTTTTTTTTGCGATTTTTTGACAATATTCGCTTTTTTCCACAATCCTATGACGAAATTCGCGTTTGTTCCACGATCGTTTGACGAAATTTGAACTTTTCCACAATCCTTTGATGAAATTTGCATTTTTTCATGATCCACTGACGTAATTCGCATTTTCCGTGATCTTTTGGTGAAATTTGCACTGTGTCTGCTATTCTTTGACGAAATTTGCGTTTTGTTCGCGATCCTTTGATTAAATTTGCGTTTATTTCAAGATTCTTTGACGAATTTGCATTTGTTTCATGATCCTTTGCCGAAATTCGTGCTTTTCACGCGATCCTTTGCCAAAATTCGTGCTTTTCACACAATCCTTTGCCAAAATTCGTGCTTTTCACACAATCCTTTGCCAAAATTCGTGCTTTTTATGCAATCCTTTGCCAAAATTCGTGCTTTTCACGCAATCCTTTGCCGAAATTTGCGATTTATACGCGATTTTTTGCTAAAATTCACGTTTTTTTACCCGATCTTTTGCAAAAATTCACGTTTTTTACCCAATATTTTGCCGAAATTAAAGCTTTAAAAAAACGCAACCTTTTGCCAAAATTTGCACTTTTTAGGCGATCTTTTGCCGAAATTTGCGATTTTTACGCGATCTTTTGCCGAAATTCGCGCGTTTTACTCGATTTTTTTGTCAAAATTCACGTTTTTTTATCCGATTTTTTGTCAAAAATCACGTTTTTTATCCGATCTTTTGCCAAAATTAAAGATTTTAACGCGATCTTGTGCTGAAATTCACACTTTTTACGCAATCTTTTGCCGAAATTCATGCCATTAACACGATCTTTTACCAAAATTTGCATTTTTTACGCGATCTTTTGCCTAAATTCAAGCTTTTTATGCGCTCTTTTGCCAAAACTCGCGCTTTTCATGCGATCAGCCGAAATTTGTGCTTTTTACGCGATCTTTTGCCAAAATTCACGATTTTTATGCAATCTTTTGTCAAAATTCATGCTTTTAACGCGATCTTTTGCCGGAATTCACACTTTTTAAGTGATCTTTTTCGCGGGAAAAAATTGTTCGGAAATTGCAGACAATTTTTTTAAATTGATTTCATTAGTGCAGACAATAATTGTCCGCAAAAGATTTTTTTTGTCCGCAACTATGTTGCCGTGTTTCTGCCACTGGGGCTAAATATACAGCAAAACATGACTGGCAAATTCCCTGACCAAATCTAAAAAAAAATTCCCTGGCCAAACGGGCATACAACGAAATTTGCTACTTATTTTAGCAATCCTTTGTCAAAATTAGCTATTTTTTTCTGTGATCGTTCAAATTTCTTGATTTATTTTTTTGAGAGTAATGATGAATTTCATGATCCCCCCCCCCCCCCTTTTTTTTTACCAGTCCCTTGCAATCTTGTCTTGACTGTGTATGTATAATAGAAGTATTTCAAGTAACTTTAAGAATTTAGGTATATCCTTATTTAATTTCTTAATTTAAAAAAAAAAGCATGGATAAAAAATATAAGGCCAATCTCTATAACTGCAACTAATAATACATTGAAGTTACATTAATATTTACCAGTGAAAAAGATTCACTGTGATGTAAAAACCTGAACGCATACTGAAGAGTTAAATTTAATTAACCCATTTGCTGTCGTCCACGAGTATAATACTCGTGGCTTTAATTTATTAATTACTTTGTCACCAACATTTGCCTACAATAAAGTTAGGATCAAGTGGTTAATTTTTAAACAGATATTTCCATGTTTAATTTCTTTCCATTGAATTAAGAACTTGTGCTGTAATAGATATTGGATAATGATTTCACATAAAACCGGAAACTTGAAAATCCCGTGCACAAACAGAACACTTAATAATTTACCAAACAGTGAACTTAAACATTTAATCTTTAATAGTAATGCATTAACAAGACCAATTTTTTAATATAACAGCATAAAAATAAGTTTGGAATGTCGGAGAGAGGAAATATTAAGGGCAGCTATGTAGACGCAAACATCTCACAGATGTACGTTTCCGGTTAACAGTTAAGAAAAAGATGTTGCATTTTCAGCTACAGAAACTAGTAATGTAAGAAGCACACACATCAAATATAGTTCATGCTGGAAAAAGCAGTTTTGTTACAATTGTCTTATTCAGCCATAATTCTTTTGGGTTTCCATGTTTCATGTCTCGCCACTTTTGATACCATATTCGATCAAAAAGTTCCTTCCTATATCTGGTCGTCTTTAAGGAAGTGAAATTTTTGTAATAAATTTATTTGTGATGGATTAGCACTTTTTTGGAAGTATTAGAATGTGTAAAAAATGGTTCATGGTGGTTTCTGTTTTTGTACTTCCCAGCCAATTTATTTTAGATGGTTCGAAACAGTTTTAGAGCATTCTCCAAGTTCAGCAGTAAGCTTCGGGCTTTGGTACATTGATTAGCTTCAATTTATGCTTTCGATTTCTCTTTATTAAAGCCAAAATGTCTACCAAGACCTATTCCATACACAGAACTCTTATTACCACCATGAAATCTCTTGAAGCAATGTTAAAGTGAGCTTTCGCAAATAGTAATTGGGTACAAAGGTAATGTTGAATTTAGATTTTTTTTTTTTCCGGGTGGATTTATGCAGCTCTGGAAGGGACACTTAGGAGTTCCGTGGAAGGGGGTAGCGCCCTTCTAGACCATTAATAAGCATAAAATCCCAAATCTTTCGATTGCACCCTTAAACAAAATGGCATGAGGATAAAGAACCTCATCGCTGCATATTTCAGCATTCACTGTTGCACTGGTAAAAATGTGTCGGTCACTGCGGCCATTCAAAATGATGTCCGTCCATACCATGATTCCACGACCTTTGCCTTTCACTAATGTTTGCAGCCTTATTGCGTGTGATTTTCTCCCTCCATATGGTAACACGTCTGTAGTAACGCTATCAACAAAATTGGGATTCATTGGTAAAGAGCACTTTGCTCCAGTCCGTGATACTCCAATGACGATGATCTCTGCACCACTTTCACCGGGCGCATTTCTCTGCCGGAGTTAGTGGAACACAAATCATGGGTTTCCTTGCATGCAGCCTGTCACTCGCAGTAAACCAGGATAGTCGACTTCTTGTTGCTGCAGCAAACTCCTTGCAATCTGAACTGACGTCAATTGCCTATTTCTTTTAGCAATCGTTGGCAAATTACTGTCCTGAGAGCCTATTGTGGTGCGTTTTCTACCTTGACCTCGTTGTCTGTGGACATTATACCAGTGTCTATAACTGTTTCCAGATTATTGACATGATGCTTTTGGCTATTTTTAAGTCTTTACAGACCCCTAAGAGTGTCTGTCCTGCTTCCATTCTCCCTATCCTATGCAATTTCTCAAAATAGGTCAAATGTTTTCTGGACGACATATTCCATCTACTAGAAGCGAAAGTTTTACCTATTACACATACAATCCTTAAAATTAGACTTCAAATTACCCACGTGGGCTCCTTTTCACACGTGAACCGAAAGAACGGGCTGAGGATGAAAATTTTGCATATTTTTCTGTAGTGAATGTTAATCCCATTGGACTACGTGATAACGTTGACATTGAGTTACCTTTCTGAAAGTTCCCTTAATTGAATTAACATAAAGCACCTTTTTATGGTTGTTCCTTTAATTTTTCTCGCCAGTATATTTTGAAAGTGGTAACAAATAACCAATCCAAAAATAAAGTTAACTTTTATTAATTGCAGGCAGCAGATTTAAAGTAGTTGTTAATATTGTCCGTTATAAAGTGAACAAGGATAAAGGTCACAAAACTCATCCAATGTACCATTATTGCGTTCATATATACTCGTTCTTTCCCATAAGTGTCGACAACAGAACCCCATCGAAGTCTAAGATAAAGAAGTTTTACGTTTAATCTAGTTACAGTAAATTTGTGTAAACGGAATAGCAGGTATACTTGCATAGTTATATCCTTCCGTCTTGGGACATTAAAATGTTTTTGTTTATGAGAGGATTCTCTGTTTACAGAAAACCTGCCAAGAAGGATTCAACATTGGAACAAGTTTAATTTCAGATAGGTTTCAAACGTTAGCAAGCACAAATATATAGTGTTTTCGTCGAACCTTGAATTGTTTTCCTTTGAGATAGGTCATCTTCACAGTTTTTCCTGTAATAGATTTATGCTCTTCCGAGGTGGTGTTATGGCAGCGGTTTCCAACCTGGGGTAGCGTACCTCTGGAGGTACGTGGCAAGTCTGCTGGTGTATGTGAAAATAATATTGGTAATGGCGGAAGTCACAAAAATGTAAGGAATATCAATGTAATTCGCATCGATTTATTATATGGTTGTGATAAGAAGATCACTAATGAAAAAAAGCATGTTTACGTTACCCCCTTGAGTGGAGGGAGGGGGGGGGGGCACCCTCCATGAGAAATGGGGGTACTCCGAAATGAAAAACCTAAAAAAGGGGTATGTGAAAGAAAAAAGTTTGGGAAGTGAGTATGTTTTAGAAGTTTTAAGGGATACTATGAAAACGGAAAGTATTTATAATGGAAACCTGCCTAAAACGGAAAAGTTCATTGTCCCAAAGAAGGATATACCTTTGAATTATACCTTCTAAGACGAACACCTCTCTAAAGCGCAATTTTTTTTATAGATCTTTGTGATCCTGTCTTAGCAGTTTTTACTGTTGTATCCATTATTCAGTAAAGCAGTTCTACTTTCGCAGAGGGGTCAGGACCCCCCCCCCCCTGGCTACGCCACTGCGTGAAGTGTTAACTTGGGGTGATATAAAAATCGATTTAGCGAATGAGGGGAAAACATTAATCAAATAATTTCAGGAACAGATAGAATAAAAGTAGAGATATGCTATATAATTTATAAATTTTATAACATATATCTATTCAACAGACACTGATGAAAACTTTTTCAGCTCCAATATAAATTGTTCATGAATCATTCTCTTATTAGGACTAGTTAGCAAAACAAAGGATTGCTAAAACATCGCACCACACAATGATGCATTTTACAAATTAATTTAAAGTTTATTTAAACACTCTTATAATTAAAATGACTTCATGCCTATTATTTTCATATCCTAGTTTCTCTTTCAGCTTTTCGTCTACTTAAATGGCTGATTTCATGAGAAAATAAGTTGGGCTAAAACCAAAAAAAAAAAAAAAAAAAAAAAAAGGCTGAAAATCCAGCACAACAGACCTCTGATATAAGACTAACTCAACCTTCTGGATGATTACAGTTTAACTAATCTAAAAGAAAAGTGTAAAGTCCAATAGCAGGAAAGGGTAAGAAAAAGAATTACAACTACAAATTGTTGCAAGGATAAATAGACCAAATTAATAACTTTTTCAATAAGAAATCAAGAAGAGATAGTGGTATCAAAAACTTAATTTTTTTATTGCAAGGTTAATAAAGAAAACAAATATAAAGGTCCTTACACTGATAACAATAGAAAAATAAGTTGATAAACCAATATTTCACTTATGTTCATCAAACCTGAGAGCAATATATTAGTTAAAATAACAAAAGCTGACACAGAAAACAAAGCTGTAAAATTTGTGTTACTCGCACACTAACATAACTAACTCATTTTTACACTCAATGTGCACAGAGTTATAAATGCAACACATATTTAGAAGATATACATATACTAACCTCCAAACAAATATTTTAATTCAAAACTTTACATCTAGAAAATATCAAAATTTCTAGTGTTATTGTGCTTCCCCAAAGTTATACCAGTTTAGAACTGTATACAAGGTATCCATGATAACTTTCTCGGTTGAGGCAACTGTAGTTAAAACTAATAAATGCAATACGAGATCACATTCACACTCCATAAAAAAATAAACAAATTGTATAGGAGAGCAGTTTGCATTATAAGACCCATCTGTGTCATACTTTTTGCGGCAAAAGAAAAAATAGTTGACGTTTTCTTATTTTTTGCTACATCATTTGGCAAGTTTTATGGTGCAAACCATTCTTGAATAAGACAATTTATATTTTTACCAGTTTTTGAAGTCACAAAAACTCCACTTTTTGACTAGTCATATAGTCTACACTCTGATACAATTTGCAAATTTTTGAAATCTAAACTTATTTGTCTCTTTGACCCTTTTTTTTCCCATTGCCACAAAAAATGACTCATCTTACGGTGCAAACTGCACTCTGATATGACACTGTTAATTTTTCTTTTTAATGAATTTTTGAAATCTGAATTGGCTTATGCCACAGCCTGTATATTTAAACTTTTGAAGACACTGGGAGGCCTTCAGTGAAAAGAAAAGTGTGCCAGAAATCAAATACAAATTTTTTTCTGTATTTTTGATACAAGGGATGTATAACAGACACAATGTCTGAATTATATGGCAGTATGTTCCCAATGTCTTTTCAGAGCAATTCAGTGTTTCTACAGTTATGTAAGCACAAGCAATTCTCATAATCCATTCAGGTAGTGATTCATGCAAGTATCAGAATGCCAAAATTTTTCCTATTGATACCTTTTAAACTAAATCAGTGGTACTCACTTAAGTTTCTTCAAGAGCTAAAATCTGACAGAGAAATGAGCCTGAGGGCCACACTAACATTTTTTGCAGTCATGTGAAAAAAATGTGTCATCATATTTATCATAATGAATTACAAATATACACTAATATTAATGTAAAATATTCATTTTTATCAATGTTAACATTTTTAATATTAATTATGTGGCGGATAAGGTCCATTAGCTAATAAGGAGGCTGCTGAAGGCGAGATGAAAATTAAATCGTATAGACCAGACTTGCAATATTCTATTCCAGTATTGGGGTTATTAATTGAAGGGAAATAAAGCCTTATTTTTAGTGTATCAGATTTAAAAACAATAGAAAGGTCATTAAAAAATACATATATATATATTTTTTTAATTATGTGCCTAGCTTGTGGTGCTGAATGAAATGAACACAGGCCACACAGTGGGGTGAAATGCTTGTTTTCGTGATATGGATGTACAGCTCAAAAAAGATGTTGAAACGACTTTATAAGGTAACTTATATTGTTAATTGTATGGAATGCTAATTTATGCTTAAGGGGGCTGGTCACTGAGCTTCTGATTTCCCCTCACTAATGTAAAGTCTATGGGCATTGGATGCATTCGTCTATTTAAAATATCTCCTCGGGAAATTAATATTTTTAACTTCTATTTTTTGTGTACTCTTCCTAAAAGATGCCTTTTTTTCTTAGTTCTCAAAATATTTCTAAAGTATAAACTTAATTTTATATGAAGTGTTAAAATCTTACTCGCAGCTTGCCTGTTTTTAACACATAAAATATTAAATTTAGCATAGATTTTAGAAATATTTTGAAAACTAAGAAAAAAAAAAAGAGATCCTTTAAGAGTACACAGAAAAAAGATGTTAAAAATATGAATTTTCCCGAGAAGATATTTTAAATATATGAATGCATCAAAAGTCCATAGACTTAACATTACGGAAGAGAATTCTGAAGCTGAGTGACCAGCCCCCTTAAACATGGTATTTTCAAAATTAGACTATGGGCCTACTGAACCCAGGTGGATGTCATTATGAATTTCTCTCGCCCAATATCAAAGAAAAAAGAACAAAGCCTTTTTCTTTTTTGAATAGCTGTTTTTGTAAAAATTACATTTCAAAACATATTTTTATAAACAATGAAAAAATACAAAAAAAAAAAAAAAAAAAAAATTAAATTAAATAAAAACAAAAATAAAAACATTTTAGAACTAAAAATTGTATTAAACTTTAAAAACTAATTTTTGAAAGGGAAATATCAACTGCCAGCTCCAAATAAACAATTAGGCAAAATCTCAAAATTCAATAACATGGGCATGGGCTTATTGAATAATAAGAGAGTTGCGCTTATTGAAATGTTTGTCACATTTACAGATTTTTCATAAACTCTAAAATGTATGGAACAAGTTCTAGTTTTTCAGTCATATATCTATATATACTTCACTTTTGCAATTTCGTCCCATTTGTGTGTCGCTTATTGCACCATTGTACTAAATGGGTTAAAAGGAAAAAAAAAAATCACGAAATTTAGTCTCATTCCATTCATCAATTTCAAGTACAGATGCATTCAAACCAGTTGCCAATTGCACGTTTTTTGAAAATTCAGAATAGTTATATTTGCCTTGTTTAATGACAGATTATACAAGCTGGCATTTACTATTCAGATATAGTGGTAGCGTTCCAAATTTTAAAAAATGGCAACACTGCTCCAGAACAGAGAAAGTTATTACATGGCCAGAGCCTGTATTAAAGGTGGGATATCAATTCAAAAATTTCCCTTTCATTTCTCTCATATCACAATAAATAAAATTTCCTACATTTTAAACTATAAGCCCTTTCCCCTGAAAATGAGTAAATTTAAGCAGCCAAAAAGAACAATGAATTATAACTATGC
This sequence comes from Maratus speciosus, assembly GCA_963932465.1. NCBI lineage: Eukaryota > Metazoa > Arthropoda > Arachnida > Araneae > Salticidae > Maratus > Maratus speciosus. The sequence goes on along the minus strand of OZ010796.1, from coordinate 58,812,011 downwards.
AAGAGAAAACTATAGAATAAGTTTTAAATATTTAATTAAAAATATTTGTGGATAAAACCTAATATTTTTATATAGGATCATTTACAAGCTAAAATTGATATTTTGAAATGGCAATTTTCATTATTGAATTGTATTCTGTATTGAGAACAAGCTCTATTTATATACTAACATTTAGAGTAATGAGTATACTCATATTTCACATAGTAAAAATACAGGCTTTAACTAAGAAAAGAAGAATATGTCTGAGGAGTATTTACCCCAATTATATTTTTTAATTTTACAGTTAATATACCGTAAAATTTTGTTTATATGCTCTCTCCCGACCCCATGAAATAAGCTTCCACTGTATTTTAAGTAGTTTTGATTTCTTTTTGCTTCTTCCACAATAGCCCACCCCTTACCCTGCTTTTTTATGCAAAAAATTGTTTTTAAAATATCATGTATACTTAACATTTTATGAAAATACATTTGTTCTTTAAAATGACTAACATAAAAATAATGTTTTTTAAAACATAACAAAAAAGTGAGGTAAGGGAGGAGGGAATTGAGAATGGGCAAGTAGATGTAGTTTAAATGTGAAAAAGAAAAAAAGAAAATTTCCGATAGACGGCAGCTGCTCTCATATTACCAGAATTGGATTTATGTATAAACTTATCTTTATTATTTAACTGTCATATTGTAAATTAATAAACACAGACTTTTGTTGAATTAATTTTCTATTAATATGGAATATAAAATCAAACTCAATTTGCATTTGAAAACATTAGTAGCTTATAATCTGAATTTTTATGGAATGTTCAGTATATCACATACGTTCAAGAGCTGAATCGACTGTTGAAATTCATGGTTTATTACTTTAAAATAATGAAGTATTTTAGCATTTTATTTACCTTCATATAGTAAATTAATAATATAACAGCTTATCTATAATTTTAATACATAATTTCACTGATTTTACATTTGTATAAGATTATCTGGATTTGGCTAATTGTTAAATTTTTTTGGCTAATTGTTATTTTTATTTTTTTTTTTAATGACAGTTTGCAACAAAATGCAACGTTACCCCCATTATAAAAAAAAGATTTTTTTAATTATTCTCGAGAAACATTTACATAACGATTTTCTTTAATAAGGCTTATTTTTTTATTTTATTATTATTTTTTTTTTAAATAAAAACAGTTTTGTTAAATGAATTTTCTGTTTATCTCAACTATAAGCTCTACCCCTAAATTGAAGAAAAAAAAAGACGGAGGGGGGGGGGGGGGGGGCTTATAATCAGCATTTTACGGCACTGCACAACATACATACATAAAAAAATTACTCTAATTTTAGAAAAATGTTTAAAAAAGAAATTGCTTTCCTGAAAGCTATTAAAGCCACTGTATTTCAAAGACCGACATGTTATGCTTCATGAGCAGTAGAAAAGTTATTCTTCATTACATGAAAAAGCAACTAATTCTATATTCTTTCGAAATTACTATAATTATTGAACGCAACATTTTCAGCATGAAGTTCCAACTGCATACTTCAAAAATTCTTACAGTCCATTTGTTCCACAAATAAACAGAACTTCCAGAGAACGCCTTGAATTAAGTTTTAAAAAATTTCTTTTTAACATTCTAAAAGAATACGAATATAAAAAATTGTGTATTTCAGGTTTGAAACAGCATTCAGAATTTATTGAAGAAAGCAGCGGTTCCCAAACTTTGTTATATGACCTACCTAATATGTAGGTATACCGACTTCTGTACTATGTCCCTGAAGGAAAAATGAGACCTTCTTCACAAAACATACACAAAGGCAGTAACAGGCAGCCCAAATCAGAAAGTGGAATAATCAAAACCTTTTTTCTCTTATTACGTAGAAAAATACATTTATAAATGAACAATTTAAAAATTATATAATTTAAAAGTCAATGCAATTTTTGATATTTTGCATCAATGACAGAGTCTGTGTCAATACAAACTTTTTTTTTTTTTTTTTTTTTCAGCTTCAAGCTGCTCTCTGTACCAACAGAGTTGCCAAGTTCCAAAGGGCAAAAATCAGGAGACTTTTGAAAATGTAATATTTAAAATGAATTAAATTATTATTTTAACTGTATATACTTAATAAATGATTTTAATTAAGTGCTTCAAAATGCTCTTAATTAAGCAAATGTAAAAAATACATTTTAAAACAACTTAAAGGTCATTTTAAATACCAGAAACGGATTTTGCCTTCTCACAAAAATATACAATTATGAAAGTTATGAATGATAATTCTTTATTATTAAAGAAATTATTAATAACAATATGATACATGACGATTATATTAAAAAATGAATTCATAGTTTGGAACAGTTATTTATTCATTATAGAAAATTAAAACAATGCTATTAGATTTTACATTTAAGAATGAAAATTTGCTCATTGCAAAAGACAGTTTTAAAGAGCCATTATATATTTAACCTGAATTTCTACTGTATCAAATAGCATTAATCAAACACAGAGAAGAAATAAATGAACACAATTTTCTAGCACATTTAAATATAAAATTATAATAAGAAAAAGTGTGTTAGGAAATCAGGAGAAATGTCAAAAATCAGGAGTATGGAAAATCGAACAAAAATCAGGAGACTTGGCAAGTCTGCACCAAGTTAACCCCTTCAAGGGCGTTGTTTATTTTTGGACCACCTAATTTTAATTCCTAAACGCCACATTGGCACCAGAATGGAATGAAAATTTTCCTTTTATTAAGTATGTGAACAAAAGCTTTTGCTTATTTTTAAATAAATTTGTAAATTCCGGTGTTGTTCACCAATTTCGGCATTTTACGAATAGAAGTACCTTGCCCCTGAAAGGGTTAAACAACACTGTCTTTTTATAAAGTTATTCATTTATATCTTTTCATGAGGAGTTGAACACATTGATTTTTGTTATATTTTTGAAGCAGGTGGAATTATAAGCGTACATTTTTGAAAACCTGATCAATCAAAAGTTATGACCCATAGTTTGGGAACAGCTGGAATAAAGAAACATAACATTTCAATGCTGCTGCAAAACCCTACTAAAAAATTAAACGGAAAGAGCTTTCTGAAACTGAAAATATTTATTTTCCCTTCATTTATTGAGACAATAACAAACTTTCTTCAATGAAGAGGAAGACCAACTCATGTTCAGTATATCATAAATGCCCAAGAACATTGACAATGCTAAATATTAAGGAAACACATATATCCTGGCTTTGTAACACCACTTAGTTTATATTTTCCACAGGTTTTTAATATCTTACTAGAATATGACTTGATAGAATTACATATCATAGCTGCAAAAATCCCCCCCCCCCCCCCCAAAGTCAAACATGTTTTAAGCTCGAAAATATATTTAATATAATGCATCTTTTCTATGTGGTACTTATTTGATTTCATTTGTGAAGTAAAATTTCTGGTTTGAAATATGTTTATTTTTGACTTGGAAAAATAGTGAAGTTGATAGTGAAAAGATATGCCAAAAACATGGAGATATTTTTGCAAATTAGTTGCATAGCTGCCAGTCCCATACCACTTTTTAATAATACACATTTTATTTGGATGACAAAAATTCTGCAATTGAATACAATGATTACTATTAAAAAATAGTGCTATCAGACTTGGCAGTTAAGTAACTAATTGTCCAAAAATTCTTTACCTCTGTAGCATGTCTTTCCAGTACAAATAGTTAATATTACTTTCTTTACCTCTGTAGCATGTATTTCTAGTACAAATAGTTAATATTCTTTTCTTTTATTAAGAGAAAAATGACTTTTCTAATGACTGCAATACCTTTTGGTGACACAGGGTTTTATTTTGACATATTGGATGCAATTTGCATTTAATAATTCTTGTTAACAGGTTATACATGACATATCTTCATTTTTATTCGGTAGATTCAAAACACAAGAAAAGAGGGTTTCTAATTATTTTAAGAAGAAATATAGCATTGTTACTGAATTCTTGGTCATTTATATACCTATAATTTAATAATATTCTCCTTTATAGCAGGGCCCATGCAAAGAGATAAATCTAAATAATCCTGCAAACTTTTTTCCAATATATTTTCATATCAGCTACAACAAAACTCTATAAATCACTCATGAAATTTTATGAATATTGAATGACTCGCATATTTGAGTTTCTATTATGCAAGGGTAATTTTTTTTTTTTTAACTTATATTTAAAATTTTTGTTAAGATATTTTTATAAAAAGGTTAGATTATCAGAATTTCTCCGAGTCAACTTTGTTATAAAATAAAAATCTAAACAAAACTACCAGTCAAACTATTGCATTTAAATATCTTTTTATTTCATCAAATCATTAAGTAATTTTTAGAGAAATAGAAGAAAAAAACAAACAAAAAATATTCAATTCATTCTAATTTCAAGCAAAACAGAAAAAATACACTTAAAAACAAAAGCTTAAACTATTTTCCCCCAATACTTAATTTAAATTCACTTATAGATTTTTCTAGCATACATAACCAAAAACAACAATTAGACTGAGATGCTAAATCATTTATTACAAAATTAAAATGCAGAATTATAGTTAACCACAGCAAAACAAACTATGTAAAAATGGCTAGGCCTTTTTTTTTTAAAAGTGACCAATATAAGACATGAGGGAGAAAATTTTTTAAATTATGAAATGCATTTAAAAAAGAAAAAAAGTAATAACAGCATTTACTGACAGAAGCAGACACCTTATTTCATTACCTTGAAATGAAGAAAATCAAATTAATCTTAAGAAAATTTACATACTGTCAAAATGGGAAACAAAATAGCCAAATCATAAATGATGGAGAAAAAAAAAGCTTAAAACTTGTAAAAGAGCATAGAATCTTACAAAATACATCATATGGAATTAAAAAAAAAATCTTTAATATACAAAGTGGTACTCAAAAATAACTAGAATATGTACAACACACATTTCAGACAGTTATAAATTTCATTGCATAGTTAGTGCATTCTTTGACAGTCAACTAAGTGATATTATAGAGTAACACCACTTTGTAGACTCAGTAAAAAATGTTTAAGATCCATATTGAAAGTTTTAAAGGAGGAGCAGTTATTGGATGTGTGTGTTTTTTTTTTGGGGGGGGGGGGGGATACTAATCTACTCCCTGCTGGCAAGCAGAATTTCTGACATAACAAATAATTTATAAGGCAGTCTTAAAAAAAGCAGGCTGTAGAAAATATACAAAAAAACTTTATAAATTTTTATTCATTCAGAGGAATTGGTTGTGCATGTAATATACCTGAAAGTGGTAAAGCAAGAATGCTTTTTAAAACATGTGGAATTAGAAAAAGTACATGAGCTATTTTGAGTTATTCAGGGGGCGATTGTGAATTCCTGAAATTTTAACGATAAAAAGTTTGTGTGGAGAGAGAAAATATAATTTATAGCAGGGAGGTTTCATCCTCATTATGAAAAACTGGAATTCTGGCACTGAAAATGAAATAAATACCTGAATTCAGGTACATTAACTCAACACAATCACCCTTGCACATAAATGTTTTCAAGTCAAATCTTAGATTTAAAAGAAACTTTTACTGTATATCTTTAAAATTTACAATAAATTTTTATAAAAAAAAATGTAACTAATAAAATGTATTTATATATTTTTTGTAGTTATGTAAATTTTGCTTCGTCTGCATGGTGCATCTTGCTGGCTAGTAAGATATTCTGCAAATTCATCACCCTAGTGATTGGCACAATCATAAAGTGTGTCTGTAATAAATTTGTTTTCTCTTAGAAGAATAAGATTTTGAAAAATAGTTTTTCTGCAAACATAACAATTCTTTCTCTAAGAATTTAAATGTTTCTAGCAATAGCCAAAAGCATTTAAACAAGTAATGTGCCTTTATATAGAAGTATTTTAGAGATAACTAATTTTCAGCAAATAAAAAATAGCAAAGTAAGGTTCATTTGTGGATACCTCATATCTTGTAAAAAAATAAAATTTTAATTTGTTAAAGAAATGCTTTTAAGGCAGTCCTCATAAAAGTAATTTTCCCTGCTCAACTACGTGAGACACTCTCACACATTCATGGATCGGTTTTTTAAATGAAAAAGCATGAAATTGGCAGGCGTGATTGAAGAGATTAGGATTAAATAACATTTTTCAATAAATGTATATCTTGCATTATAAGCAACTGGTGTCTCATAATGACCTTTTCAAAGAGTCATAAATGGAAAATTCAGTTTAAAATTCCAACTTTGATAACATTTTCTGAAAGTTCCTTTATCTAATTGAAAAATGCTATTCAACTTCATAGTTTCTGAATAAGAACATCTGCTAATTTTATATATTTACAAATAAAAATCAGAAAGTAGCCAGTGCGAATTCGAGAACAGCCAGTTTCTTTCAATTATATATGTGATGTATATACACAATTTTTCACTATATACATTAAAAATGCAGATGCTATTTCTAAGTACTGTGCTCAGCTTGATGAAGTAAATAATTCATAAAATTATAATACTAGAAAATATAATACATATTTATAAATCTTCCTGCATTAACTTTTTCACCTCCTTACAATGTTGTACAATGTTTAAACTTTAATTTCTATGGTTACAAGTGGACAAAAAAAAAATTCCCAGATTTAAAAGTATGATAAGGGAATTTTAAAATACTAATGCATAAGGGTGCATTTTATGAATGATGTACTTACTAAAGCAAAATTAAATTTAATTATATTTCAATGTTCTGCTTAGTGTTGCTAAAATAAATATGTTACATTAAAAAGAGGTATATTTCGTTCAATAGCTAAAAATAAAATATAATGCAATACAGTATGGAACCATTTATCAAACAGTTATTCAGAATCATATTTCCAATTGACTGACTTCAAAATCTTTCCAGAAAAAAAGTGTCAATTTGACAAGTGATACATTACTGCATACATGACATACCTTGATGCCAAAATTGAAGATTTGAAATCAAAGTATTTAGATAAAGGATGTTTTGAGTTTTACAAAGAATTATTGTTTCCAAGGGATACAAATAAACTGCCTTCTTTTCAACTCTGATTAGTCTTTGATCTTGATTGAATCAGATTCTTAATCTGATTACTATAGTAATTTGAAATCAGAATAATGACACATCCACACATTCCATAAATCTGATCAAATGGATGTTACTTTGATGCCCAACCAGTTACCCAGAATACATCTGGTCAGATTCTGAATAAATGGTTCTATACTGTATATTTAATTTTTACCAATTAAAAGAAAAGTGTATACTATATAAACTGTATGTTACAACAAAACCATTGACATACATTGACTAAAGTATGGAGAAAAATGGACAACTTAAAAAATGAGGCAACATGTCCAAAATATGGGATTAAAAAATCATTTTTGAAGCATATCTATGAATACTAGCAGAAATTAAATTTCTCATTAAAATAAAGTAGGAGCATCTCAAAAATAATGTATAATGATGTTCTTTACAGATCACTACTTGATATATCTGTACACCTAATAGAGCTGTAATGTTGTGTTGGTATATGGTTGGTATCTGTGAAAGAAATTTGAAATCAGTTTGAAAATCTTGAAAGACTTCAGCAGATGAGACTTTGATCATATGAACAGATGCAGCAAACCAACATACACAACATTTGCTCAATATATTTAGGAATAAAAATTTTAATTGTGTTCTGTAGATAAGTTCAAAAACTACCATCCGAGATTTTCATTTCATTTTTTGGGGAGCAAGATAAAAAAGCAAAAATGGAAAATATTGTCAGTTTATGTAAATTATAAACTACTTACAAACCTAATATACATGCACATATCGATAATATAATTACCTGGAGGTGAAGATGTTAACAAGAAAGTATCACAGAATGTAAGTTAAAAACAATTTTAAATTCATGACAATTCCTATTACCCGCCATCATTATGTCACCATGAATTTTCAGTACTTGCACTAAGAATTATTAACTGAGTATTTTTAGGGGTGTTTGTGATCCCACTAAAAAATCCTAGTTATAAAGAACAAGAATAAAAAAATACTTCAAGCATAGACTATGAAACACTTCCCAACACACCCAGAATACTGTAACAAAACTTCAACATTCAAAAGTGAAATATGTCTAAGTAAACAATTTGGAAAATACATAACATATTTGAAAACTCAATTTCAGCAATCACCATCAATAGTCCAAAAAACTTCCAAATTCTTTTGAGCAGTACTGTATATGATGTATAGATTTGTATATATACTACATAGTATGCTAAACTTTAGTTCAGTTAGGAAATGCATAGCAAAGTTGAAAATTTTCATTCAGCAACTTCTGCCAATAAACATAAATGCACTCAAGATCTATTGTGCAGCCTTCTATATGATTGAAGTCACACATATGATTGATCACACCAAGTATGATGAAAAAATTAGTTTTAAGTTTAAAAATGCATACCACAACTGAAAACGTACTTCCAGCAGTACTGTGTACTGCTGTAATCAAAATTCATGTACAGTACTGTAATCAAAATCTTTTGTGCCCTGTAAATGAACAATGCACACAATATTCAGTAGTAAGAATCTTGTACAGCACCTCAGTGATATACATCAAATTTGAAATAGAGTAACAACTTAAATACACTGCAAATGGCCCCCCTCCCTAATAGATGGCAATGTAAAGGAATTTTTTTTAATGCCCCGTAAATGAACTATAGATGCTACACACTTCATTTTCAATACTGAACATGCCACACTAAACCTTACTAACATATATCAATTGTTAAAACAATATGAGTATATTCATGACAATTTGAGCATAGATAGATAAAACTAAACACTTTTCAATTTTGCCGGAAAGTGTTAAAAAGGAAAATTAAATTAAAAGTTACAGATTACAATTAAAAGTTCAATAAAAAAACTTGAGTATATATATAATTGTGAGTTAGCGCAAAGGGAGGATGGAGGGTACAATTAAAAGTTCAATAAAAAAAACTTGAGTACATTTATGTGAGTTAGAACATGGATACAGACAAAATGAAGTAAACACTTTTCAACTTTACTGGAAAGTTAAAAGGAGGATGTAATTAAAAGTTAATAAAAACCAGAGTATATTTATGTGAGTTAGAGCATGGATGCAGGCAAAACGAATTAAACACTTTTCAACTTTGTTGGAAAGTTAAGAGGATGGAAGGTATAATTAAAAGTTCAATATAAAACTTTGTAACTAACCAAATATGCCAGGGTTTGCTTAAAATGTTATGAGTCTGTGAGACTTGCTACATGTAAAAATTAGTGTCAACAAAAACAAGTGAACTGAGAAAAGATTTTAACAAAGCAATTAAATTTGTAATTTTATTAGAAGACTGACATGTTACATAGGTGCTATAACAGGGATTTCACTAGCAACTACCATAAATAATGAAAAATGATATTTTGTCTATTTTTAATTCCCTCTTAAGACTTTTAGGTATGGTAACTGGTGGCACTTTTGTTGCACATACCCACAAGTATAGTTTCCAATATGCCATGAAAGGTGGGGTTAATTTTAAGAAATATGAAAACAAAGTCAATCCCTTTATAAATACAAATTGCAATGGACTCTATTCAGGTGACGTCAGACGCCAGAGCTGGCGGTATGATGATCTGTTATTCTAGTCACTGCACCGGCAGAATACCAGTATGCGCATGCGCAAACACCGCTAGCAGACGACTTTAGCCTTGACCCAGGTTGAGTGTCATACATTTTAACTGAAAATTTGCAAACTTAGGGAATTTTCTCGCTTACAGAACAACATTTTGAATTTATATTACAGTATATTAAGCATATGCTGCTGCATCAAAGAATTTTTTTGCGGTATTTTTAACAAACAAGCATTAATAACTCACACTCCATAGACTGCTATGCTAAACACCGCCAGTAAATACCGCCAGCAGACGAATTTTAGCCTCGACCTCAGGTCGCGTGCATAAGGTCCATTGGGTTTTTCTCTTTTAATTCAGTAACTAAAACAATCCACCAGGGAAGGGAAATGGCAATGATTTGCTATAAGTGTGTCGTGTTACACTAATTTCCTGGGATTTATGCTAAAATCTGAGTAAATAAACCCTGTATACTAAAAAGGTTTTGCAAATATTAAAAACATTTAAATTACTAACAACCTTTTCATTTCTTTGGGATTTGATAAAATGAGTACCAAGCATTCTTGGGAGCTAAACATGAGGTTTTTGTGTTAGACTGCTTGACCAGGGCATGTTATATATATAACACCTCAGTGCCTATGAATTCAGAAAGCAAAGTTGGATGCTGCAGGTCATAATCCTTCACAGAGCCATAAGGAAATTTAGATTTCTTAAAATTAAATTATTAAAGTTACTTTATGACATACTTTTCTATTAGATATTGAAATATAATTTAAAAAAATCTTGATGTCAGGATAAAGTCCCATGAACAAACACCCCCTGCATTTTCATAAGCTCGTTAAGTAAATATATATATATATACATATTAAATGCAAACATAGGCTATAAACATAAAATAGGCTATAATTTGATATTAAGGACACAGAAGACAGAAAATGCTTCAATTCTATGTTTAATAAATAAAGCAGATGGGTAATTGTAAAAAACAAATTGTTTTACAAAATATAAACCTTAAAAGAGAGCCTTTAATGTTCTAAACAAACAATGCCACACATGAACGCATATATCTTTTCCTGAATGCATTTTTTACATATTTAGGTACACTTTTATAAAATCTATTACAGCTGTAAAATTGAATTGTTTAATTATGTAAAGCTATTTTGTTTCTTAGAGGCAAGATTATGAATGTAACTATAATATTTCAGAAGATATACAATAGACACCTAGCTATCCAGATAATGTGAAAAAAATGGGATGAGGGATAGGTCAGTAAATACCCATATCCTGCCATCACTATACCATTACAAACACACTTTGCATAATAAAACTGGCCCTTATTCATATTTTCTTATCTGTTGTACAGGCCGACACTTTATAAATATTTGTTATGTACTGTAATATGTGCTTAATTTATTACAGGAAAAGATCCAAGAATAAAAATGTTGGGCACATTTCAGGATGAATTTTATAACAGTCCTGAGACCAAAATAACACATGACCACAAAATCATCTTTAAAATTACTGTAAAACAGTTCCAAACATGTTTCTGCGGAGAAATGAATGCTTATAATATGCCCCCATTTATTGAAAAGATAAAATATTTTTGACAAACCTAGAAGTTTTAAAAATAATTTAAAGAATGTGGTTTAGTGTCTCCTAGTTTTAATGCGATGCCTGGACTGAGGAGGATAATATCTAACTTAATTGCAGGAAGCAAAATCTCATATTCAATACAGTAGTATTAAGACAAACAAAAACTTGTAAAATGTAAATAATTTTAAAAAATGATTTAAGCTTATATTTTTGTCCATTAATAAATGATTACACAAATGTGAAAAGTTAGCCCTGAGATAAAAGAATCAAAACTTAGTTTTTGAAAAAATATTTGATGGATGACTGCTGCTCCTTCTTTAGCCTTCTTATGTGAATGCACATGGCATATAGCAGAATCTTAAATTGCATCAGATACCTGTGTTCATTGCCTTGACAAAATAATTCCAAATTTTACTACAGCGAATTTTTTAAAAACTAGGCTGGGTATTTGGAGTCTACTGTATTAGTCTTTTTTTCTGAATTTCTGCATGTTTCAGTAACTTTATTTAAAATTTATTTCTTTTTACAAAAAAAGATTATTATTAAATGATATATTTCTAACCATTATGTAACATGTAAGGAAGTTATCTGTAATATATTTTTAGAAAGTGTACCTAACTAACCTGTAATCGACAGATGTAAGTAAAAATTAAATAGTCATAGTATAACAACATGTATAATAATCACTTATAAACAGATTAAGTTAAATATTTCTATAAAAAGTGATAAAATATCTTTATTAAGATTGACGATTGTTTCATCGCACAAACAGGGACATTTTCAAATTCATTCCTTTTCGATTGATTTTGAAAATATCGCCGTTTGTGCGATGAAACAATCGTTGATCTTAATAAAGATATTTTATCACTTTTTATAGCAATATTTAACTCAATTGGTGATAGTATTTTAAAATAATGTGATAGTAAGTATTCTTTGTATTAAAAATCAAAATACATTCATTATAAAAGCGAGTAAAAATTTTCTTGCATGGCTCTTTATAAATAAATTATATACACAGTGTTAAATTTGCTTTGCTTGTTTTGTCAGCATGTCATCTGTCCCCTTAAACTTTTCATAAAAATTATAAACATTCTCATTTCTTTGAACAAAAAAAGTTCAATTAAAGTTAAAAGAGCAAAGAAATATATGATAAGGTGTCTGCAAAACAAGTACATCAATCATTTAAATTAAAATGTATAAAGTAAATAATATAATTACATCAACAACATTTGTCACTAATCAATAACAACGTTTTACACAGATATATAGATTTGTCAAACATACTATAACAAAATTCAAAAAATATTTCTAAATGTTCCAGGATTAAAAAAGTAAGGAATCTTCAGACAAAGTAATGCATGAAATGTTTCATAGAAATTCAAAAACCTAAAAAATTCCTGATAAAAATATAATTTATTAATTTAACAAAATTTTGCCTTTTTTTTCATTTGATGTACACATACTTATTTCGATGCATTATTTATTTTATAAGTTTTTTTTTTAATAGTAACTTTAAAATATCGATGGAGCATAAAGAGTTAAATTGCAGTCAACACATGAACATGCGTGAAACTAACAAATCAAAATTAGAAAAAATTAGTTTTTACTAAATATTTTCATTTAAGAAAATTTTTTTTTTTTTTTTTTAAAGCAATCAATAACATAACACTTTGGATAGGGTGATGCTGAGGGAGGCGGGGGGGGGGGGGGGGGGGGAATCATGATTGGAGAGGGTATTATCTACAAAAGTTGGAAAATTAAATTTAGTTTCTATATTATTTCTATTCTGATATATATTTACCTTTTAAAGTAGTTTTCATAAAACAATACTTTTTTTTTTTTTTTTTTTTTTACAAAGTTAGTCTTAAGCAACAAAATCATTGTGGGCAAAAGAGTCCCTAATGATGTAGTTTTTAATTTTCAAATGTGGGAATTCAAGACATTTTACAATAGCATATTTAATAAGGCTGTCAAGTATTTAAAATGATGCAGCACAGCACAAATTTCTTTATTTCATTTTATATGAAATAATTGATATTTCCAAACCATATGGGGATTAAGTGTTAAAGGTACATCACAAGTATGCTTCATATAATATGTACTTTGACTAGAAAATATCCCATTAACTAATGAGGATTTTTTGAAATAGGAAATATTTTACTGAAATTAAGAATAAAAGAAACTATAATCAAAGACCAAGAACTTACTCTGAAGAAACTCATATTTTAAAACTGCATTTCTAGAAATACAAATGAAAAAGAAAACAAAATACTTCTACAGGTAAAAATATTAAGTAATGGCAAAAAACAGCAAATCAATACTACTTAATCTCGTACACAATTTTATGTAAAACCTTAAAAATTTTACAATAAATTTTAAAGTACACATGAATAATTTCTTTATTATTTCATAATACATTTTCACCAAAATCAATGCGAATAAATATGTGTATATATATTTAAGAAAACATATCATGCATCACAGTTTTTTTATCACATACAAAAAGGCCAACAACTTATCCAGTTAAATGGAAAGACTAGATTTAACAAATTTAATACACAACCTGTTTTCAATTAGAAAGCTATCAATGAAGAATGACTAAAAGATTAAAATCATTTGACACAAAATTGATAACTCGGCAAACAACAAAATTTCACAACAGTGGTTTAAAACTTCATACCTGGTATAAAACATTAAGAACAACATAGAATTTTCACTAATCTTTAAATAAAACAGTATGAAAATATCAACTTAATTTTGATCACAGTAGGAATATCTAAAGTTAATAAATGAAGATGATAAATAGGATGTGAACAAGTGAAAACTGACGAATTGCTGCTTGTTAGTTTTTTTTTTTTATTATTAAACCCTTAAATTTGAGAGTTACATAAAAACATTGCTACTGAAAGAATTCCACAATTCATAAAAGAAAAAAATCCAAATCAAACATATGCTCTTCAGAAAACCATAATTTTAATTCTTTTCTATCATTAAATTTTGATTATGACTTCAGAATACTTCAGATAAACAGCAGCTTTACAATTCATTATAATATTTGACGCCTTCATTTCCTTTTGCACCTGAAAGAACAATAATAAAAAACTTTAAAAATACATTATAAGCATTTATATAATCAACACAAACATTTTTCATTTGAAAATATTTTACAATATTATGAACTACTAAAGTTTTAAAGGCATAAAAAAAAAAACTACATTAGTAATATAAATGGAATAGCCCTTGTTACTACATATACAAGGTGGCCCAAAAAGTGAAATGTGCTTTAATTGTACTTAGTGTTGGAGATAAATTAGGTAATGTAAACTGAAAAGTGCTCAAAATAAGGTAACCAAATTTATGGTAATGGAAGAATTCTTCAAATTAAAAAATAAATAAACTTTAAATTTTTATACAACCCTTACGCGGGTTGCAAAAAACCCCAACCAGATTGGGTTTTTAAAGGTTTTATTAGGCTTTTTGCTTTTGTTTATGAAGTGAGAGCAGGGAAGTCCCTTGAAAGTATATGTATTACAGTACAGAACCATTTAATCTGGAATGCTTGGGGTCAAATGTATTCCGGATAACTGGTTTTCTGGTTAACTGGTTGTGCATTAAAGCAGCATCCATTTGATAAGTTTTGTGGAATATGCGTGGTTGTGGCATTATTTCTGATTTTAAATTATTAGATTACTTGGATTAAAAATCAATGCAAGAAAGATCAAAAGTTAACCAGAGTTTAAAAGAAGGTAATTTATGGAATCCCTTGGGAACAAAAATTCTTCTGTTTCCTCTGCATAAAAATTAAAACATCTAAAAATGTTTTCATTTCAAATACTAGATGTTGCCATCAAATTATACAATTGTTTCAAGCAATGTCTATGTCAAACTGGCAGTGTATGACACCTTTATCTGCAAAGATTCTGAAATCAGTCTATCAGAAATATCATTCCGGATAACTGGTTTTCTGGTTAATTGGTTTCTGGATAAATGGTTCCATACTGTAAATTAAAACATCTTATATTTTTATTATATACAAATAATTTTAATTGAAATAACACAAATAAATCAGTGTAAGTCTGTAAAAAAAGCTTTTATTTCTGACATATTATATAATAACCACATACCACATATTTAAAAGTTACTTTAATAGATTACTTTTATCTGTGTTCCCCCACTAAGAACACATTTTTTTAAACAAATCTTTAATTTTTTATTATTTATTAATCAAATGGTGCTCGATAATATTTTCAAGATATCTGTGGTTCACTGTATAGAACAGTTTATTCTTTGAACATAATATATAGCTGTTACTAAAAATATTTAAATTACAAATGACTTCAATTATCTACATAACTGATTGTAATTATTTAATTTGAATACAGTCGAACCCGGTTAAGACACGTTTCAAGGGAGTGGACCTAAGTCGCGTATTAAACGTGATTTGTCTAATGTTGCAGGAACTGGGCTTATTTACACATCTAATCATCTAAATGAACTTTAGAGCTTTCATTGAAAATTGTGTCTTATACGTATATTTAGATTTAAATTTAATTGTATTCAACTTTACTCAGTCTATCTTTTTACAGGATAGACTGGAATAACAACTGAAAATAAATATGGATTCAAACATGCGGCTTTATTGTCGATAATACGTTATAACCACAGATAAAACAACAAAACTAATTTTTCTGCTAGACTACTTTTTTTAAACAGAAAGAATAAAAATATTAAATTTTTGAAGCATAATACAGTTGTTAAAATCATATTTAGTACTTGTGATAATGAGTACCAATATAATCTGTCATTTTTAATGTAAGAAATAAACTACCCTTATTAACCCTTTTTTACCCTTTGTGTAAAAAGTATTGTTAGCATAGAAAAAAGTAACGAAAACATAAAAGAATTTTACAACAGCAGTTGTATTTGCTTAATCTATGCGAGTTTCTTTTTCTTTTCTTTTCTTTTTTTTTTTTCTGTATATAACATGCATTATAAAACATAGTAGTGATATAACATACATTTAAAAACTCACTAACAACAGGTATAATCATCTTTAATTATAATTTTATGACATATCTGAGCATCCTGAATTCCTTTCTATGTATCTCCCTCTACTACAATAAAAAAAATACACAAAACGAGAGAAAAAGAATGGTAGAACACGGGATTAAAGAAGAATTGCAGTGTTGCTAATTTAGAGGGCTTTTTTTTTTTTTTTCAAACATCTATCACTATTTTCGAAATGTTCCTTTAATTGATCTGTTATTAAATAAAGTAAATGTTAGTATACAGAAACAGTGCTTTTTATATGAATAAAAAAATACGCTAAAATGAAACACTGGAGAAGAAAGAAGGAATTCGCATCTTGACCAATGAATTTGCGTCTTAAACGTGATTTTTTACCACAAAGGACCGAAATTTTTTCGCGTATTAAGCGGGATCGCGTAATAACCGTTCGCGTCTTAAACATGATATTTTTGCATTAGTCTTACAGGCAATGTTCAAGGGAGTGGAAAAAATCCACGTATTAAGTGGGATCGCGTATTAACCGTGAGCGTCTTAACCGGGTTCCACTGTATTTCGAAATGAAGTTAAAAGTTTTAAACAAACAAAAAAGCCCTGGTTTATATGGGTTTTTTGAAAAAAGCCTCCCCCTTTTTTTGCCATCCCTGGCCAAAAGTGAATTAGTCAAATTTGTATCCAGTTGGGAACTTAATTATGAAGTTTTATGATGTTAAATTTTGATATAAAAGACCTTGACATTTTTTATCCATGCGGAATTGTTACGATACATTGATTTTGGCCTTTTTTTTTCTTCATAATATTAACAGGCTTTTAAAAGACTTAATCACTTATTTCAACTTATTTCATTTTGACTTTGTCACATCTGGCAGTACACCCACAATATGTTTTAACAAGATAGTGTAACTCTTTAAACACAAGGTTAAAAAACTAATATAAAAGTTACTGAATATTAAATAATATCATAGATTCTAAAAAACCCAATAAAACCGCTTTGACGGGAGGTTAGTAGGTTTTATCCAAATAACACACCCTTTTTTTTTGCGATAGGAGGGTTTTTTTTACAACCCTGACCCCCACACTAGACAAAATTAGCTAATTTGAATTTTTTTCTTTTTAATAAGATCATTAAAAAAAAAAATGCAGTATATTTAAAATTAATAGTTATAGTAATGAAAAAAAGGTCACTAATAGCACTTTTTTTTTTACCACTTCTAATTTCTATTTCATCATTAAAAATATGAGCTATTCACAAATTGATAATAGTGTTCTTTAGATAAAAAATATGTCAACAAGCAAGAAAACAATGAATTGCAACTGATGAAAAAAATTTGTCAATCAGTCATGTAAAAAAATTCTAAAATTTGACCAGCGGTTGCATAAAAAACTGATAGTTTCACCAATAAGTTAACGAGGAAAATGTGCGGAAAAAAAAATCATAAAATTTGTTTATTGGTCGTGGGAAAATATTATGAAGTCCATGAATTGGTTGCGGGAATATGTTGCGGAATTCAGCAGTCATTCGAGAAAATGTCACAAAATTCTACTGATAAAAGGAGAACTAACCAAACCATCAGGATATAAGAGTGCCCTTTTTCAGAACAATATGCCCCTTTTTATAAAATTCTCACCCAGAAGTCGTTTTGTTCTAGAGTCAACAATAAGTACTGTATTTCCAAAAGAAGAAAATGACAAGCTTAAATAATAAGCCTATTAGTCTAAAAGATACTTTGACTTATGGTCATCAAAATTATTTTTTCGGTAACCGACCTGAAAATATTCAGTCACAAATCATCACACAGTGACTAAATTAAATAAACCAGCCACCTCCCCCCACCTAAAACTTTACTTGAAAGCGTTATAAATGCTACTGAACCACATATTTATAGATTAATAGGCATTTAACTCTCCGACTGTCTTGGAAAAGGGCAAAATTGTAATGTTTTTTCTGCATTTTGTTTTAAATGCTAAAAAAAAAAATGATTCTTTGAACATTTGATAAAAAAAACTTAATAACGAATATGAATGCAATCCTTGGAAGTATTAATCATTGTTCAATGTATTAAAAATAAATTAAATCAATAGAATTATATTACTTTAAATATTGCTCGTATTGCTGTGAAACCTGGACCTTAGTGAACGTATTAACACAGGCTTGTCAGTGAGGGGTTAAAAAAAGAAAAAAAAATTAGGGACAATTAAGTTACTTGGGGGGAAAAAAAAAAACAAAAAAAAAAACTTTTGTACATAGTGTGGGAGTATCGTTCAAAAAAATCTTGTAATACAGGAACTAAAAAATATATGTTTTAATTTTAGTTATATTTTCAGAGAAATCTTCAAAAATGCACTGCAGAAATATATTCTCATCCACCTATTTCCGAATCCACTAAAACTAAAATTCTGAAAAAATTAAGGGCAATAGGAGCTTATTTAAACCTTGCAGAAAAACTACACTAATTATCCTAAGTCATAATTTTTGGAAAAAAAAAAAAATCACATTTTCTCCATTACACAAAAAATTTAGTTTGGGGCGCTAAGCAGGAAGGGGGGGGGGGGGGTGAAGGACGCTCAAGGTATCTATGCACCAAGGACACTGAATTATCCAAGGATTGTTGATAATGATTTAAATTGTCTGCAATTAGCTGAGATATTAATTAAAAACCTATCTAGAAAACAGCAGCACAGACAAAAACAGAGTTGCAACTTTGCAACCTCCTTTCTAAGTGCGCTTGGCAACAAAACCAAGTTTAAACTTTGTACAAAGTCTTTGTTGTATGGAACACACTGCACGTGAGTAACACAACCAATTATTTTATACCCATGATAGTTTCAGCACCCCACATTTTAAGTGATCAATTTTAGTTGACTACTATAATCTATATAGGAAATTTTAAAAATTTAATTCAACAAAAATTAAGATTGTAAAAGAATGGCTAATGAGCTAAAATAGGTTATTGGCCACTGACTACTAACTAAAACTTTCAATTTTTAGATACAAACCTAAATGTAATGTAGATGTAATACCCAAACAAAACAAGTTTTTACAGTCTAAACTGTGAAATCAAATATTAGTTGTTTTCCTATCCCCAGTTTTGTCAAAAAAACAAGACCCAAATACAAAAAAAGTGGTCAATTCCATGTTATTAGAGATGGACTGAAAGCTATAAACAAAACACTTTTTATCCAATAACTTCCTTTAATAAAGTGTTGAAAAAAAATAGCTTTTAAAAAAAAAAAAAATTAAATTTTAGAGTTATTTAATTTTTATATTGGGATCAGTTGTAGCAATTCAGACACTCTGAATAGTTAAAAATTGTGGACTAGAGATTCAAATTAGATAAGTTATATTATTAACCTTCCTACCCTGTTGAAATTTTACTCAAACTTAATAAAAAAAATTTCACACCAGAATTTTCTTTAAAAACTATATAATGTATTTATTTATGGCGTCTTATTTACCTTACTTTATGAAAAAATTTCTGGTTCGAATAGAATGAAATGAATTATAGAAATGGGTCTATTAGACCCAATCAGGGTAGGAAGGTTAGCATTGCTTTCAATTCCACTTTCAAGGTGAATGAACACTAGGGTGGTCACAAGAAATCAATTTTCGAATTTTTTGGGAGAAACCCCCTAAAAAGTTCATAATTGACTAAAAAATGAGATTGGCAAAGTTTCAGCTCATTTGGATAATGTTAACCCGTGCCTCACTGAGGTTAAAGTTTGAAAAAAAAAAACGTGCTTTTTCACAAAAAATGCTGTTTTTCCTTTATGAAATTAATACAATTGAACCTAGAAACATAATTCAGGTCTCATTTTGTAAAGAAAGTTTTGCTTTAAAGAACCACACACCATTTTTTATCCTAAAATGTATAGATTTAAACATATGCACACTTTTAAGGACTAGACTTCACTCTAATCCTAAAAATTGACTTTATATGAAAATCGAAAAAACATAACATTCCATTTCATCTGCTTTCCAACTTTTTTTTTCTTTTGTTTTTTATTTTATACATGATAAAAGGTTTAATTAAAAAAAAATTCCAAAGAAAATGAAAAAAACCGAATTTTAAACTGAAAGAATTTAAAAAAAAAAAAAGGGGCGGGGGGGGCAAAGAAAGTATAAAAATTAGAACAAATAATGCTCAAATCATACTTGCCAACTAAATTTCGGTAAAACTCAGAAGATTTTGGACAAAAAATCAGAAGATTTTGGCGGAAAATCAGAAGGAATCAGAAGATTTTGGAAAAATCAGAAGAAATCAGGATTTTTAAAGTTTTATAACACTTTCAGTAAGGATTAAAAAACAGCTGAATCTTTATAAATAAACAAATTTTAAAGAGAAACTCTAATAAAATATTCACTAATTTGCAATTACACAATATATATTATGACAAAAAAGAATAACTTGAATATATTAAAAATTACTAATTTATTTTTTTCTTTTTGAATATTCATAGATATCCTACCTTTCACATTAAAAGACACTTAAAACTTTTGACTCTTAGCTATGCGTTTTTTTTTCTGCGGCCCTTTGACGAAATTCGCGATCTTTTGACAAAATTTGCCGTTTTTTCGCGATCTTTTGACAAAATTTGCCTTTTTTCACGATCTTTTGACGAAATTTGCAAACAATTGACAAAATTTTATTTTTTTCAGCGAAGATGTCGAAATTCGCAATATTTGTTATGTCCGAATTTTCGAATTGGTGGCCAATTTTTTTTTAATTTTCGGAAATGAATGCCTTAAATTTTCGGAAAATTTGGGCCAAAATCACCCCCTATGCGTTGTTTACACAATCTTTTGACAAAATTCGTGTCTTTCCCGCGATCATTCGGCGAAATTTGGGTTTTTTCTGCGATCTTTTCACGAAACGCGCGTTTTTCCTGTGATCCTTTAACGGAATTCACGTTTTTACGCGATCTTTTCACGGAAATAGTGTTTTTACGCGATCTTTTGACGAAATTAGTGTATTTTCACGATCTTTTCATGGAATTTATGTTTTTACGCGCTCTTTTGAGGGGAATTCTCATTTTTTATGCGATCTTTCGACAAAATCTGCGCCTTTCCCACGAACCTTCGGCGAAATTTCGGGTTTTCCCACGATCGTTTAACGAAACTCGCGTAAAAAGCGTAAGAAAAGGCAGAAAATCGGAAGAAAATTATGAAAAGCGGTAGAAAACGCATTACACGCGTAAAATCAGAAACATGCCGATTTTTCGGAAGAATTCTGAAAAAATTGGAAGAGTTGGCAGCTATGTCAAATGCATTTTATTATTAAAGTTGTGTTAGAAGAAAGGAAGCATAATGAAGAAAACAAATTATTATCCCTTACAATTGTCACGTTAACCCTTTCCGGCACAGAAAAATTCTGTTCATAACATGATGAAATGATTGACCAATACCGGAATTTACAAACGACTTTTTTAGAAATTAGGAAGCACATTACATTAAGCTTTCATCGTAAAAGCAAAATTTTTAAAAAATATTCTTGGTACCATTTGGAAGTTTGGAATTAAAATTAGGTGGTCTTGGTGTGGGACCACTGCGCTGGGAAGGATCAAGGGGTAATGGCTTAGATAAGGTGACTTTTGAAGTTTTGCTTTTCCTTAAAAAGTTTTTCTACATTCAGATAAAACTTTTAGCATATACTATTTTTGGTTTTTGTCTATGTTAAACAGGAATTAAAATCTCAGATTAATTTTATTCTCCTGTCAGATATATCATTGACAACTTTAAAACCATTCACTATTTTTTTGCTTTCAAATAAGGTTTATTTTCACACCATACATTGGGATGTGTATTTAAAATCGTTTATTAATATAAAATCTTTTTAAAAAATTATAGTTTGAGATGAAACAAAAACATCGGCTTTTATGTTCAATAAATAATCCACTTTGTTGAAACCTTTTGTTGCTCTTACAATCCTTTCATTATCATCATTTTCTTCTTCAAATGACAATTTTACAGCCATGCTTTTTTTTTTTTTTTTTTTAAACCAAAGTATCATCTAAACATGAAAATCCAACTTGATCCGAGTTAAGATACCAAACACAGTTTATCATTTTAGAAAGTGCTTTGTCTGCAACCTTTTTATAAATTTTTCTGTAGTCAACAAGTGATTTTATTAATTGAAAGTCCTGGATTGGGGGCCAAAGTGGTAGTGGGAGTATTGAAGCATGCTTTTACACAAATATTGATTAGAAATAAGAAAAGGTCTCTAAAACCTTTTTCCAAATTTGCTATTGAGAGATGATCCCTGAAACAATATTTTTTGAGAGAATAAATAGCCATCCATCCCCTGTGCTATCCGTCTGACATGATTAAAAGCACCCGGTGCTCTAAAAAATGTCTTTTGGAGGAGGATGTCCTATAAAAATTAAATAAAGTTGAATAAATTCTTTATAATCATCCCTGGGCTATTAATTTTTTAAAGATTGTGTAAGAAAACTTGAAATTTCTGCTGAATTAATTATTTATATTTTGTATTTAATCTTGAATAGCATTTTTATACTTAGTCTGGTTTAATTTAGACCACCCAGTCAGAAATTGTTTTTTTAAATATCTGGCTGAGGGGGTGCACATTTTACAATCAAAAACAGCTTTTAGGATACTTTCTAAATTATGGTGGCGACAAGGTAAATGGACAGTATTCTTGTGATGTCACAGTGAGAATCACGTGGTGTAAAAATAGTGGCTAGTATGTTTGTTTTGTTATTGCGACATTTGATGCAGCATTAATACAGACAAATGCATGCGGAAAATACTGCAGATTTATTCTTTACGAATTATTTTCGATAAATACTTATATACCCAGTAGCAGAAACAGTGCAGCACGGAAGCGGGCGCTGCAGATTATTTTAAACCTTGCAGATTAATCCACCAACTTAAAAATAAATGCTGGGCTTAAAATATAGCTGAAATTTGCTTTAAGTCTCTAGATTTATGGTATTTGTTGTATCCTTATATTCAGTGGCGTGGCGTGAAAATTTTCAGTGGTCATCGCAATTATTTAAGTTTGTGGTGAAAAATTATTAACTCTAAAATTCAATGGTTGAATGTTCAAAAAAGAAACTTTAAATCTTACCTTCACTTATACATGAACTCCAAATGTTCTGCTAAAACTGGATCGTAGAGTTTTAAAAGCTTATTAAGAGTTTTAAAATATTGCTTGGTCATCGCCGCATCCAGCGATGACCGGACGCCACGCCACTGCTTATATTATATATATATTCTTTATAAATGGAAATTTTGCTTACTTTAAGTGTTTCTGTTATTTCTTATGATAGTAGGCTTATTGGGTTGCAGATAAATTTTTGTTTGCTGCAGACTGACGCAGAAAATTCTGCTTCTGGGCTTATATACATACTAATTAAAACCAGGGTTGTAAAAAACCCAGCCCGGGTGGGTAGTTGGGTGGGTACCCGGGCAGCTACCCACTACAACCCTTATAGTTGTAAAAAACCCAGGTTTTTTTATAAAAAAAAAACAGCCCGGGTGGGTACCTGGGCAGCTACCCACTACAACCCTGATTAAAATCCACATATACTTAATTAAAATTAAAAATTTTTATTTTATAAATAAAATGAAAAATGTGCATGCAAGTGCTTTAAAATAGAGAAAAGAATTCATGTATAACTCATATCTGTCCCTGAAAAAGTCTAAAACTTCATATGAAAATAAAATAAGCATAAAATTTCTAACCACAATGCTTTTCAATGGCGCGGTTATGAATGTTATTCCCAAGCAGATGAATTTTTGTAGCCTCAAACCAAAAGGGAGAATATGGTACATACAGAAGTTTTTTTTTTTAACAATTGTTATGGAAAAATGTAGGTTTCTATGAAGTGACCGGTGTTTACTGCAGTGGTATCAAAACATGTTTCCTGGATTTTACCAACTTCCTCCCACTCTTCAACTGCTGAAAATACAGTTTTCACCTGAATTATTCCAATACTATTTTCAAATTGAGGAACTTGTAATAACTGTTCTTCATCTCTACAACTAATTAAAACTGCTATCCACTCTACATTTTCTTTATTCAAAAAATGAGGAAGCAGTTTTCCATCCCATTGAACAACAGCTCTTCTCTAAATCGGAATTTTTAAATCTAGTTTTTATTATAAGTCAAAATTAACATTTTTACCCACTGGCCAGTTTTTTTTAACCACTGTCCAGTAACAAAGTTATGCACGCTCCATACAAAATTGTTTTTTTTCTAACTATCAACATTATAATTTACTAATATATATTACTTACCGTTCGATATGATTACACTCAACTGAAAAATTTTATATTTACTATTAATTGCAATGAAATAAATTCACAGGAAATTTTTAGCACTAACTCCCTCAGCACTAACTAATATGCATTTTTTTGCGACCATTTAACGAATTTAGTGATCTTTTGACGAAATCTGAGTTTTTTTTTTTGTAATCTTATAACAAAATTTGTGGGTTGCCATTCTTTGAAAATATTTGCAATTTTTTTTTCAAGATTTTTTGACGAAATTTGCGTTCTTATGCGACCTTTTGACAAAATTTGCATTTTTTCCGTGATCTTTTGATGAAATTTGTGTTTTTTCTGTAATCTTTTCGTGAAATTTGCATTTTTTAAAATTATCTTTTGACGAAAGTTGCGTTTTTCCGCGATCTTTCACGAAATTTGCATTTTTTCCACGACCTTTTGACGAAAGTTGCATTTTTTCCACGAAATTTACGTTTTTCCCCGCGATCTTTTGATGAAATTTGCATTTCTTTCCGCGATCTTTTGACGAAATTTGCATTTTTCCGCGATCTTTTCACAAAATTTGTGTTTTTTCCCGCAATCTTTTCACAAAATTTGCATTTTTTCCCACAATCTTTTCACAAAATTTGCGCTTTCCCACGATCTTTTCACAAAATTTGCGTTTTTCCACGATACTTTGAAGAATTGATTTTTTTTCGCGATTCTTTGTCGAAATTTGCATTTTTCTGCGATCTTTTCACGAAACTTGCATTTTTTTCCGCGATCTTTTCACGAATTTTGCGTTTTATCCGCGATCTTTTCACGAAATTTCTTGAAAATACTTTGAAGAATTTTGTGATCCTTTTTCGTGATTCTTTGTCGAAATTTGCATTTTTCCACGACCTTTTCTCGAAATTTTCATTTTTCTGTGATCTTTTCTTGAAATTTGTGTCTTTCCCCGATCTTTTGACGAAATTTGTTTTTCCGCGATCTTTTGACGAAATTTGCATTTTTTCCGCGATTTTGTCACGAAATTTGCATTTCCTCCACAATCTTTTCACGAAATTTGCGTTTTATCTGCGATCTTTTCACAAATTTTGAGTTTTTTCCACGATCTTTTCACGAAATTTCCATTTTTCTGCAATACTTTGAAGTATTTTTTGATTCTTTTTCGCGATTCTTTGTCGAAATTTGCATTTTTCTGCGATACCTCGAAGTATTTTGTGATTCTTTTTCGCGATTCTTTGTCGAAATTTGCATTTTTCCGCAATCTTTTCACGATCTTTTCTTTGAGTTTTTTCCGTGATTTTTTGACAAAATTTGCGTTTTACCACGATCTTGTCACGAAAATTACGTTTTCTCCGTGATCTTTTCACGAAATTTGCGTTTTTTCTGCTATGTTTTGACGTAATTCGCATTTTTTACGTGGTCCTTGGGCAAAATTCACATTTTTTTCGCGATTCTTTGACGGAATTGGTTATTTTTTTTTCTACCAACGATTGACGAAATTGATTTTTTTCGGTGACCATATCGAAATTAGCGATATTTTTATGTCCGAATTTTCGGGCTGATGACTTTTTTTTTGTTTTCGGAACCGAATGCCTTAAATTTTTGGAAAATTTGAGACAGAATCACCCCTGCTACTTTCTTTTCTTATGTTCAAGAGAATCGCCGATTTGGACGCCGCAAATTCTGAACGAATTTCACCCCTTTCCTCCCTGGCATCGATCTTTCAACCATCGCGTTTGGCGAGTGGTGCTCATTGAGTTTCGCGAGTGAGGACAATAAAGCTAATCATTACGTTTTAAGTGTTACTCGACGCCAGGCAAGTGCTAATTTTGTGCTATAGTTTTTATGAGCTCAGATCTTTGTTCTTTGCTTACGAAATAGTTATTTGTGGAGTTGTATTGCACTTCTACTTAAAGTCTGTGGTTAATTGGTGGATGTACTCTAAGTCTAGCAGCTTCTCTGGCATTCAGTTTCACTCAGTGAATATTATAAAATAAAATACGTAAAACTTGACAATTACTTGGTAACTTACTGTCGAAGATTTGATGAGATGAGTAGCCAATTAAAAAAATCTTACATTTCTGCCATCATATCAAAAGGGGGAGGGGTTTTCTGGAATATTTCCTTAATTCTGAAAATAGATGACGATAGCAGGTAACAAAAACAGCCTTGTAATAAAAAGAGAAATCCAGAGGTTCGTTTGAAATGCACTTCAACTGCAATCAACAAATCGAGAAGCTCTTCCTTTCTAGACACAGAACTAGATAACTAATAATTAATTCGTGAAATATTTTTAAAGTTACAAAAATTGTTCAGTTATTTTTGCCTATTAATCGAAATAATACAATAAATTATCAAAAGTAATAAAATTATTAATTTGTCATTTTTCAAAAATGCAAAGTTTGAGGGTATGGTTCACGAGCTGACCTGAAAAATACTAAAAGTTTATTAAATATACTCTCATCAAACCTATAAGTTCAAGGTAACAGCAGTTTCTATGAAATAAAAGAGGAATCAGGTTTCGAAAACAAATAGTTTGCACTTAAAGAAAGAAAAACTACAATTTTTCGCCAAAATTTGCAAATTTTCAAGAATTTAACCTCAATGAGGCATAGGTTAAGGTTATTCAATTGAGCTGAAACTTTGTCAATCTCATTTTTTATCTAATTGGCAACTTTTAGGGCCCCCCCCCCCCCCAAGAAAATGTAAAAAAAAAAAAATTCCCATGTTGCTTGTGACCACATTAATGAACACTTATTTGAATTATTCGACAATTCAAATTGTAGAAATTTGAACAGAATAAACTTTATTTTTCAATAATAAAGAAACTATTTTTAACATGAAATTACAAGACAGTGCAACTGTAATTTCCATGGATGTCAGATTTAGCTATTTTCTTATAAAAAATGAAAAGCTTTTCTAAACAAACTCCAAAATCTTATGTTAAAATAAAAAATAAAGCTAATTTTTCCCTTCTATTCTGAAAAAATTATATGTATATATATATATATATATATATATGGGATTTTTATATTAGGATTTGTTAGGATATAGCAGTTGGTATATTATGAAAGAATTAGCTTATAATAGCTTAATCTTATGACATTTTGTTCATAATAGTTTCAAGTTAATATCATAGATGGCAGCACCAAAATTTAAATTGGATTCTGTCTGATGCTTCGATTCAAGTAATAATATCAATTTTTAACATATGGTGGAGCTTAATGTTGGCTATTTGCGATATTGTAAACTAACATTTTTGGTATTTTTTACATTAGTTAAGATATATAAAAATTTAAAAGTGTTAAGAGGTATTTTACTTATGTAATAATTTTCTATTTATATATTTTTTTAATTGCATTTATC
The DNA here is from genome assembly GCA_963932465.1 of Maratus speciosus. Taxonomy (NCBI): domain Eukaryota; kingdom Metazoa; phylum Arthropoda; class Arachnida; order Araneae; family Salticidae; genus Maratus; species Maratus speciosus. The sequence goes on along the minus strand of OZ010796.1, from coordinate 58,784,173 downwards.
ACGGTATTTCAAAATAGATTAACTGTATTCATAAGGTTTTAAAATCTGTTAACTGTAAAAATAAACTTATTGAGCTTTTGGATACCATGTGCTGATGTGTATTTGGATAAAATAACTGGGATTTTATTAGGTATTTTGTGTAATATTACTATTTTTCCTTGCTATAAATTAAATATTTAAAAGGTTGTATTGCTTTTTCTATTTGATAGCATTTAATATTATTCTGTTTTCATTTGAAACTATTCTCTTGGTTATATTGGTCATTTGAGTATAGGAGAAAAAAAATTTTCAGCTTTTAGCTTTTTTCGCACAGAAAACGACTAATTTTGCTTATATAATTGAATTCTGTACTCTTGATAAAGTAATTCAATATATAAATAAGCTTTTCAATTATTTTTATCAAAATCCATATTCTTTTTTTTCTTCCTCATTAATTCTTGTTATATAGTACAAGGGACTTTATTTTATACAAAGCAGCTTGTATATTATGTTTTTGGTATCCATTCAGTGTGTTTGGGGACACTGTATTGTTATAAATTCATTCATACTATCACAATTTTTGTTGGTGGTCAGTAATGTTTAATTAATGGTTATATATATATATATATAGGTGTGTTTATTATTCTTTTTCATGAATTGTTTACATTAGCAAATTATAAAAACTCAGGGTTCATACTCATTTTTCCCAAAAAAATCCCCTAATGTATTTTTCAGGATGAATAATTTTTCCATGTCGACAATTAACGACATTTTTAAAAATCAGTATCATGTCCCAACCTACCCCCCAAAATAATAAATAAAGAGGCAATCAGTAAAAGTAAAGATTATGCATCAGATATAAAATACAATTTATATATATTTTCTACCTACCTAAATTGTATTATGTATTATCTGTAAATGAATCCAAAAATCTGCAGAATCACAAAGCACACTAACATGTCTGCTTTTTTCTTGTTTTAATAAAGTGCTACAAAGTTAAATAAAGCAAACTACATATTTCTGATGATTAGATTAACAGATTACACATAATGATTTTTATGTTTTACTGACTTTCCTAGCCCATAACTAAAACTTTAAGCTTAATCAATTAAAAATCCTTCTCAAAAATTTTCTTTTTTATACTTTTAAACCTTTTTCTGCACCCAATAGGGAAAAAAGAAATGAAATCTGGCAGGCGTTTCAAGTTTTTACTTTAAAAATTAAATAAGTTTATTATTTTTAAATTTCAAAGTTTTCAATACCTTTTTAATCTGAAAAATAATCTTTACAGGAAAAAAAAAAAATCATAAAAAAAGTTGACTCCTAGACCCTATGAGATTAAAGAAAACCTTATCTGAACCTTCCTTTCTGGCAGAAACGACAGCAAAACTTGTAAGTACTATCAGTTTTAACACATTCAACCCAAAATGCAAATTCTGGATTCACATTTTTATCTGTCCAGTCTAAATTAAAAACAGTTTTGGCAGAGCTCATCTTGATATGAAAAAAAATATTTCACAAAAAAATATTTTTAGAATTTGAAAATATAAATATCAAAAATCCAACACTGACGAATTCATAAATGAACATTTACCCTTTTATAATCCATTAAATAATGCGTTTGAGTTAATTGATATTTGACTTTCTGTCTACTTCAAGATATATTTCATCTATTTTAAACTATATTTCTACAAACAATCGTGAGATAATACACATAATATTGTCTATTTACATCTACGATCTGCTCGCTTGACAATCATATCATTTTCAAAACAAATTTGAAGCTGTTGTCAAATTCAGACTTCATGAATGAAGAATAGTTAACCATGTAGAAAAAAAATCTTTCTCCTGCAGTGCTTGGTGGTGTTGAAGGCGTGCATGTCTGGTTTTTGAGTGGATGTCGCCAGACGTTAGAAGGCATGGCTAGTTTCTGATTCGATGTCTCACGAGGTTTGAAGGTGGGTCTTAGTTCAATTGCATTATGACATCACAAAGCATGTGAATAGCAGAGAGTACCCTTATTTCTCAGAGTAGACAATCATTTCACCAAGTTTCCCCAGAATTTTTTTTTTTTTTTTTTTTTTTTTTTTTGTCTCCTGATTTTTAAGACCCGAATTTCATCCCCTGACTTTCCCAGGAATCCCATATTCCCCTGATGAGTACGAACCCCGAAACTAGCAGGAATGACCGAGCTAAGCTCTGTCAAAAATAGCCTTGTGTTGAAATTTGATATTTTATTCTCACTAGGGATGCTCCGAATAGTGATTTTGGCCGAATGCCGAATATTCAGCCAACAGGCAAACCGAATACCAAATATTCGGCTAGCCGAATAGTAACTGCTAGGCCGAATACCGAATATTCGGCTTGTCGAATACTTTTATATTTCAAAGTTTAAAGGCATTAAAATGCTAAATTTTAAAACAATTTTACATAATATTGAAAACAGAAACTTTTATTCTAATAAACAGCTTTTTTCAAGTAAACTTTATGCTGAAAAAAAATCTGGTTTGAGTTATTTAAGAAGAGGATAGTTACAAAAAAAATTTTAATTTGTCAAATTTTAAATTTCATGGCTTATTCTGAGAATTAAAACAAATGAATAAAATTTTCTTAAATTCTAAAACAAACATTTTAAAATCAAAGAGAAATTATGAAAAAAATGTACAAGATCATATATTATTTGTTTGTCAGGAAGAGACAAAAGTAAATAAATAATACAATCGATTCAAATTTTATATGGTGGCAACTTAGCAAGAATAACTGTTCTACTCCCTTTGATTAAGCAAGGAATTTTTTTAATTCATCCTAGATCGCTGTGTGGAGTGGGCAATCATTTTCAGAGATTATAAACATTGTTCTTAAAATCTTAGCAAGAAACAGATTTTTTACTGGACAATGTTCAGGTACTTGCATTCGTACATAATTAATTCCTATAAAAATCCTCGTGATTGGTTAATTTTCTTAAATAATACTTAACAAACAGCAAATAAATAAAGTAAAAACATTCTCTTTTATTTAAATATAATTCTGTATTAATTATTCTGAATATCTTTATAAGTTGACTGTTAAACGTAGAAGTTGTATAAGATTTTCAAAATTACGTTTTCAAAGTTTTTTTTAAGTATTCGGTTCCGCCGAATATTTCGATATTCAGCCAAACCGAATATTCGGCATGCCGAATAGTTTGCTATTTGGCCAGGCTGAATATTCGGCATACCGAATAGATTGATATTCGGCCAAACCGAATATTCGGTAACATGGCCGAATACCGAATAGATACCGAATATTCGGTGCATCCCTAATTCTCACTGTATCATTCTTGCTGTTTAGATACAATTGGTACGATCCTGAGATATAGTGACCCAAAATGACACACTAACCTAATTTTTTCGACCATGCGACCTAACCAATGCTCTTCTCAAGCCTGAAAACGATAGAATACAAAATTTAATCAAAATTGCTAAAGTCGTTTTATAGATAAAATTAGTTTGACCCACGGTAACCCAAAAGGGACCTAATTAAATTTAATAATCTAAATTTATTGAACATGTGACCAATCCCAATGGTCTTCTCGTGCTGGGAAACGATGTAATAAAATTTGTCAAAATCGTTTGAGCCGTTTTTTAGATACAATTATCTTGACCTACAGTGATCCAAAAACGACCCACCAATCGAATTTTCTCGAACATGTGACTTAACCCAATGGTCTTCTCATGCTCAGAAATGATATAGTACAAAATTTTGTCCGAATGTTTTGTGTCGTTTTTCAGATACAATTAGCTTGACCCATAGTGACCCAGTAATCGAATTTTCTCGAACATGTGACCTAGCCCAAATGTCTTCTCATGCCAAGAAAAGGTATAATACAAATTTTTTTCAAAACTGAGTCGTTTTTTAGATATAATTATCTTGACCCACAATGACCCACTAATCAATTTTTCTCGAACATGTGACTTAGCCTAATGGTCATCTCATGCCCAGAAGTGGTATATATTACAAACTTTTGTCAAAGTGTTTTGAGCCTTTTTAAATCCAATTAGATTGACACCTGACCCATTGTGACCCACTAATCGAATTTTCTTGAATATGCGACTAGCCCAATGATATTTTCGTGCCCGAAAATGATAGAATACAAAATTTCATCAAAATCGTTAGAGCCGTTTTCTAGATAAACTTAGCGTGACCCACTAATCTAATTTTCTCTAACATGTGACTTAGCTCATTGGTCTTCTCGTAATCCATAACAGTAGATTACAAAATTTAGTCAAAACCATTAGAGCTGTTTTTTTTTTTAGATAAAATAAGCTTGACCCGAAGTGACCCACTAATCAAAATTTCTCAAACATGTGAGCTAGCCCAATAGTTTTCTTGTGCTCAAAAACGGTTGGATATAAAATTTAGTCAAAATTAACTGCACACACACAATTTTTCCTCGTATTATAATACAAGATGTGGATCAGAATTTGTTTTACTAATCTCTAAATGAACAGTTTCTTACACCAACTGAAGCATATAGTTTACAGATTTTATAAGAAACCATTTCATACACTAGAAATAGAAACTGGAAAGATACTTACTGTTTGCATAGTCTTCAAATTCTTTCCACACTGAAATAAAATAAGTTAACATTAATTACTGAATAAAGTACTCTACAAAAATAAAATTCACTTAATATCCATAAAAATATGCACACATGTTAGCAGAAAAAGTAGAATTAAGATATCTGCCAACCATCAAAAGTAACTTTTAAAAAATATTTTATAAATTCACTTCTAATGTGCATTATCTGATAGAAAATGGCTAAAATAGTTTGAAGGTTTTGCCAGATCCCCCCCCCCCCCGTTTCAGGAAGGTGCTGCGTCCTGTTTGCCCCTTCATCCAAAAAATTGCTTGTATAGAAAAACATAATTATGAGTCTTGAAAAGAGTGCCTTGACTTTTAATGTTAAAAGTGCCTTTGAAAATAAAAAATGCCTTTAAAAATAAAAAAAAGTGCTCATAAGAATCTAAAAAGTGCATTTCCCCCCCACCAGCAGCTCCATACCTTTCTTTAAACTTTGAAGAAACTGTTTTTGCTAAAAGATCATAAAACAAATAAAATTGTACTTAAGCTAAACATCAAAACAAATTGAAATCAGGACTCTTATTCTGCATATTTTATTATGTTAACGGAAAAATGTTTCAGGAAATAAAACTATAATAATTAACTTAAACCTTGCTATTTAAAAAATCTGTAGATTCTCAAAAAGAAAAAAATCCGGCCTCCTCAATGTGAAATTTTCTGATACATTCACAAACTCTAAATGCAAAAGCATGAAACTTGCAGGTGTGACTATTGTTCAAGTGATATGGAATCTGTATTTTTCACTTTTCAGTAAATGTCAGGGGTGATTCTGACGATTTTAAAGTATGTTATATGCATCATACCCCTAATTATTCTGCTGAAAGGTTTGATTCAAATGGGCCCTAGTTTTCGAGAATTTAGAGGTCAAAGTTCAACATACGTTTCAAATACCGATTAATTTGCATTTCTAAATGTTGGCTGGGCAGCGTTGAGGTAAAGTGCAAGTACGCTATACTGTAGATGGCAGATTCGAACCCAACTTGTACCATTTTTCTTTTTTATTTAATATTATATTTTTGACATGTTAGAAGTTTTATACCGAATTAAAAAATCCACAGCTTTTAAAGTTTTGATATTTTCCTAACAAATTACATTTACATTTTCTTTATGAAAATTTATATTTTCTCTGCAAAATTTTAAACTAATATTTCTGTTAACAAAAATTAAACTAATATATGTATAGCTATCTCGTCTTTTTTTTTTTAAACTTACTATTATTGTTTACATTTATGTATTTTTTTTTTATTTATCACAGTTCTGAAGTAATGCATAGTATTTTTCTTACATTTTACATATAAATAAATGACTAGGAAAATTTAACAAAACTAGGTAATGCCCATCAAGATTTGACGGTAAGTAACTTGAATGTTTCATTAGAAAAGTTCTTGAATTTTTAATTAGTTGCTTTTAAATTAATTATTGAATGACGAATTTCTATATTGCATAAGTGATTCTTATTTCTTTAAGGTGATAGATGGTGCTGTCAGTCTAACCTACTCAATGAAATGAAAGAATTTTAAGTTTAATTTTCAACGAATTATGCTTGCTTTTTACCAGAAATTTACCTAAAAACACCGGGTAGAGAATTTATTTTTACTTACTACAACATTTTTTTTTTTTTTTTTTTTTTTTTTTTTTTACAATAACAATATCTATTTTCATTTATTTATTAAAAATACACTGCCATGAATTTTATTTTTATCTGTCTCATTCTCTAAAAACCTAAATTTAAAACTTAATGCAGCTAACAATTTATAACATACATTTTTTTATTACTTGAATTTTATTTTACATTTTTATACATTTTTTAAATATTTAACCTGGATATCAAGGTAATTTCTTTTACAGCTCTTATATGAATATTTTTTTTTCTTTCCATTTTATTTTTTACACAAATGAATGACAAACTTTTTTTTCCTGACACACACACATATATATTCTTGATAATGGTCAGAAAATATAACGAAAATTGTAGATCAACTCAATTTATTTAATTGATAATTACATGCAAAATATTTTAGTTTAAGTATTTTAAATATAAAATCATTTTTTCAAAATAGTTTTGAGTGTTAAATTTTATTTAATTATAAAGCATTCAAATAATAATAAAATAAAAATCCTATAACTTTTCTTCCCAATAAAATATGTCATTATTGAAATGAATTATCGACAAAAATACTACACATTTTGCCATGCTTGGGTTTGAACCTGCATCCTCTACAAAAATCCAGAGCTTTAAAGTACTGCATTACCCAGTTACGCTAGCGGGAACTCTCTTTACTTCCTTCTAAATTGAAGAGGTACGTTAAGCAGTTGACGCATACAAATGTCTCGAATTTAAGCTCTGAAGTTACATGGATACCTTATTTTTTCAAAGAAGTAGCTACAACTTAATATGCTACTTTCCTAATCTTCGTGTCCAACTATTGGCAATTTATAAGACAGATCACCAGACATAACTTTTAGGCTCAAATCACAGTTTTATCTTCTGTGTGTAATATGACCAAAACAATATGACACCCACAAAATAAACTGTATCTAGCTCTTAATATAGACAAAATAAATTTTTAAATTGTTAATAATGATGAAAGCGCCAAATAATATTAACTTTGTGAAAGAAAGAAAAGCTTGTTTACAGTAAGATCGAATAACAGACGAACTTACACCAACTTCGACCTGTGATGTGATAGTTCAACTGAGCGAGCATTTTTGCGCATGTGCAATGTGTCACCCCAAAGGCAGACTTGTACTTATACACTATATGGCCACTAATGACCGTCAACTTTCAATTTTAGACATTTTGTCAAATATTTAGAAATATACTAGACAGATTCTTCTGGAATTTCAGGATTAAAAAGAATTAGTATGACCTCATATTTAGCAATGTGGATTTGATAAGGGAGGCAATTAGGGAGCCAACAAAAAATCAAAGAAAAAAAATACTTGGGATCACCCTGTAAAATAAAATGCATGAAATGATCTATCGCTACCGAATATAAATAAACAGACATTGTGCAATATGTGTATTCTTTTGTGTAAGAATAGCACGTATATTAATAGAGATATAGCGATTTATTTCAAAAAATTAAAAAATTCTTGCTTGTTTTCTGCTTAAATAACATACAGGGTTTTCAACCAAATTTAACGCCAGTTTCAGAAAAATTGACAAAATATAGTAGAAACTAATATGAGTAGTTGTATGAAATAATTTTTATCTGTGCATGCACAAACGATAACAAGGATTATTTTACATAATTTAATAGTCAGCTCTATGGAGCAACTTATTAAAAAAAATTTAGTCAAATATCTTAAAAACTCAAATTATCGGCGTTAGAGTGAGCAAATTTTTAGTTCTCTAAAAGCAGCTGAATGATAAGGGATTTTCCAAATTGTCATTTTTAATTTTAAATTTTTTAAAATTTTCATTCTTTATTGATGCTTTAGTTCTTGGATAACCACCAGAACAAGCCTATGCCATGATCAAAAGAAGTACCAAAATCGAAGCATTTTTTCCTAATCTACTCGTTGATAGTCACTAAATAGTAACTTTTTTCTGAAAATCAGTTAATAAAAAAATGACAATTTGTGTAAAATCCCTTATCCTTCAGCTGCTTTTAGAGAACAACTAAAAATTTGCTTACTCTACCGCCAATATCTTTCTGAATTTTTACGATATTTGACTAGATTTTTTTTAATAAGTTGCTCCATAGAGTTGACGATTAAATTATGTAAAATGATCCTTGTTATCGTTTGCGCATGCGCATATAAAAATTATTTCATAAAAATGCTCATATTTCCTAAAATATTTAATGTATTTATATTCCAATTGCACTATATTGTTTCTACTATCTTTTGTCAATTTTTCTGAAACACGCGTTAAATTTGGTTGAAAACCCTGCATGTTATAAGCAAAAAACATGCAAGAATTTTTTAATTTTTTAAAATAAATCGCTATATTAATATACGTGCTATTCTTATACAAAAGAATACACATATTGCACAATGTCTTTATATTCGGTAGCGATAGATCATTTCGTACATTTTATTTTACAGAGTGATTCCATGAATTATTTTTTTTCTTTGATTTTTTGTAGGCCCCGTAATTGCCTCCCTTATCAAATCGACATTGCTAAATATGAGGTCATACCTGTTCTTTTTAATCCTGAAGGTCCAGAAGAATCTGTAAAGTATATTTCTAAATATTCGACAAAATGTCTAAAATTGAAAGTTGAAGGTCTTTATCGGCCCCCAAAGCAGAATACTTTGCAATGTTCTGCAACGGAATTTCAGATGATCAAAAATGTTCTGCAAGCGCAATGGGGGAAAAAAAGGGGGGGGATGTTTATATATATATATGTAAGGATGTAATTTCATCTTTTATAAAAATGCTAAAGATGTGTTTCGTAAAACACTGTCAAACAAAAGAAACATTCTGGAGGCAAGATTTATTTCTAGAATCATGGCATTGACACAGAAGTTACTGACTTTGGAAGTGAGATATTTAGACATATTACTTTTATGAAGAAAATTTCTTTAGAAATTTGTCCATACATAGTTATAAGGCCAACTTTTACAAGTTTCCTAATAGATTTATGTCCAGATGGAGGTGCATTCGTATAAATAAACATATGTTTGTCTGTTGTACCAATGGTCCCCATCCCCATCCACGTTCCCATCAGCTGTATTGGGCCTTTTAGAACTTTTTTTTTTTGATTGTAGACCCCCATGATTCGCATATAGCTTCAGATACTGAAATAGACAAAATTTTAGTTAGAAAACTGGTTAATTTCAGGATCTCTGATTTTAAAGTATTCACAGCATTTTTTAACATGGTCTTATTTTGAAAATACGTTTCACTCTCCTGGCACTCTTTGAAAGTTTCATAAACCCAATCAAGAAATACAGTGTATTCAAAATACAGCTCCTTCCCTTCCTCTTTGGAGGGAGGAGCACAAGGGAGTACATTCAGAATTTCTAAAAAATTAGCAAGATCCAAGATTTTGTTTGTCACATCTGAACGTGGAAAAATCAGATATTCAAAATTGAATAAATAGTTTGTTGCTTTGATGATCTAGACACTGTATTGATGCAGCAACGTATAAATATATTGCACTATACCTTTGATGTCACTGATAAAATACGATGTACTAGAATTATCAGTAGTAGACCTTAACATTTTGCAACTTATTGGAAGGTCTGGCAGAGGTACTCCTTGGAAAGTACTTTCTTCTGAAAACATGTGCCATGAAAGTATTGTATTTTTGAAAAAACATTTTGGCAATGATCTAACAATATCAATAAATTGTTGCACATTTTCACAATTATGAAGGCTTGTCAGATGGGATTTGATGTTTAGCAAATAACAGTTTAGATTTGTAATTAAATCTGTATACTCCCAAGGAAGAAGATCTGTTACCTGAATACATTTTAACATAGTAGCAAGTACCAAAATTATACCAGCAATAACTATTATACTGAAGATATTTCTTTTTGATAAAAGTTTGTCCCTCAGACTTGCATTTTCTGTTTTTTCAGAGGCTGCAACTAATGCCTTGAAGTTATTTAGGAATGTTTGAAAAACATTAATAGCATGTGAAACAAATTTCAAAGTTTTAAAAATTTTAGGCTTGTAGAGAAACATTTGCAGTTCATCTGCACATTCATTTAGACTTTCAAATGATTTCCCCCCACATGAATTCTTTCATGCAAGTATTGATAAGTGCTAAGGAATCTTGCAATGGATGTACCTGAACCAACTCTCGTCTGTGCATAGGTTCCCAGGATACAGCAGGGTTCATACTCATTTTCCAAGAAAAAATCCCCTGAGAATCCCCTGATGTATTTTCAGGGGTGCATAATTTTTCCATGTCAACAATTAATGACATTTTTTAAACCAGTATCACGACCCCCTTGCCCCCCCCCCTCCCCACTCCTTTAAAAAAATACAAACTGGATAATCTCAAAAATACAGTTTATATATCACCTATATAAACAATATGAACAGAACTTTAAAGGAAAAACATTAATTTGTGTACCAACAGAGATGAAAGTCTGCAAGCCTTGTGGGGCTCTCCTTAAAAAACTTGGTAGATTGCTGTAAGAATTTAATTTTCACTTAGGGATTTTATTACCTGTTTGAAAAGCATTATGAATAATATGAAGGCTCAAGTGTCAATATAAATTTTAAAATGTCCTTTATTTTTCTTAAGTTCTTCTTTAACAGTTTTCAAACCTCACGATGTTAGAAGTAATGTCTAGTGACTGAATGGATGTCGCCAGACGTTAGAAGTAGTACAGGTTAAATATAACATATGTTTTCTAATCTGTAAGAGGGAGTGGTTAATTTCCAATTCTATGTATCACGATGTTAGAAGAAAGGTCTTAGTTTGATTTCATTAAGACCACACGAAACACGCAAACAGCAGCGATTGCCCTCAATTTCCCAGAGTAACCAATCATTTTGCCAGGTTTTTCCAGGTTTGGGGAATTTTTTGCACTATCCCCTGAGATTCCCCTGATTTTTTAGGGCCAAAATTTATCCCCTGATTATCCCAGGAATCCCATAATCCCCTGATGAGTATGAACCCTGTACAGGAATATCTTCTCTAACCAGTATAGGTCAAAATTAACATTTTAACCCACTCGCCAGTACACAGATTTTTTTCACTGGCCAGTTTTTTTTTTAACGACTGGTCAGTAACAAAGTTATGTACGCTCCATACAAAATTGTGTTTTTTCTAAATATCAACATTGTAATTTACTAATATATATTACTTACCATTCAATATGATTACACTCAACTGAAAAATTTTATTTTTACTATTAATTGCAATGAAATAAATTCACAGGAAATTTTCAGAAAGGTTACAGCAGAGTTGCCCCCCCCCCCCTCCCCATGGCTCGAACTAATATGCATTTTTCTGCGACCATTTAACGAATTTCGCGATCTTTTGACGAAATTCACATTTTTTTCGTGACCTTTTGCAAAATCTGCATTTTTTTTACGATCTTTTGACGAAATCTGTGTTTTTTCCGCGATCTTTTCACAAAATTGCTTTTTTTTTTTGTAATTTTTTAACGAAATTTGTGTTTGCCATTCTTTGAAAATATTTGCATTTTTCTTTTTCAAGATTTTTTGACGAAATTTGCGTTTTTAGGCGATTTTTTTGACGAAATTTGCGTTTTTTCCGCGATCTTTTCATGAAATTTGTGTTTTTTCTGCAATCTTTGCGTTTTTTTCAAGATCTTTTGATGAAAGTTGCGTTTTTTCCGCAATCTTTTCACGAAATTTGTGTTTTTTCTGCAATCTTTGCGTTTTTTTCAAGATCTTTTGATGAAAGTTGCATTTTTTCCGCAATCTTTTCACGAAAGTTGTGTTTTTTCTGCGATCTTTTCATGAAATTTGCGTTTTTTAACGCGATCTTTTCTCGAATTTTGTTTTTTTTCCACTATCTTTTTTCAAAATTTATGTTTTTTCGCAATCTTTTGACGAAATTTGCATTTTTTCCGCTATCTTTTCACGAAATTTGTGTTTTTCCGCGACACTTTGAAGAATTTGGTGATTCTTTTTCGCGATTCTTAGTCGAATTTTGCGTTTTTTCCGCGATCTTTTCACGAATTTTGCGTTTTATCCGCGATCTTTTCTCGAATTTTGCGTTTTATCCGCGATCTTTTCACGAAATTTGCATTTTTCCGCGATACTTCAAAGAATTTTGTGATTTTTTTCACGATTCTTTGTCGAAAGTTGCGTTTTCTCCGTGATCTTTTCACGAATTTTGCGTTTTTTCCGCGATCTTTTCACGAATTTTGCGTTTTATCCGCGATGTTTTAGCGAAATTTGCATTTTTCTGCGATACTTTGAAGAGTTTTGTGATTCTTTTTCGCGATCCTTTGTCGAAATTTTCGTTTTTTCCGCGATCTTTTCACGAAATGTGTTTTTTTTTACGAAATTTGCGTTTTTCCACGATCTTGTCACAAAAGTTGCATTTTCTCCACGATTTTTTTTTTTTTTTTTTTTTTTTTTTTTACAAAAAAAAAAAAAAGTAACATTTGTCTTGAAATGTTCTGCAGCACATCTCATTGTTCTGCGACGTACGTCGCACTTTTAAGCATATTCTGCTTTCGGGTATAATACCTTAAAAATACTACAATGTTAAGCCTAACACTATACCCATTTTACCCCATTTATAAGATTTAAGATAAAACCATAAAAACAAAAGACATTTTCTTGTTTGTAATTTGGAAGTATTAGAAGTGCTTAATGATCAAAATGAGGTCAAATAAATCCGTTTATATCAGATATTATGAGCTGCAGGAAGAAGTTTAATCAGACCACATGTGGCATGAAATTGTCCTCAAACAGTTTTACTGTTGCCACTCAAATAGAACAAACTATAAAAACAAAAATAAAGTAGGAGAAGAAAGCTTAAACTTCAAGCAATCATATATAATTTTGAAAACTATAAATATGTTAAAAATATTTAAAAAAATAAACAATATGTTTTGATTACCCATTTTACCCCACCTGACCCTATTATATTTTCTAATTGTGGCAACTTGGCAAAATTAAAAAACTAGTTGGCAAACATAGAGATCTATTTATTTTTGCTTCTCAATGAGTTGGCAAATACTGAAATTTGACTTCGCAATTTAAGATCCTCCCCCCCCCCCCCCCACCCCCTAAAAATAAATAAAAAGTTTTAGCAATGGCCCTGGCTTTGATTTACTTTTGTTCTTACAATTCAATTAATTTTTAATTCATAATGCGATATATGACTGCAAAATTAGTTAAACAATGAATGTTAATAGAATAATGTAATACAAATACAGTTGAGAATAATGATTAAATTGATTAATAATAACCACTTTCTAGCAAATTCGTTACTGAAAACATTACTGGCACATTGAACATAGTTTAGTTTGGTATGAAAAAGGACGATAGTGCAATAAAACCAAAACTAACGAGTGTCAATCAAAATCTTCCGTTTTATTTTCGGAGATAAATTTGACAACCCTACAAGAACATTAAAATATTATTTTGTACACTTTTAATCAATATAGTTTCATATGAAAAAGGACGATAGCGTGATAAAACCAAAACTAACTAGTGTCAATCAAAATCTTCCTTCCCCCCCCCCCCCCAGAGATAAATAAGGCAACCCTTCAAGAACATTCAAATATTTTGTACACTTTTAATAAAAAACTATTTATCCAAACAAATTTTCGTTGCATTTTTCAAATTCGTTATAATTACAACTGTACAGTATAGGATCTATTATCCGGCGTCCCGATATCCGGAACGCTCTAAAAACCGGAATGCTAAGCGATCCCAAACCGAAACTTAGTGAAAGCTTTCATTTCATAAAAATTTGCAGTTTTTTTTAAAATTATTTTATTAAAGAGTTAACATGCTTTATAAATCGATATTTTGAATATTTTAAACTTTTTCTCATACACCTCAAGGTATCATAATATCCCATTAATCTCCTCCCCCCCCCCCCTTCCCCAAATGCGGCAAAAAATCGTAAAGTAATCTCCGAGAGGCCGCTTACAGGGATTAAAAGTGGCTATCGAAATCTACCGCCTGTTGAAACCCGAAAATGTTTATAAGAATAGTCCAAAGCCTCCCCTGATATTCAGATTTTTCTTTTTTTTGTTAACCGAGATAATTAAAAAACAGAACTTAAAAAGCGCAAACTTAAAAGCACGCTCTCCCTGCGATCCCACTTATGATGTGCCCGTGAAAAATAAGAATTGAATGTACGAAATCATCGGGCATAAGTTCTCTTTTTGATCATTTTTATGACTTCGCATCGGCGCAACCTTTAGAAATATGGGAAAACTAACAACATATTCTTAAATTTCGTATTTTTCTGTTTCAAACGCTAAAATCCATTATAAAAAAAATTTAATTTTAACCTTTTGAAAAAAATTATTTTCACTTTAAAATTTGAATGCGTTTTCCGTGATCGAAAATCTGTTGGCAAGCTCTGACCTTTGACGTCATCTAAAGACGCACCCACAATTCGGCCAATTACGAGAATGAGAGAAACGTTCATTTTACCGTGATCAGCTGCGTCCATCCATGGAACAGTAGAAAAGCAGAGATCAGATCGGGTAAGACAGAAAGGTGATATGGCGCGATTTGTTTTTTTGTTTGTTTGGGAAGAGGGAGGTGCTTTCGCGGGATTTTTTTTTAAATATCAAATTTGTTTACAAAATAGGGGAGGGTGGGTTAATGGAATATTACAGTAATTATGCATTTCTTTATCTCTGCGAATTTGTGGAAATCTGCATTTTAAGTGTTGATAATTTTGCCTCTTGTATTTTTCTGTCCGCTTTCAAGGCAATAAATTTGTAAACAAAACAAAAATAAATAAAAAGTCAACTTTCAATATATCCCCCCCCCCTCCCTCCCTCCCCAATTATTGGATGAAGATGCAGTTCAAGTTTGTTTCAATATAGACAATAATGCTCCACTTAGTCATCAGATGGCATACAGTGAAATTTGTGAAATGATGACTAAAGATGCATCTGATGATAGTAGTGATGATGATGACAAGAATGAGGAGGTAGAAAAAAATCTAATGAACAAATGATATTTTACACTCAACAATTAATCCAAGGCATGGAACAAAGTTAAGTTATTTCCATGAACAACAAATAATGTCCTTAATATAAAATTTAAGACCAGCTTGTAAAAGAAAAACGTCACAAGCAGCCAACTTTAAAAGGATTTTTCCAAAAAACTAATTCCCAAGCATCTGCATCTGAACCCCAAAACTAAATTTAATTTTGATCTTGTTCATTTGTAAGTTTTATTATAATTTAAAATTATTACACTTTTTTTTTTTTGTAAATAAAAATTAAAACTTTTCCTTAATTGTGTTTCATTGAATTAATTCAACAAATGTGTAATACAGTATCTTTAATATTATTTATGCTAACCTGTATTTCATATTTATGTACATTAGAAAATATTTGTAATAGTGTTCCGAATTATGGAAAAACCCCTTATCCGGAATGCCCCAGGTCCCAAGGATTCTGGATAACGGGTCTTATACTGTATTAAAATTAAGTGTCCTTACAAATAATGAGATGTTATGTTTCTATTATTTTATATAGTAAAATAAAATTTCAGAAATAAAAATCGAGCTCTTATTTTCTAAAAACATCATGAGAATGTAATAAATAAAAACACATGGTAAAAAAATATAAAAACCTAGCATCAGAATGAAAAGGAAAAACCTCTCAAAGTCTATGAGCAATCCCTATTAAACAGTCAAAGAAACAGGCATCTGGTCAAAAATGGCTACTGCACTAACTGTGCCAAAAATGCAATGAATCTAAATTCTTCTCTTGTCCTCCGATATTCTTTATTAAAAAACATGTTTTACTTTTCATTCCAAAAAACCACATCGGCTAAAATTATTCAATGAATCTGCATAACAGACTACAATGGTTTAAGTTAAATCACTGAAGTGTTAAAAACATTCTTGACTTCATACTAAATGAAACCAGTTGACTCAACAGTAATAATTATTTTGCAATAAAAGAGCTATGAAGCTTAAATTGTTTCTAGAAATTATTTAACAGTCATAGGGAAAGATATGTTATTTTTCAACGAATGGCAGATGATGGCAGAGAATTGAACTGATTGGTTGATTTCGGTATTGCATCCCAGCTTTTTTGCTTTACTGATTCTGGCTCATTTCTCCGCAAAATTTGGTAGCCACTAAAGACATGAAAAAGAAGACATTTGATGGTTTCGATTGACTGGTTTTTTTTTCCTTATATTTGATACGCCATAATAAGAGTTTAAATAGCCCTTTATTAAATTTGAAAGTACATTTTAAAGTTTGTTGTTGTTGTTAATATAAAAAACAAATTTTGGAAAGTTTATTTTTATTATAATTTTAATATTAAAAGATATGGTTCTCAGCCTTTCTTTTTAATGCTTTGCAGGTGATGTGTTCAGAATTCAACAGGGATTTTCCGTTAATCTGTTACTAAATAATGAACTATAAGACAACATTGTTATTTATCCTAATACTATATTAGGATAAAAGTTTGGAACAGAATTCTTTTTACAAATGTGAAGAAATTGCTGCAGAATGTGAATAAACTAAAAATCACATAAAAGAATTGTGAAAAAATCACCGTGGAGAAAAAAAAAAAAAAAAAAAAACTAGCTAAAAATTCAAAAATTGCAGCAGACAAAATTTACTATAAGTGGGCCAAAACACTGTTATTGCAACTGGAATTCTTTTCCGAATGGCAAAAAATTGCCATGAAACACAAAAAAACTGTAAAGATTGTCACAATTTCAAAGATCACAGAGGATATTATAATATTAGGTAAAGGTCAAAATTAGCACTAGCCACCGGCCACAGGGCCAGTGAATGAGAAAAAGTGGCTACTAAAAAATCCACTATCAGCGGCCACCTTATGGCCACTTTCCTACAAGGAGAGAGTAAATTTTTTTGCATTTCCTCATGTTATTCTATTTTCTCTGGTTGCAATATGTTTTGCATATTTATTTGTGCTATTCAATTTTGGATCAATACTAATAGAAATTTTAACAAAAGTTTACTGTTTAGTATTTTTAAATAAAAAAGTGGCCGCTAGTTTAAGGAAAGTGGCCACTAGTTTAAAGAAAGTGGCCACTAGTTTAAAGAAAGTGGCCACTAGTTTAAAGAAAGTGGCCACTAGTTTAAAGAAAGTGGCCACTTATAAAATTGGTACTACTGGCCACTGGCCAGTAATGAAATTTCCCAATTTTGACCTTTAATATTAGGCTAAAAGTTTTAAACCGAATTCCTTTTATGAATTTGTTTAAAAAGGAAACAGAACACAAAGTCCCTAAAAATCGCACAAAGAATTCAAAAATCGCTGTATAAATTTCGAATAAACTTTATTGAAAAGAAGACCAACTTTTACTATTTTGGGCTAAAAGATTAAAGCTGCATTCCTTTTATTAATGTGGAAAAATTGCCACAAAATTCGAAGGAAAAAAAAAGTTAAATATGCAGGGCTTGAAATTCAAATTTTCCCCTGGAGGCGAGTCTCCCTCCCAACAATTATAAATGGAGGGGAGTTGAACTGTTTAAGGGGGAAGAAACAAAACCTGTCATTATTTACGTGCCATTTAAAGAACTATATTAATACAGATATGAAAAAATATGATTGAAATAATTTAAATCAACTCAGAATAATTATCCAAAATGTTTATTTTTATTAAAACTAGGGTGCAAAAAAATGATTTTTTTTTATTTAAATCTGATTTTTCTGATTTTTTCCCAGCATTCGAATACTGAATAGCTACCCAGTGTTTCAGGTTTCCAAAACAGTTAAACCACTAATTGCTAACATAATCTATGTTTTTAAACTTTAATTAATAAAATTATAATTATTAGTTAGCACTTACAGAAATTATAAAAACTGCAAATTAGTAGTTTCATTAATTAGTATCATACAACATTGTTATATACATTAATATTGCAATAATTTTGTAAAACTTTATTAAATACTAGTGATATTTAACGTTTATTAAAATTATTAATAACTGCATTTAATATTAAATAGTTAACACTTTCAAATTAATAATTACACAGGCCTGCGATGAAAAAAATGCAAGGGAATTGATAGCTGATCTTTATGTATTTTTTGGTGCTATTTTAAGAACAAATAATGAAAAACGTCTATCACGTCAATGTCACATTTTCTTGAAAAATTCAATTCAAGTTGGATTTTTATGAACATTCCATCGTTCATACGTCCCGTTCCTCATGGACCCGATGTGCCAGTGCTTTGCCTTCAACTGAATTGCAAAGTCATCTTTTCAGGGTCTTCAGGCTCGGAACATCCAGAGGTTCAAGGCTCCGATAATGAATATAAGCCCTCTGGAAGCAATTCACCTGTCCATCTCTCAGGTTCAACTTAGTGATCTGGGCTTTTTGAAAGAGGCAGCAGAATTGTTGGGCTCCAGATTGAAAGAAAAGAAACTCATTGGCCAAAGGAACTGCATTTTATTAGAACAGGAATTTGTTAAGTAGTACTTTGAGGAGGGGGAGAACCTGGTCTATTGTTCTGATGTTTCTGGAATGATGAGCAATTTTAATATCACCTATGATAAAGATGAATGGAGGCTGTTTATACATTCATCGAAAAGGAGCCTTAAAGTTGTCCTTCATCACAGAAGCCAGTATGTATCTGTACCAGTTGGATACTCAGTGCATGTAAAAGAACGCTATTAAAACCTGGCATCCTCAACAAAATTAAATATGCCGATCTCGGTTGGGCCATTTGCGGTGATTTGAAAGTTACTTCCATGCTTCTTGGGCAACAAGGCGGATACACAAAGTATCTATGTTTCATTTGTGAGTGGGACAGCCGTGATAAAACTCAACATTGGGTCGAAAAAGAATGGCCACAAAGACAAACTCTTAAACCAGGCACTAAGAATGTGATTCAGAACAGTTTAGTTGAGCCAAAAATTGTACTGTTTCAAATGATTTTGATTTTTTCAAATGATTTCGATTTTTCAAATACCCGTGCAAAAAGTTTTTATCCGAAGCCAAGTTGAAAGAGGAAATCTTTGTCCAAATATCCGAAAGCTTATGAAGGATAAAGAATTTAAGACTAGTATGATAACAAATGATAAAAAAGCTTGGGTTGCGTTCAAAGATGTCAGCAAATTTCTGTGTAATTACAAGAATCCTGACTATAAATAAACCAATTGTAATGAATATGATGGACAAATCAGGCGTTGAGTTACTCCATAAGTGTCAAAATACATTTCCTTTACTCACATGTGCACTTTTTCATCCACAAATTTAGGATTGGTCAGCGAAGAACAAGGCCCCATCAAGACATGAAAGATATGAAGCACTCAAAAGAAAGTTGGGATAAGATCATGCTTGTCGTCTACTGTTGGATGTTAACACGAACACAAGATAGGCCTGAGATTCAACATAAACGAAGAACACCAAAAAGAAGTTTCATAGAAAAAGAGTACGAACTTAAATAGAAACTTTTTTGTTTTGTTTTGTTTTTTGCTCAGTTTAAAATTTGTTAGAAACTTTCATGTACACATACATAATATTTGCTCCTCTTGGTCAGTTGTCTATTTTATGTACGTTGCCTTAATAAAAAGAAAATAAAAAAGTATGTAGATTATATTTTTCTAAAAACTGCACCATAATTTCATGTAAAAAGTTTAAACTCGAGGGAACTTTTTGTTTTATCCTCGACCAGAGTCGGCTCGTGTGATATGACAACAGTTGTTTTCATCCACTTAAACCTATTAAAAAGTAATCGATTACTGAAAAATCAATTTGCTTCATTGAGAATCGATTATTTTACATACATTTACATGGATAAAAACCACTGTTGCCAGATAGTAGAGGCAAAATTGTTCGAGAAAATTCCTTTTCAAACAGGATTTTAGCAAAAATATAGATATCGATTTACAAAAAAATTCTGATGTGATGGGACAAAATGGACGTCATTTTCGAAATCAGCACACCAAATAACATAAGAATCCGCAAAAACTTCTCTTGTATTTTTCAAAAACTTCAATTTCGCAGGCCTGTATTATTAAACAATTAACTCTCTAACAAGGAACATATTATACATTTTTAACCTTTAATTATAAAAATGATAATTAATAATGTATTTCATTTTAGAAAGAAAAAGGCGCAGGGTGCTAGTTCAAAAAAAGGGCACTATTTCATGAGGAAATATATTAGTAATGTGTTTAGTAATGATAAGGAAAAAAAGAATAATTTTTTGTATGATAAATAAAGTGACCTTAATTTTTAATAATTTTATGAATCACAAATGGAAAAATACAATTAAATAATGACATGTTTTAATAATATCATAATTTTTCTAAAGAAACAAAGTTCTATTATTTTTGCAAGATCTTGGGCACATGAATTTAGGAATACCATTAGAAGTTTTTTACAAGAAATCTATGGCACAACTACAGGTGAATTTAACTTTTTATTTTTAAGGCAGGGTGCATTTTGCCAATTTCAAAAGGGACAGGGTGAAAAAAAATGGCATAGAAGAAACTAAGTAATTACAGAATTAATAAAAAATAGAAATAAAGAATTCTTTTAGTAGCACAAATAACAAAACTAACTAATATTATTTGCAACTTGTTTTGCATTTGTACTTAGAAAAATTACTGTTAATCACCAAAATCTAAACTTACACATGTGTATGCTAACCAAAAAAATTATGAAAATGAGTTAAACACATTCATACATACATACAGAATAAATATAAGGATAGGCATTTATATCTGAAATCCTGAAAATATTTAAATAACAGCATTATTACATCTCAGCGGGGGATTATTAGCTTTCAATGGTTCAATTTTTTTTTTCTTTTTAAGAAAAGTTTTGCTGCCTTTTCAATCCCTAATTAATTTTTTATTTAGTATTTTTTTTATTAGTAATAATAAATACCTAATTATTTTTTATTAGCAGGGGTGGGGAAATACATTATTTTACTCGCCACTGGCAAGTGGATTTTCTGACAGGGCGAGTGAATTTGTAGGCAGTATTTAAAAACTCCATGCCAAAAGATATGGCAAGAACGTTAATTTTTTTTTTACTAGTTAGCTATATTTTACAACTTTCCAAATTATTGCGATGTAAACTTGGTACTAAGTTCTATTCTTTATTTAAAGTTTTCTCTTGTGTACATTTTTCTTAATTTTACAGGGGGGAAAAATATATATATGTGAAAATGTATTGTAGCAATAGTATCAACTATTTTTGCAATCGCCTACGTTTTATTATAACAATCATTGCATTTTGATGGCGGGTAAAATAAATCCTTGGCTGGTAAGATTTTCTGAAAATTCCCCACCCCTGTTTATTAGTATATATGAGTTACAAAGTAAAAAAAAAAAAACATTTAATTCAACCTATACCGAAGAAGCTGCGCTTCACATTTTTATACCAATTAGCTCTTTTCCTCTTATGCATTCATTTACAATTTAGCTGTTGAGCAGACATCACTCTTTTATTCTTCTTTAACTCGAGATTGCTATTAATTTATTATTACAAAAATAGAACAAGAACCTAAGACACTATTTCTTTTACTTGCAGAAATTTATTAAACTTGCTATGTTTATTTTATATAAAATAATGCATAAATTGATTACATAAAGGAAATTATGACATTACAAATTATGTTAGATTTAAATATCATTTTTAAATTAAAGTGTTTTATGTTGGATAAAAACAATGCTTTTTACAAACTTAACTGTTTTTAATTTTTTACAATACTCAGGAATTAAGCTTAGAAACAATTATTTAGAGCTCTTTTTTTTGTTGTTGTTTATTCATAAGTAAAATACCTGTAGAAACTTTCAAATTACATTCATCTTAGATTTTAATACTTTTTTGAAATTTTAAACATTTAAAAAATTTTTGATTTTAATCAATGATTTAAAAAAAAAAAAAATATCGGTTGATTTAATCGCTAATTTAAATCAACTGATTAAAATCGTTGACACCCTAATTAAAACAAAGGAAGAAAATTAAGCTCTATATATACACCACACCTATTTTTGAACTTTTGCCAAACGTTATGGGCACTTAACAATTTGGTTGTTAAATGAATTTCTGAATTTCGATTTTATTCAATTTTGGATGCTGAAGACTCTTTCACAAGACAGCACAGAGCAAGAGCAACATTTATAACTTTGGAAATTATCAGAAATGCATGGTTATGCTCTCATAAATTTTTTTTTAGAAAACTTTGCAAAATCTGATGTGCTCTCATTTTTAAATATTTGCATGAACAATGCATATCGGTGATGCTACTGTCAATATGGTCACTTCTGAACAAGATTGTTTTATTATATCCTTAATGGAATTAAAGCCAAAACTGGTATTTTTGGGGACCGGAATTTTTATTACTGGGGGAATTTCCCAAGTCTGTCGTGGGGGAAAAAAAAATATGAGAAATTCATCAATCGGTCGCAGAGAAAAATTGCAAAATTTCAGTCGGATGCAAAAACACAATCGTGAATTTTTTCAATCTGTTATAAGAAAAAAATGAAATTTTCCCCAATCGGTCGCAGAAAATAAAGATGAAAATAAGGAATTTTGCTTAGTAGCCACTGGCCGGTAGGTTGATTTTTTTTTTAGTAGCCAGTTACTGGCTAGTGAGAATAATTTCTTTAGTAGCCAGTAAGTACATTTATGTCACTGAATATTTAGTACCATAAAATCCCGATTGTAAGCCCCCCCCTCCCACTTTTAAGCACTTTTTATTTTATTTTAAATTCCCAAATACAAGCCCCCCCCCCCCTTCTTTTCACAAAATTTTTTGTGGGAAAAACCGCGGTGATTCCGGATTTTCAAATTTTCTTGATTTTGGAAATCTGTTAAATATTTTTCACGACAATATAATAGCATACAAAATGCATTTTCCCCCTAGTGCAAAGAAGCGATGATCAAATTGCCAAATTAAGTTATAAAATAGGAATGATACACTAAAACATAACACTTGTGCAGAAATTAAATATACATATTGAAACACAATAAATTAAAATATAGTACACAATAGATAATACAGAAGCGATTTTATTCAGAATTTTCCCGAAAATTTAAGTCATTCGGCTTCGAAAATTAAAGAAATATCAGTCACCAGTCCAAAAATTCAGACATTAAAGAATCCTCATAAAAAAGTCTGGAAAAGAAAACAAATTTCTTAACATAAAATCCTCTTAATGGATGTTAAATATGAGTGAAATCGTGTAGTTACATCACAAGTTCTTTATCTGAGAAGGTTTAGTGCCATTTCTAGAGTTTCATGAAGGAGGGGGGGGGGGGGGGTTGTTTGAGATAACATAAAATTGCGTGATTCTTCTGAGAATATATTTAGAAAATTTCTTCATAATCATGGAAAAATATTGTGAATTCCGTCACTTATCTAAGAAACAATTCGAGATTTTTTTTTTCAACTGATCTCTGAAGAGTTGCTTTCAATAATCAATTAAAGGGAGAAAAAAATCAAATTTGTCTAACATTCGCTGAGAAAAATCACAAATTTTGTCATAGGTTGCAGAAAAAAATCAGTTTCAATAAACGATCAAGGAAAAATATCGCAAATTTTGTCAGGAGTGAGAAGAAAAATAGTGTATTTTGTCAGTCGGTCACAGAAAAATATCATGAATTTCGACAAACGATTGCCCCCCAAAAAATCAATTTGTTCAATCAATCACAGAAAAAAAATTGCCAATTTTGCCAAACAATCGAGAGCTGGAAAAAAAAAATCCATTGCAAAGTTTGCAGGAAGAGAAAAAAAAAAAACGAGAATTTTGTCAAAAGATCGCAAAAAAAAAAGAACATCTTATTTTCTCATTTTTCTACTGCATTCTAAGTTCTTTTCAAAGAAACAAAACTGAAAGAAACAACACATCGAGATCGTCAAATGTGCTCGTCAAGGTCATAGGGCAAAGTGTCCCTAGGCTGATCATTCTGTTAAAGAAGGAGTAGGTGTTAATAGAATGACTATCAAGTGTGTTTATCTTTCAGTTCAATCAAAAGAAAATGAAATTGCATGTTTGTTTCTTTAGTTATAAATATATACTTTGGGGATTTTATTAGAATTAAATTATATGAAGCTTCGAGTCATCAACATACTAAGTCAAGTCTTCCTTTTTTTATGTCATTTTTTAACTTTCCCATTTTTGTAATAATTAAAGTTTTTAATTAACGGTCAATCATTATAAAAATATATCAGAATATATCTATATTTATTTATTTAGTGTTTATAGTTGAAAGAATTTAACTGAATTTAATGAGAAATATCAAAGATACATCAGTCTTATTTTAAAAATTAATAAAACTGGTATCAGAAAAATGTCCGGATTTTAGATCAGAAATCATATCTACATAATCTCATACAAGTATCACTCATCTAAAATCTTCATCCTCTGTCTCCATTCTTTCTCCCCAAATGGCAGTGGTGTGGGGAGATTTCTAAATATGCAGAAGGAAAGCAAAAGATTTTTCTGCAGTTTGGCTGTTTTAACCCTTGAATTATATGTGTATTTTATGATTAAATAGGGCCAGAAAAAGTAAAAATAATTTGTTTTTAAATATACTGTGTGTGTTAGGGGGGGGGGGGGGGGAACAAAAAAGTAAGGGAGACATTTTTTGGGGGAGGTTGCAAAATAATTTAGGTGGTTACTTAAATATTTTACAACAAAATCACAAATCAAGCAAAAATTAAAAAAAAAAAAAAATTACAGATTTTAAAACTGCATGAGATGCAGGGAGGAAGGGGGGAGGATTATGGGAGCATATTTGTGTATTAAGAAATTTCAAGAGTTTTATAGGTTAAATTATTCATGGGGGGGCAAAGGGGGAAGCAATATTTTTGGAGGGGAAGCTTAGATGATTGATTAATAGTGTTGCAGTAAAATAACAAATAAATAAGTTTATTTGAAAAAAAAAAGTATTTTTTTAAATTTTTGCATATTTTTTGAAGGGAATTTTCTTTTTTCTTTTAGGGGGGGGGGGGGGGGATTTAGATTTTTTTTTTTTTTTTTTTACAAATCGGAAAGCTGTCAAAATATGGAAGATTCTCACCCCTGTATTTACCTTATTTACTTCTAAATTAATGATAAAAACAGGTTTTAAAATAATTTTTTTTTTTAAAATCTCTATTATAAGCCCCCTCCCAAATTTAACTGCATTTTTTTTTTGAAAAAAGGGGGGCTTACAATCGGGATTTTACGGTAATTTAAAAAAATGAGTTTAGAGTAAATAAATAATTTATGTACTAAATAAAAATATTTTAATTCATATTGTTTTGAATAAACTTGAGATACTGATTACCAATCTATTTTAAATTAAGTTAACAGCAAAGTTATATGCAACATGTTTAAATAGCTAACTACATAAGTCCCACTATGCTTAGGTACAGTACACCTCCAAACATCTGAAAATAAAAAATAGGTATGTTTACCGACTGACTAGCAGATATGATAAAAAAAAAAAAAAGGCATAGATGCCGTATCTTCCCTCAGCCGTTGTTGTTTTGAATTGTTTGACGATTTTTTTGTTGCCGGTGTTTACAGATAATGACAAACTCGATATGGAAATCCCGTGTGTGTGACTTGTCGTGTTCTGGCAATCCCTGAGAAGCTTAGAATTTTGTGGATGTATTTTGATATAGTGTTCCACCGTTGTCTTTTTATTTTTATGTTAAATTTATTAGATGTATTTCATTGACTATAGTTTCTGTAGTCCGTTTAAACGCTCTTGCTGAAGTAATTAAGAAATATGAGGAAATTTTGACAAGAAAGGGAGGTTTGTTTATAGCGCGTCAATGTCAATGCGTATTAAGTCTATTTTGGAAAATGACGGCGGTGTTATGAGAGATATTTTGTGCTGGAGGTTTCAAGAAAGCAGATGTCTGTTAAGGTATGTTGATAATTTTATGAATATTTTGTTGCTTTAAGAGTTTTTTTACATTTTGAGATTGCTACAAAACAAGAACTGCTGAATTTTGAGAATGCTTATACCGCGAAAAATGCTGAATTCGGTGATTTTTTTTTTTTCAGTAAAATGTGCGCGAAGCGCTCATACAACTATTGCTAATTGCCACTTTAGAGAGTTTCGTTTTTTAGGTATATTTTTGCTGCTGTAAGAGTTTTTTTACATTTTGAGATTATTACAAAACGAGAGCTGCTGAATTTTGAGAATGCTATACCGCGAGGAATGCTGAATTCGGCGATGTTTTTCTTTTGGTAAATGTGCGGGAAGCGCTCATACAAGGATTACTGATTGCCAGTTTAGCGAATTTTGTTTATTATTTACATTTTATTTTCGTTAAGCCAAACATGCGTATAAACCGGTGCTTGGCGACATTTACTACTTGGCGGAAAAGGGGTTTTCACGCCAAGAAGAATTCCAAGATGGCGGCCAGGGGGAACTTTTGACATCTGTTCCAAAAAAAAAAACATCTGGAATTTACAGCAGATATTCTGAAATGTAAAAAAAAAAAAAAAAAAAAAAAAAAAGGGAGGGGGGGGGGGGGGGGGGGGAGGTCTCTCCAGGTACTAACTATGCATTTTTTTCACGATCCTTTAACGAAATTAGTGTTTTTCCACAATCTATCGTTTCTTCTGCGATCTTTTGACGAAATGTTTGTTTTTTTCACGATCTTTTGACGAAATTCGCATTGTTCGCACTTCAACAAAATTCACGTTCGTTTTTGTGATTCTTTGACCAAATTCTCTTTTTTTTTCACGATTCTTTGGCAAAATTCTCGATGTTTTGACAATATTTGCGTTTTTTCTATGATCTGTTGACGAAATTCGCGTTTTTCCAAGTTCCATTGACAAAATTCGCGTTTTTTCAAAATTCGTGTTTTTGACATAAATTCAGCAATCCCATCCCAAAATTTAAGACCTGATATTGCATAAAAAAGTTTAATTTTTATTATTGTGATCTTTTAAAAAATACTTATTAAAATATCTGCTTTTAAAATTTCTTTACCTGTTTCTTCATACTAAAGTAAAGATTTTGTTAAATGAGTTAAATTATTTTTTTTTAATTAAGCGATTGATTTTTTTTTTCTTAAAAATTCACACATGTCCAACATGTGACATTTGAGTATATAGTGTTGACTCTAGAAAAAAAAGGGCCGCCGGGCAGTAAAATTTTCAAGGGAAGTTTATTCTAAAAAAAGGATACATTTCCAAAAAGGGAACACTACTCTAAAAAGGGGTAATTTTTTTCAAAAAGGGAACACTATTCTAAAAAAGGGCACACTTGTACATTGTTCACAAAAAATATTTTTAACTGGTTTGTTTAGAGTCCCTGGAATTTGCAATATTTTCCTGGAATCAAATGAATTGCCACGGGGCGCATAGGAAGTGTTGAAAAGGGCAGCCGGGTACATTGGAAGGATTTAAAAGAGCCGCCGAGCACAAAAAAGGAATAGAAAGGGCTGCCGGGTACAAAAAAGAAATAGAAAGGGCCGCCGGGTGCTGCACCCTGCTAAAGTGGCTTAGAGTCAACACTAGTATATATTATATAAAATTTACAGTTGTATAAGCTAGATTCAGGAGATTTCTTGTTAGAAGCAAAACATTTGAAAAGACCTGTCCAATAAATAGTACGAAGATTTTTATTTAAAAAGGTAATTTTCTTGTATATAAAAATCACATAAGTAGAGTACTTCTACTGGGTCAGCAAATTAAAAAATTTCATAAAATTAAATCTAATTGTGCCACGTGTGGCTGTGTAATCATCACCCAAAAACAGAAGACATGTTTTTAGTGCCAGAAACAACTGAAAATTCAAATTATCATAACTCAGTAAGTTTTGAACAAAAAAATGGTATTTTTTACTTGTTAGAGAATGCAAAAAGTTTTTCTAAATATAACACAGGAACCAGAGACCATATAAATATTATAGTTTCAAAACATTTTATAAAATAATTTTGATAATTATATTTTCATATGAAAAACAAATTAAGCATTTTTACAATTGAAACTATACTAAAAAACTAAATTTAGGAATTAACTATTTGTCAACAATAAGATGAGTTTATTATAATATATAACTTTCTAAGAAGTTTATTATACATTTTTCTTAGTCATTTTGTGGAGACCTATAAATAATATAAACATTGCTCTGCTGGATTTCAAAAATGAGTTTTGTAGTATATCTGGATATTGGATAACATTACAAGCTCATATGCTACACATCAAATCAAAATTCACATGTATATAAATAATTTTAAAATTTTAATAAACATAATACATTACCACAAGCTAAAAATTCAGCCATCTGCTGATGATTGTATCGAATGTCAACATCTGGATCTTTCCAATAAATCTTTTTTCCTTTTACAGTTATAAACTGTTCGGGCATTAACGACTCTACTGATATAGCCGAGCGACTGCTTTCACATTTAACATGGGCTTTTGAGGATTCTGGATCAACATCAGGAGACCTAGCATTTTCCTCAGAAAAACAGCATTCATCAGCATCTTGCAATGAAAATGAGGACACACTTTTAACAGAGGTGTCACAGCTGTCAGCACAAAGCTTTAGCATTTCTTCGTATTCAATTCCAAAGCTAATTTCTGACATACTTTGAGGAGATAAAGAGCTATTCATTATAACAACAGGAGGACCTTGAGTTTTTGCATAATTACAGGCATTTAAAATACTGCTTTCAGCAGATTTAAATGTATCACTAAAAGAATCAATGCTGCTAGGACTGCTATATATAGAATCTGTTTTTAGATAGGTTCCAGGTATATTAGTATCAGATACTGTATCAGATAAAGAAGCAGCCTGCATTGATTCAGACAACAAGGACACTTTGTCCGCAGAAATTTTATCTAAACCACACAAACAGTCAGTGATTAAATTATCGTTTTCTACAATTTTCCTGTCAGGAGAGATTAAGTTAGCATGTGAAGCATACGAATTCAAAACATTTTTATTACTTTGCAAACTTGAATTATAAAAACTTGGTTTTTCAAGACTCACAACAATAGGGCGTGGTGCACCAAAGTTTTGCTCATTTTGGCTAGCAACAGTCACAGATACATTATGTACAATATCAGATGAGTTTTGATCTAATTGGGAAAGCCTAGATATAACCCAATCAGAACTGCCTAACTGATTGCCTTCGTCTTTCTGTAACTTATCAGGAAGCAAATTTACAGATGTAGTAAGGGATGTAGTTTCTTCCGGTGCCTTTTCAAAATCAGCAACAAGTAAGCTTTGAACCCCAGTTGAAGACATGCGTATAACATCAGCATAAGATGCTTGTGGAATGGTAGAAGACACGCTGGTTGGAAAAGAAGGGACTGTACAAGTGATGTTTGCATCAGGAAAGGAATTAACACTTTCTAAATCTGAATTATCTGCTGATGAATGCTCAGATGGAGGCATGCTACTTGTGTGACTAGAATTTAGTTTTACTTGACTATGAGAATTTGAAGGCAAAGCAGGAAAGAGCATCTTATTAGTTTTATCCAGAGCTTTAGGATCCGCACGAGTTCTATCAGATGATACAGCAGCCTGCCCCCATGGTTTAGAATTCCATTTTCGTTGTTTGCTACTGACTCGCAATTTATTATCTATACAATATTTTACTTCCCATGAATCTTTTGAGAAGTTTGAATGAACTAATATTGGAAGATCAGTTAAATTTTCAGAATCCTTAGTTATCGCAGTGTTTGGAGAACACTTCAACCCACATTTTAAATTATATTCATCATTTGCAACAATACTTTCAGAAATAGGTTCACTGGTAGCAATATTAAAATATGGATCGATACTGCCAGCATTCCAAGAGTTACTTTTTGAGCAATGACACCGTGTGTTACAGTTTGCAGAAGAGGAAGAATATTTACTGCTGGTAAATGCATTACTTGAATTTGTGTTTTTAAAGTTATAACCTCTTTGCTCGGGATAAACTGTCCTTTGCTTATGCTTTGAACACTTAGAAAACGAAAGTTCATTATGCCTAACAGGTTGAAATTTTAGCACTCTGTTTAAGTGTGAAATTTCAGGCACAGAACACGCAATATTACATAAAGACGGGTGCACATTAAAAAGATTGCCATTTAAATTATGACAGTGCTCAAGCTTTCTTTCATTTGTAGAATGATCTACAGATACAGCGTTAACAATTAGATTTGAATTTCTTTTTAAACTACATTCTTCACAATTGCGTTTGTACAGAGGCTTTGGATCACTTCCATAAACTGGAGCCTTTTTAGCAATATTATCCTGATTACTTTTTGACCTAGAAACATTTGTTAAGCGACTTTTGGAATCTTCAACTCTAGAAGGTACACGGGGATTGCTTTTAAAAAGATTTGATCTATTAATGCTTACTTTTTTACTTTCATATGCATCAGTGTAAGGTTTCTTGACAACATCCTTATTTTTTTCCATTTCTTTAGATAAATCATTTTTTTATAAATGTTACCTATGTAATATTTAATGGTGCTAAACCAATGAAAAAATATACATCAATTAGTATGATCATAAAATGGAGTAGTAAAGAAGTTACATCCATAAAAAAATAAACCTTTTAAAAAAACTTGTCTCAACTTCTATAATTAAATTAATTATATCATCAAGACTATAAAGCAATACACCAATACACATAAAATCTGACTATTTAACAAAGTTTCAGCTATTTTTGAGTAAAAATAACTTATAGAATCATCCATAGAATAGTGGTCTGATGTTTGTAAGGTGTGTTATGTAATCTTCTGTAGAAAACCTGATATTTTTTTCTTTTGCTTAAGCAGAAAAACAAAGATACTGTCCAAGTTTTAGGCCCATTATTTTTATCATGTCGAGTCTAATTCTGTCCGGAAAATAGAATGCATCCTCTGAAACATAAAAGAAAATTTGGAAATAAATGTATTGTTTAAAATGCACTGTTATTAGATATTAAGATTATAGATACAGTGAAAATAGAAATGAATGTGTACAGCGATTGTATTGTAAAACTGTAGGGAAAAATAATTATATGTATTAGATTAATATCTGCTTAAAATACTACAAATAGACAAAGTATGGTCAACATTGGTTATAACATACTTTCTGGGGACCAGGAAATAGGGTATGTTATAACAGAAGTACGCTAAAAGCAATAACCAATAAAATGCAGTTGCATAATAGCAGCGCAATAATAGATATTTAAAATAGAAATTGCACGAGTTTCTCAAAACAAAATCGAAATTTTTTTTTTTTTACTTCTACTTACATGTTTATTTAGAAAAATAATCTGTCTGTTGTTTTCTTTGATTAGAAAGATGACTCAGTAAAAATTATATTTTCAATATTTATAATGGAATTTTTCAGGGTTTCTGAATAGTCAATATGGGATTTAAAACTCACTGGGATAAATGTCCAAGACAGTTTACAGATTTCCAAACTGGAATTGCAAGGTTGACATTGAAATTCGGCTTTTCATTCCAGCCTAAAAGTATGTTAAACAGATTAAGGCTTTGCATAGTCTGTTACAGCAGAAGTTGAAAATTATTACATCATATAGGATTTCATTCGGAACCGAGCATCTCAGTATGTTATAACCAGTGCCGACTGTAATAAACATTTTAAATGTAGACAGCAAACCGCTGTTTTGAAGTTTTTAAAACTATCTTCAGTGTAAGGTTAAAAATATCAAAATTTTAAAAATTAATACATGAGAATATGAAGAAAGGAGCAAGCAATTTAGCTTATGGCCAAAGGTAAAATGCAAGGAAAATGTAAAGCTAAGTAATCATTGGAAAGTATATTTATTCCTGGAAGACCAATAAGAAAAGGCTAACATCATACATTCAGTGGTTATTTAGCTTCGTTGTTTCCCCTCTCTTTGCCATAAGCTATATTTGCATCTTCTTTCATATTATCATGAATTTGCTTTTAATGGTTGAATGTTTGACATTGCACTGAAGATGGAGTTTAGAAGCTCCAAAGCAGCTCTATACTGTCTATATTTAAAATTAACTTGTGCTTTTTATCATATTGTTTTTTTATTTGTATTTTAATGTACAGTACAGGACCTCAAATCCAGAATGAATAAAGAAATCTGAAATTCTGCGATGATCTGGAATAAATAATTTCAGAAAACGCCCATAGATGGCACTATGTGTGTGCGTAACAGTTTCCAACTGAGCTAGACTGAACAATTGCTCTCAACTGAGTCAGTTTGTTGCAACGTATAGTTTTAATCCAAATACTATTTGCTGACAGAATTAGCGAAGTTAGTGTGGGCACACATTTTAAATTTATTTTAAAAAGAAACTTCTTAATTTAATAGAAAATACAAAAAGAACAAATAAATAACCACAAGGAAGAATTATTTTTAAAAGATGCATAGAATATATTTACAATATTTATATGTAGAGATATTTTAACTAATCAAATCCCCCCCCCCCCCCACATCTCCTTCAAATTTTCAACAAATTTCATTTTTCGAAAAAATTCCGTACCAAAAATATTTTTTCTTTAACAAAGGGGAAAAAAAAAATCAATGCAAGGTTTCTTTCTGCATAACAAAACATACTATCCATCCAAAGCTGATCTCATTCTGATAATGTTGACTTCCCACTTCACAGAGTTAAATAAACAAGTTGATGAAACAAAACAAACTACAGATAGATATCTCGTTTTTCTTTGCCATTACTCTATACAGGGGTGATTGTGACTCAGTGTAAAAAACCCTGAAAATTAATCGATACAAAGTGAAAAACCCTGAAAATTATCAGTGCATAATATACCAATATCAATCAGTGTTGAATTCAGGGGGTGGCCTGGGTGGGGGGGGGGGGACATTACCCCCGGAGCAGTGAGTTCCCCCCCCCCCCGGAAGACTTGAGATTGTGTGTTTTTGATGGTCAAAAAGTGCGATTCCCCCCCCCCCCCCCCCGGAGTCACAGAAATCCCTCCCAGAGAAAAGTGTCTGAATTCAACACTGATATCAATTTACATAACTGATGCTGCAACAGCATGACAATCAAATGACATATTTTTGCTATAGTTTGAAATATATAATTGCAGAAAAACATAATTTGGTAAACTTATGTTAATTTCACTGAAAGCTAAATGATTTCATCAAATGGAGAGTGCAATTTATCTTATTAAATATGCCAAGTTCGAATTCTATACTCAGTAAATGAATTTATTCTAAGTGCTCATGAAACAAATACAAATTATGTGTTAAGGGTGGTATCTCTTAGTAGATTTAATGCAAGTCATACATAGTTATTTGAAAAGAGTAAAAAAATGTCAAAACCAATCCAATTTTACTTCTAAGTGGCTAAGTATAAAAAAAAAAAAAAAAAAAAAAAAAAAATAGATTTTTTTTTTTTTTTTTTTTTTAGCTTTACTCTTACACAAGGTCAATTTCTTTTTCCTGCTTTCTTCTTGGGTATTACATACTACAGATATAGATATGCAATTCTGGACATTTTTGTACTGAGATTGAGATGGATAACACAATAACCAGGGGTGATTCTGAGTAAAAAAAAATGTATCTGAAATTCACAGCAACTTTTCTGAAAGGTTACAGCAAAGAGGGTGGGGAGAGAATCACTCCTGGTTCTTAATTATGTGTTTTTTCTGCGATCCTTTCACGATATTCGCGTTTTTTCCGCGATTTTTTGGCGAAATTTGCGTTTTTTCGCGATTCTTTAAAGCAATTCATGTTTTTTCCCCCATGATCCTTTAACAAAATTTGCGTTTTTTCTGCGATCCTTTGACGATATTTCCGTTTTTCTAGCGATTCTTTGACGAAAATCGCGTTTTTCCCACGATCTTTTGATGAAATTCGCGTTTTTCCGTGATTCTTTGAAGAAATTTTTTTTTCGCGATCCTTTAATGAAATTTGCGTTTTTCCCGCGATCCTTTTTCGACATTTCCATTTTTCCGCGATCTTTTGACGAAAATCTTGTTTTTTTTTTCGCGACCCTTTGCGAATTTTGCACTTTTTTGCGATCCTTTGAAGAAATTTGTGTTTATTTCGCGATTATTAGAAGAAATTTGTTTTATTTCGAGATCATTAGACGAAATTTGTTTTATTTCGAGATTCTTTGACAAAATTCGCGTTTTTTCCGCGATCGTTTGGTGAAATTTGCGGTTGTTTTCGCGATTCTTTAACGAAGTTTGCGCTTTTCCAGCGATCCTTTGGCGATATTTCCGTTTCTCCGCGATCCTTTGACGAAAATTGCATTTTCCCCCGCAATCTTTTGACGAAAATCGTATTTTCGCCGCGATTCCGGGATGGGGAAAATCCTTCCCGGTTCTAATTATGTGTTTTTTCTGCGTCTTATGATGAAATTGCAGTTTTTTCCGCGATTCTTTAAAGAAATTCATGTTTTTTTTTACGTGATCTTTTAACGAAATTTGCGTTTTTCCAGCGATCCTTTGACGATATCCATTTTTTCGCGTTCTTTTGACGATATATACATTTTCCCGCGATTTTTTGACGAAAATCGCGTTTTTCCCGCGATGTTTTGACGAACTTCTTAGTTTTATTGCGATCTTTTGCGAAATTCGCGCTTTTTTCGCGATCTTTTGACGAAATTTTTGTTTGTTTCGAGATTCTTCGACGAAATTAGCTTTTTTCCTGCAATCCTTTGACGAAATTGTCAATTTATTTCAGCGAACGATTGAGGAATTGATTTTTTTCGGCAATAATTTGTCGAAATTCGCGATATTTTTTAATGTCCGAATTTTCCACTAAACGTAACGATCTCATAAACCCGGAAGGATCGACCGAAAAACCCGGAAATCCGGGCTACACCCGGAACACAATCACCCCTGTCTATAGTGACATTTTTGTAAGGGTACCTTATATTTTAATAAAAATTTTTTACATAGGCTAATTTACTATTATTGCAACTTGCTGAAAATTTTAAAGAAATTCATCAATTAGCAAAAGAGATAATTATTTTTTTAGTAAAGGAAAAAAACGGGTTTTGCTCTTTTTTTCTGTTTGCTTGCAACCCAATAATTTCTTTCTCGCACAATCAAACAATGCGAACTTAACACATTTACGAAGTCCTTTTTATACGAAAATAATAGAATTTAAATAGATTTTATCTTGTTTTTGTTTAGTTTTAAACTTTCTTAGAACATTTTATTTTAAAAATTTAAATGTTTCTTTTTATTTTCACCGAGTCTAATACTGCAATTCACGATATAGATTCCTAGGCCTTACTCGGCTCATTTTCATTTTCTAAAAGATGTTTTAACGTTGCTAATAATATGCAGGATTAAAAAAAAATTCTTATCCTTATGTTAAATTATTTTTTTTGTCTGTTTACTTACACTAAGCCCTACACGGCAATTCGCGATATAGATTCCTAGGCCTAACTCGGCTCTCGCGAATGATTCATTTTCCAAAAGATGTTTTAATATTCCTAAGAATATGCAGTACTAAAAAAAATTCTTATCCTTATTTTCAATTATTTTTTGTAATTCGCATTTTTGACTGTTTATTTACTCTAAGCCTAACATGGCAATTCGCGATATTTGCCACGGGCATGTACTGTATCTGTTTATTTACTGTTTTGGTTAAGGACCTGAAATCCAGAATGATCACGGCACCAGCCAGTCCGGATTTGAGGTCCCATACTGTATTAGCACAAAGTTCTATCCACTTATTTAAATTTAATACCTGCTTTCCTAAATAATATCCTTGTTGCTTTTAGCATTTTCTTAAAAACAGTTCAGCTATTTTCTACAGAAGTCACACTACTATAATATGGGATTAAATCATAGTTATCCTTTTAATCCATTCATTGACAAAGTACTTCTGATGCAAAAATATGAAAATGATTCACTGACAAGTATTTATGACAAAAATTATATTAAAATAAGTAAATGCATATGTTCACGTACATTACTACATAAAGCAAAATTTAGTTTTACAATTCTAGTGCCAATGTGGCATTTAAGAATTAAAATTAAGTAATACATATAATATACCGGCGTCCTTCAAGGAGTTAAAAAATCCTTTATATATACAATATATAGCCATTAATCACCAGACACTTTCAATTTTAGACATTTTGTCGAGTATTTAAAAATACACCTGCCAGATTCTTCTGGAACTGCAGGATTATAAATATGTTTGGCCCCATATTGATCGTCGATTTGATAAGGAGGGCAACAAAAAATCAAAGAAAAATAATATTTCAGATCACCTGTAAATTAAAATGCACGAAATGATCTATCACTGCAGAATACAAATTTGTGGATATAGTACAACATGTTTACTGATTTGTGTAAGAACAGCATGTACACATTCATGGAGATAACGATTTTTTTTTAAAGTTAAAAAATTTTTTTTTGCATGTATTCTTATATCATGCAGGATTTTCAAACAAATTTAACAACAGTTTCAGAAAAATTAGCAAAGTGTAGTAGAAACAATACAGTGCAATTGAAATATAAATATATTAAATATTTTAGGTATGATCCATGTCAATTCAGGCAGCCAAAGAAAAAATCTTACCTTCATAGTCTCAGAAGTTTTTGAATTGAACGTATGTTAAAATTCAATAAAAAATAAGATACTTGTATATTTCGGTTTTGCCCAAAAAAATTCCTGGCCCGAGATACAGGCCGCCAAAGATGGCATCCCGGGCACCATTTCCAATTCGCCATTTTCTATAAAAATTTTAAAGCGCTCTATCTCTAGAACGGTGCAAGATATTTTGTTGCGGTTTTTTTTATTTTAAAGATAATATTCTTCTGTTTAAAATGATACACCCAATTTTGAAAAATGTATTCAACTTTTCTTGTGGCAACCTTTTGAAAAAAAAATTTTTTTTTTCAAAAAATTTTTTTTTTTCGAAAATGCCAGTCCTAAAAATTTTGATTTTTTTGCTGTTGATCAATACCATTGGGAACTATCTTCACTGTAAAGGAGAACTTCCACTTTTGAGTTTAACAAATTTTAGAAACATCTAAAAAATTCAGAGAATTTTACAGGAACTGTATATATACAGTTCCAGTAAAAGTCACTGAATTTTTGCTTATTTGTATCATATTTGTAAGGATAAGCCTACTATATATCCTAAACAAGTTAGAAATTGCAATATCAAATGTGGCAAATGAGGTGCGTGCATAGTATTAACTAGTTTTATAAATATTCAGATCTTGGTGCAATAAGTGTTACACTCTTGGGCAAAAAGGAAAATGAATACAAAATTTACTTTAATACCATATATTAAATTCAGTAATATGGAAGTAATATGAATCCATCTTAAAAGGACTTAATCGCCATGGCAACCTAGAATCATTGCCTATCATGGTATATCATTGAATCAATTATGTATTATAGGATTTTTAAATAGGATGAAGAAAACTTTTATTAATGTCTTTTATGTTTTAATTTGATTTTCATAGTATTTGAAGTGATACATACTTTATTGCAGAGGTTTACAAAAAATTACTTCCTGTGTCATAGAAAGTGCATAGTGTTTACAGGGACACACAAAAGATTTCGGATACTTTACCTTATTGGAAATACTGTACATTAGCGATGATTGCTAGAGGTGCATTTTTAGTTGCAATATGAGTTTTTAAGTTTAATTAAATATTTCCATATTACGTTGTGTGTATAAAGGCTGTAGATCATATACAGGGCTACACAAAAGAAATCGTAAGGGTATTGCTGGAAGTGCCTTTTTAGTTGTGTTTGAGTTTTTAAGTTTAACTAAATTTTTCCATACTACGTTGTGTGCATAAATGCTGTAGATCATATACAGGGCTACACAAAAGAAATCGTAAGGGTATTGCTGGAAGTGCCTTTTTAGTTGTGTTTGAGTTTTTAAGTTTAACTAAATTTTTCCATACTACGTTGTGTGCATAAATGCTGTAGATCATATACAGGGCTACACAAAAGAAATCTTAAGGGTTTACCGAGTATGAATGAAAGTAGCTTAAAGGTGATTTTTAAATGAGTATGCATTTTTACACTGAACTACATTTAGTATACTAAGATATGTTTGGAGAATATAGATAAAATGATATACAGGTCCAAGCAAAGAATGGCCGTCTATGGATGATAATCTCTGGAAGTGTGATTTCACTGGTTTTAAGGATGTTTTAATCTTAATTAAATATTAGCTAAATAGTGGCATGTATATAAAGATAGTAGGTAAAATACAGGGTTGTATGAAAGTATTCAAGTATGCTTCCGTCTATTGACATAAATTTCTAAAAGTCAAATTCCGACCTATTTATGTGTTTTTAACAATTTCCAACATAGTTGAAAGTCTTTATGGATTCGATTTGTCTGCCCATCTGTCTGAACTCTAACTTGTATTAATATAATTTGTATTGCTGCGTAATTGATACATGTTATTGAGATTGTTTTACTATGTTCGGTATTGAAAATAAAGTATGTATCACTTCAAATGCTATGAAAATCAAATTAAAACATAAAAGATATTAATAAAAGTTTTCTTCATTCTATTTAAAAATCCTATAATACATAATTGATTCAATGATATACCATGATAGGCAATGATTCTAAGTTGCTATGGCGATTAAGTCCTTTTAAGATGAATTCATATTACTTCCGTATTACTGAATTTAATATGTAGAATCATAATAAATTTTGTATTCATGCCCTTTTTTGCCCAAGAGTAACTTATTGCACCAAGATCTGAATATTTATAAAACTAGTTATAGTATGCACGCACCTCATTTGCCACATTTGATATTGCAATTTCTAACTTGTTTAGGATATATAGTAGGCTTATCCTTACAAATATGATACAAATAAGCAAAAATTCAGTGACTTTTACTGGAACTGTATATATACAGTTCCTGTAAAATTCTCTGAATTTTTTAAATGTTTCTAAAATTTGTTAAACTCAAAAGTGGAAGTTCTCCTTTACAGTGAAGATAGTTCCCAATGGTATTGATCAACAGCAAAAAAATCAAAATTTTTAGGATTGGCATTTTCGAAAAAAAAAATTTTTTTTGAAAAAAAATTTTTTTTTCAAAAGGTTGCCACAAGAAAAGTTGAATACATTTTTCAAAATTGGGTATATCATTTTAAACAGAAGAATATTATCTTTAAAATAAAATAAACCGCAACAAAATATCTTGCACCGTTCTAGAGATAGAGCACTTTAAAAGTTTTATCGAAAATCGTGAATGAGAAAGGATGCCGGGGATGTCATCTTTGGCGGCCTGTATCTCGGGCCAGGAATTTTTTTGGGCAAAATGAAAATATACAAGTATCTTACTTTTTCTTAAATTTTAACATATGTTCAATTCAAAAACTTTTGAGACTATGAAGGTAACCCCCCTGCCTGAGTTGATATGGATTCAGCCTTTATGAAATATGAGCAGTTGTATTGAATTATTTTTATCTGCACATTAAAGGTCAAAATTAGCACTAGTCACAGAGCCAGTAAATGAGAAAAAGTGGCTAGTGCAAAATTGCCTATCAGCGGCCACTTTCCGGCCACTTTTTTACAAGGGGAGAATAAAATTTTCTTTCATTTCATCAAGGATTCTACTTTTATTGGTTCTAATACATTTATATTAACATATTTATTTGGGCTATTCAGTTTTAGATGAATACTTATAGAAACTTTACGTTTTAGTATTCTTAAATAAAAAAGTGGCCACTTAAAAAACTAGTCCTACCGGCTAGTGGCCGCTAATGAAATTTTCCAGTTTTGACCTATACTGCACATGCGTAATCAATAACAAAGCTTTTTTTTACATAATTTAATAGTCTATGGAGTAACTCAAAAAAAAAAATCCAGTCAAATGTGAAA
This sequence comes from Maratus speciosus, assembly GCA_963932465.1. NCBI lineage: Eukaryota > Metazoa > Arthropoda > Arachnida > Araneae > Salticidae > Maratus > Maratus speciosus. The sequence continues at coordinate 58,744,236 of OZ010796.1, read as the reverse complement.
ATTCAGAAAGATATCGGTGATAGAGTGAACTGATTTTTAGTTGCTCTCTAAAAGCAACTGAATGACAAGGGATTTTCCACAAACTATCATTTTTTCTAGAGCCGTACTGAGTACTCGGTAAATACTTGGTATTCAGCCTACTCAGCCAATTTGCCGAGTACTCGGTACTCAGCAAAATTTTGGCCGAGTACTCGCCTAATACCGAGTAGTTGTAAGAATTTCATTTTTTAGGTATATGAATTTAAAACTGATCTGTAAAAAGTTATTCGAATATCAATGTATAATATATGCAATAATTCATAAAACTATTTACTCTGTATTTAACAATATGTCTACAAAACAGGGTTGGCACAGTTTAAACCAAGTGGTTTTAACCATGGTTTAAACCAATTGGTTTTTTTGTCAAAAAAACAGTTTGGTTTTTTTTTAGAAAAAATCTAATATAATATTTTCTCTTTTTTGTAATTTCATTGTTTTAAATTATTAATTAATAGAAGTAATTTCTACTTTTAACACTTCATCTCAGCAGCCAACATGAGACATAATGAGCCTAGGTCATATTTCTATGCATGTAGAATGAAAATTAGCATGTGCTGATGAACATATCTGGTACCCTAAAGGTTTTTCTTAAAATATGTGAAATTAGAAAAGATAAAATAGATAAATAATATTCAATATTTAGCATAAAATATTTTCATTTAAAAAATGCAGATTATTTATAGCAGTTAATAACAAAATACAATGATCTTTAAGATTTTGGTTAAGTTGTAAAAGAAAATTTTCTGGATTGGGATTGGGGAATATTATCCTTAAAGAATTTAAAAGAGTAACTTAATGAAGTTTAATAACACAGCTTTCAAAAATTGAGTGCTAGTTATAGCATTTCAATAATACTAATCAATCTTTTCTGCTATTTGCTGAATCTAATGGCCAAAAATGTTGACTTGGACACTTGCAGTTATCACTCAGAAAACAAAATAACCAGAAGTATTTGGATATTAAAAAAATAATAATAACCACAGAATAATATATTATATTCATGAAACGGCATCAAATGTTTATTGATTGATTATTATATTATTAATCCAAGGATTTTTCATACGATTTTCAAGGTATCAATGTTTCACTGTGTAGAGCAGTTTACTTCAAACATAAGACATAGCTGTTCCTAATAATGTTTAAATTAGAAATGATTTCAATTTTCTATAAAATTGACTAATTATTTAATTTAAATATTTTCAAAAGTTATATTACTTATATAATATCCAAAAATGTTTATTTTTATCAACAGATATGCATCTGTATGCAATAGGAAATTATATTTAAAAAAAACCCCGGTTTAAACCAAATAAACCGTTTTTTTTTGTTTTTTTTTTTACAAAAAAAAACCCCGTTTTTTTTTTACAAAAAAAAACCCCGTTTTTTTTTCCAACCCTGCTACAAAATATAGAAAAAATTCCAGATTAAAATTTAGTTTCACATTTATGCAAATAAAAATAAGTTCTTTTTAAATATATAGGAAAACAGAAAATACTATTATTTTGGATAAAGAAACTGAAAATACAATAAATGTAATAAAAAAATTAATAATTAAATTTATTAGGTATATTTCAAATTATAGTTCAGAAACACCAAAGGTTCTACATTATCAGTGGACAGGGCATTTCTTTTACTACTATAAATTTGGCTTGACTCTGAAAATATACGTTCAGAATAAACAGTGGTTGAAGGTGCACATAAGAATTTTTTTGCAAGGTTGCACATAATCAAAAAAGTTTTTTTTCCCCGCACCATGCAAATGGAGTGTCAGTTTTACATAAGTCTTCTGTTAAGAAAGCCCGTATCTCTTTTTGTACCTCTCTTTTTATTTTTCTCTTTCTTATTTTTAATCAAAAGAAAATAAGGTACATTTACAAAATAAATATGAAAACCTTTGTGTTATTCAATGAATAGTTTTGTTACAGTAACCAATAAACATTTTTATTTTTGATAGACAGATTTCAGGTATTGGAATATATTGGAAGGTTGAAGAATGCTTTAATTTTTTATTGGTTAATAATTGTACTTGTTATCTGTCAATTCTTTTTTTTGCTACTGTTTCGAATTGTCAGAAATTATCTTTAAAAGGTGCACAAATAAATTTCAAATTTAATTAGTTAATTTATATATACTATATATGTACACACAGGTATATTTATATGTACACACATATGTACACCTAAGCTCACATTATGTGCACATCAGTGTTTTTCTTATTACACAACTACTCGGTATTCGGTACTCAACCGAGTACTCGGTACTCGGCCAAAGTACTATACTCGGTACACCACTAATTTTTTCCCCCTATTTTTTATTGATGCTTTAGTTTTTGGATAACCACCAGAAGGAGCCTATTCCATCATAAAAAGTATTAAAATCGAAGCATTTGTTCCAAATCTATTCATTAATCTTCATTAAATACTAACTTTTTCTGAAAGTCAGTTAATAAAAAATGACAATTTGTGGAAATTCCCTTATTCAGCTGCTTTTAGAGAGCAACTAAAAATCAGCTCACTCTATCGACAATATCTTTATGCATTTTCATGATATTTGACTGGATTTTTTAAGAGTTGCTCCATAGAGTTGACTATTAAATTATATAAAAAAAATCTTTGTTATTGTTTGTGCATGCGCAGATAAAAATTACAACGGCTTATATTCCATAAAATATGTAATATATTTATATTCCATTTGCACTATATTGTTTCTACTACTGTAATTTCTGGCCAATAATATGCGGATTATCTGTTAAAAAACCTTACACATTTCAAGCGCAGATAATCTGCTGAAATTTTTTAAAGCAGTAGTTCACATCAGATATCCAGTTTCTATCGGCAGTCATAAAATAAAAATGTAAACAACTATCAGACTATTGTCTGCTATCGACCGTTCGCAGAGTTGATTGTGACTGGTTCACATATGATGTGTATGTGCTAGTGGGAGTGGCTTCTGATTTTTATGTTATATTTTTTAGCCTTTTGGCAACAAGATTCTATAAAGAATAAAGCGTTTCTCAACATCTCTTAAAAATTGCAATCTCAATCAGCCTAAGAGAAAACGTTATTTAACACTGCAGAATTTAAATCTGAACATTATTAAAAAAAAAAGATGTTGAAGACTATTTAAAAACAGCAATTCTTATAGAATGATATGTATTCACAAGACATTGTACGTTTTAGATGCAAGATTCCACGAAAAAAAAAAAGTATTTGTATTTTTTAACTTGTAATTATTATTACTATTTTTTTTTTGCAATTATTTTATTACAATTGTCATTTAAATAGAGCAACAAGGTTTATTAGTACTGTGGAATGTTGAAAACAACGAGTAATCCTCATAAAGTCTGGCATATAATGTGCGGATTATCTGCTGAAATTATTACGGATTATAGGCTGAAGGCCGCAAATTACGGTACATTTTGCCAATTTTTCTGAAACTGGCATTAAATTTGGTTGAAAACCCTGTATGATGTAAGCCAAAAGCATGCAAGAATTTTTTTAACATCACTATGTCTTTGTAAATACATGTGCTGTTCTTACAAAAATCAATAAACATGTTGTACAGTATCCACATATTTGTATTCCGTAGCGATGGATCATTTCATGTATTATTTACAGGGTGATCCCAAATATTAGTTTTCTTTGATTTTTTTGTTGTCCCCCTAATTGTCCTCCTTATCAAATCGACATTGATAAATTTGAGGCCAAATATATTCTTTATAATCCTGAAGTTCCAGAAGAATCAGACAAGAATATTTTTAAATATTCGACAAAATGTAAGTGTCTGGTGATTAATGGCTATATAGTGTATATATAAACACTAAATCAGTTAGCACAGTGAATAAAATCCTCTTCAAGAGTTAAGAGAAACTTGCAATAATTTTGACAAACTTAATCAGAAAATTTTCACAAATAATACTTAAAGTTAGACTTTAAATTACAGAGATGTTTCATAAACAATTTAAAAAAATTAAAACTTTAAACTGGCTTAACTTATAATATGCATTTCTTTTTTAAATGCAACTAGACACTTCTAGATATTTTTTACATAAAATTTTAACAGATTATTTACTATTATATTTTAGACTTGACACAAATTTGTTCACTGCTATAGTCACAAAAGTATTCTATTCATAACTTTTTTTTTTTTTTTTTTTGAAAAAGAGACAATACTTTCAACTTCATTTCAGAAATAGAAAGTTTTCTAAAATGTACAATATTTTTACCAATACAGATATAGGTTCAGAATGATCAAGAGTCAAGACCATCAAAAGTATGCTGATAAAGCAGAATTTTACTGTTAAATTGAAATGAGTTTAATTATGCATGCATGTTTTCATATCACTTTTAAAACAGTTATTGCTTTTAACTTCACTGATACTTTTTAAACCACTATATTTTCATTTGTATATAAAGCATGCTTTTTATTTTATTACTAGTTAAAAAAGTGTGGATTTGAAATGTATTTTCAAGATTATGTGCCAAAAATTATTTTTTTTTAAATACAGGTAGGACCTCTTAAATCATTAATGAAAGAATAACTATCACATGTAATGTAACGGTTGAAAATTTTGGCCAGTTTTTCAGAAAGATCCATTAGTACCAATAATCGGGAAAAGAAGCGATTTAAATTGATATTATTCTAAAGGCAAGACGGCGCCAGCCAGTGATATATTGCCGGCAAAGGTAAAATTTTTCATTTAAAGCCTTTCAACTGTCATGAGGTTACCTTATTTTAACTGCATTTGCATAATTGGGTTAATTCCAACACTGTTGTGAAAACAATTAATTGTAACATTTCAACATATATAAAGACTGCTTTCTTGTTACTCTATTCTAATAATCTATTAATAAGAAATATTTTACTATGCAAAACTTGCAAAATGCAATATAAACACAAACATGCACATCATGAATGACACACGCTTTGTTAATCATAGTCACCGATTCAAGATAAAAATCATTAAGTAAATTAATTAAATGCAAGCGCAAAACAGTATAATAAGTTCAAAATAACGGATATGTATATTTTTTTTACGTTAGATATACATAAGCCTAACCAGTTAAATGTGTACAAAACTATACAAAAAATATCCAAAATAAATTACCATATAGATCAGAACACAAAAAAGTCGGTGAGATGCATTGTACTCATAAATGCCAAAATAAAATTTACAGACACACAAGAAGTCTAGGACAAAATAACGTACACGTTAGATTTCAAACACACACACATACACACATTACAAAATGACGATTACTATGGTTCTGTTCAGTTCTGTTCAAGGTACGTAAATCAGCGGGGACCTAAAATGAGCGTGGCTCCACCTAATGCGCATGCGTCTGATAGAGAGTCACATGGCAACTTCTGGCAACCTGGAGCATCTTCGCTTGGCATAAAAGAATGCATTTGCCAATTTCTCATTACTCTATGTCATAGAGTAAAGAGAAAGAATAGAGATGAAGTGTGGCATAGATTAAGGACCAAGATGGGATATTTACGGCAAAATTACAGCGTCTAGAAGTATATAGTGTGGAGATCGCTAATACCGGTATAGCTTTTGAACGCATCCAAAAAATTACATTTTCTTAGGTGGCGCTGCCGTCAAATTTATTGCGTGAGTGCGTAGGTTTTGTTTTGGCTTTCTTTTTGTTGTAAACATTTTTAGCGTTATATACAACGTCTACAATTATTAGAAATTTATGTAAAAACACTCAAATGTATCGAAAATGATGTAAAAACGAGATTCTCATAGTTTTGTTCCCGGTTGTGTTACATAATACAAGAACAGCAAACTTGTTTATTTTCGGTGTACCTAAAAATCAGTAGGTTTTGTTTTGGTTCTCTTTTTGTTATAAACACTTTTAGCGTTATGTATAGCGTCTACAAATATTGCAAATTTATGTGAAAATATGTAAAATTTATCGAAAATGATGAAAAAACGAGATTATCATTGTTCTGTTCCGGGCTGTGTTACGCAGTACAAGAACAGCAAGCTGTCTATTTTCGGTGTACCTAAAAATCAAAATCTTTTAGAAAAATGGAAAAAAATTAACTAATATAATTAACTAATAACTAGTATGTTGTGGCCATCACAAAATTTTCTTCTATATAAATCACGTTAATTAAATCATTTAAATAGTACAAGAAATTACATCAATTTAGCACCCATTCATATCAAAGTATATCTGAATTTGAAGTTTGATGAAAATTCGTGCCTTAGTTCTTGAGATAGAGCTATAGCGGAAAGTCTGAAAAATGTAGCATAGCAGCGCCACCTGTTGAGTGATTTACACCAATACATAAACAACAATAACTGATATCCAGGTGTACATAGATCTGAAGTTCATTGAAAATCCAAGCATTAGTTCTTGAGATAGAGCTATTGCGGAAATCTCAAAAACGGCATAACAGCGCCACCTATTGAGCGATTTACACCAAACTGTATAAAATGTCAATTCATGTCAAGAACTAACTGATTCTAAAGTTTGATGAAAATTCGTGCATTAGTTCTTGAGATACTGCTATAGTGGAAATTCTGAAAAATACAGCATAGCAGCGCCACCTGTTGAGCGATTTGCACCAAAATACAAATAACACTAATTCATATCAAAGTATACTTGAATCTGAAGTTTGATGAAAATCTAAGCATTAGTTGTTGAGATAGAGCTATTGCAGAAATCGTAAAAAATGCAGTATAGCAGCGCCGCCTATTGAGCAATTTACACCAAAATGTACAAAACTTCAATTCATGTCAAGGACTAACCGAATCTTAAGTTTGATGAAAATCCGTGCATTAGTTCTGGAGATTGAGCTATTGCGGAGATCGTGAAAAAGGCTGCAAAGCAGCGCCACCTGTTGAGCGATTTACACCAAAACCTAATCAGCACCAATTTATATCAGGGACTAACTGAATATAAATTTTTATTAAATTCCGTGCATTAGTTCTTGAGATAGAGTGCCCACAAAATTTGTGTCACATACAGACAGACAGACTCACAGACATACATTTTGTAAAAACATGTTTTTTGGAATCTCTGACCCCTAAAACGTGTAAATCCGTCGAAAGCCGAAAGTCGAAAATTTTCATGAATCCAATACTTTCTTATTGTTAAGATAGAAGAAAGTAAAAATTTACTAATATAAACAAAGATATATTTAATACAAACAAGTGGGTAAGTGTGATCACAGATCGCACAGAGGGTTTCGTTTAATATTCCTTTCAAAACACTTTATCCTTTAGCGAAATCTGTTAGTTCCACATTTCGCAACCAGGGGGCGCACTCTATTCTACACAAACATCTATCCAAATGAAACTCCATTTTACAACTATCCGTAGGCATATTAGTCGAAGGATCGGGTCTATAGCACCCGAGATGGGTAGGCGCCCCCTGGTGGTAGAGAGTGGAACTGAAATATGTAAGGATATGTGCATAGTATGAAAGAGTGGTCAAAGTGGTGTCGGCAAAAGTTAGAAAAGTACCCACAGGTTGCAATGAGGGGAGGTTAGAAAAATTGCTTAAAATACACAAGTTAGAGCACGGTGGTTAAATATTATAAGACTTTATGAAAATTTTATGACTTTTCGTGTGATCGCAAGTGTACTGCTATACGTGTGAAAAATTTAAAGTCTTCAACTTAAATAGGGGCTCAGTTAGAAAGAAAAGCTTAAAATACACAAGTTAGAGCCCGGAGGGTTAAATATAAGACTTTTTCAAAATTTTATGATTTGTCGTTTGATGTGAGGTGTTCAGCTATAAGTATGCAAAATTTCAAGTCTTAAACTTAATTAGGGGCTCAGTTAGAAAAAAAAATCTTGAAATACACAAGTTAGAGCTCAGAGGGGTAAATATAAGACTTTTTCAAAATTTTAAGATTTGTTGTTTGGTTTGAGGTGTTCAGCTATAAGTATGCAAAATTTCAAGTCTTAAACTTAATTAGGGGCTCAGTTAGAACAAAAAGATTAAAATACACAAGTTAGAGCCCAGCGGGTTAAATATAAGACTTTTTCAAAATTTTATGATTTGCCGTTTGATGTGATGTGTTCAGCTATAAGTATGCAAAATTTTAAGTCTTCAACTTAAGTAGGGGCTCAGTTAGGACAAAAAGATTAAAATGCACAAGTTGGAGCCCAGAGGGTTAAATATAAGACTTTTTCAAAATTTTGTGATTTTTCTTTTGATGTGATGTGTTCAGCTATAAGTATGCAAAATTTTAAGTCTTCAGCTTAATTGGGGTCTTAGTTAGAACAAAAAGATTAAAATACACAAGTTGGAGCCCAGAGGGTTAAATATAAGACTTTTTCAACATTTTAGGATTTGTTGTTTGATGTGAGGTGTTCAGCTATAAGTATGCAAAATTTCAAGTCTCCAACATATATAGTTTCTGAGAACGGGCTCTGTGACGGACAGACAGACAGACAGAGGAGCGAGACGAATAGGGTTTCGTCAGATGAACGAAACCCTAAAAAGAGCTTATTCAAAATGCAAACGATAAAATTACTTCATATCATTTATATACATAAGCATAAATTATTTTTTATTATTTCAACATATATATAAAAAAAATAGTTGTACTATAATAAATCTATAGGCTAAAAAAAAAAAAAATAGTATGCACGGCGATCACATGAAATATTAAATCGGTTTATAACAGAGCAATCTGAAAATAAAGTGTTCTGCAATTCGTACAAATGTGAAATGCATATAAAATATATGCCTGAATTTTCGTTCATTCTTAATATATCGCGTATTTTTACTCTGTTTTTCAAAAAAATTATCTTTTAAAAAATAAGTTTTCAGCATCAAAAGTATCTAATACACATAGGATTTCTATATATTCGTTGCAATGAACTTGATCTTAGCGCCCTCTGGCGAAATTGTAATTTTTTGGATATGGTTTCGCTTGTTAATTTCCACACTATATACTTCTAGACACTGTAGGCAAAATCTGTTAGGGCTCCTATAGACCCCTTGCATTGACGTCACGTTGCTATTAGCAACAACTGATACTATAGCTTCTGGAGCACACACGTGGAGCACAGAAGTCCCCGTTTGCCGTTAAAAGCACGTGTTATCTTTCTCTTTAATTTAGAGCTTTCTTATTTTTATTATTATAGTGCAAATAAGTCTAAAAAATCAAATGGAGAGCACCATATTCGCCTTATATTTGGGCGCCATCTGAAGCGATTTCAGACATGTGACGTCATGTGCAACCCGTCTATAATACAGGCTGAATCGTCAAGCATTTTGTTTCCCACTTTGACCAATGAGCGATTGTTGCCTACGCGACGTGGCCAATCATTCTTCTCCTACCGGCAATTAAATGGCGGCTTGAGTCAGCCCGTATTACAGTACTAGCGTCACTACCGGCAAGGGGGGGAGAATTAACAAGCCTCCGAAATTTACCTATGTTGAAGAAATATGTTTACGCTCTATGCTTTGAATATCTATTCTTTCCTAAAACGAAGCAGGTGTCAGACGATATTCTATTCATGCTTGTTTTATTTATTTAGCTGCTTTTTTATACAGTACTTGTTCACTTTTAACTTACAAAATGATAATTAGACTAATAATATAAAAGAAAAAACCCAGAAAATTCTGTTAATAACGTAAATATGTAAGTTTGTGAGATTAAATTGTAAAAAATCAAATTCGGGTATTGTATTAATTTATTCATATCGAATAAAACTTTATTGAGTGTAATGTCAGTACCTCTATTTATTTTTAACTGTTAGATTTATATAATTCTAAAAATTTGTCGAAAGGAATTTTTCCCCATCTGTAATTTTATTATTATTTCTTATATGTTAATATTATAAATATTATTGAATTGATTGTACGTTATTTACATTAAAAACAATATTTTTATTTTATCTGTAAGAAAGTGAAAATGCGTAAATTTTAAAAGATTATTGTAACGATTGTTTAATAGGATAAACTTCATAAATTAATAAAACATCGGCTATGAAAATTTTCCTACCGAATGGGAATATTTATGAAATTTTCTTGGATTTGTAGAGTGCAATACTTCGTATATTTTTATATTAAACGATTACTTTATGTAACTTTAAATCCAATTTTATCATATTTATTTCATGTATAGCATTCAAGACAAATTTTTACCATGTTTTTCGTTGCACTTAAATCGTTTACTCATCCTTCTATATATATAAAAAAGTTTTGATTTGGAAATGAACCAATGAAAATCTGCGTAGATATTCCCGGAAGATCGGCATCCAATTTGAATGCTTAAGCATGGCATTTCTTCGTTAATATTAAAAAAAAACTGTTGCATACAAAAATATGAAAATTGGTAGCATTATAGAAAAATGTTTGATAAATACGCTGATGGAGACAGTTTTCAAATCGAAGAATTATTTTAAGAGATATTTAATGCCAAAGTTGGACAAAATCGTTCCATTAAAAAAGTTTCATAGGAGCAAAAACTGTACATAAAAATTTAATCATTTTTAGATCATTTTATGCGTCAGAATTTCCCGGTGTGCAGACTGCATTTAGTTTTTTAATTTGAATCATTTTTTGTGGTTTTTATTTCTATTTTAAATTCAAATTTTCAGCATTTCGAGAGATATTTTTTACATATTTTAGAAAATTGTATTAACTTAAACTGTTGCCAACTGTATAAACAGCGCAAACAATAATGTTTGCTTCAAATTAAAAATTTATTTTACACGTGACTATTATAAACAGAAAATATAAAAAGCAGGATCTCATTGAAAATTACGTCATAAAAACTATATTTACACGTGAATTTTAAAGAGAAAGTACAGTAGAACCTCGATTATGCGAAGAAATTGGGACCAGCCATCTTTCGGAAAACCGAAATTTTCAAATAATCAAGGATGCTTCAATTTGAAAATTAAGGAGAAACATACGCAATATTTCTTATTATGGTAACAATAAGTGCTTAATAAAAATAAAGCAATAGCAAAATAGAAACAAGAATAAATTACCTGAATTTTAATTTTGAAATTAAGTACCTTTTACATATATCACACGGCTTTGAAAAAATGTTTTGTTTGTCGCAGTTTCGATTGCTTTTGCTTTGAAACTCTATCACGGAGTTTTTTAATAGCATTAGTTCACCAGTATCACAGTCCGCAGCTATGCCAAACCTTATGCAAAACATTCAAAAGCATAAGAATTACTAATTTGTTCGTTTTCTTCGTTTCAATCCGCAGGTTACGGGAGCTCAAGTTAAATTCAAAGGAACTCTAAAAAGGGGGATCGAAAATATTTATATGTACTCGTAGTTCGGAAAGGACTGCTTGCACAAGGAATATGATAGTTATAAAAAAAACTTTCAAAATGGGTTTTTCACACAAAAATATAGCAAAAAAAAATAAAATAAAAATAAGCTTTAAAAGTGGATTTCGGTTAAAAGAGGTTCTACTGTATATTGTAAAATAATAAATTCATTAACATGCGTTAGAAGTCTTAAATAGGAGAATTTGCGTCACATTACACTTATTACGTAAAATGAACAAAAAATAATATTGCAAAACAGTTTAAATTTAAAAATTGCGCGAGACATTTATTTGATATTTTAAGATGATCATAATATTTCATTTCTAACAAAAGTTTTTTTTACGTGACTATTAAAAAGAGAAAGAAAAGTTTGGTGAAAATTACGTCAGATTATAATTGTCAGATTCAAATTATAATTCAGTCTTACGAAATCTTTTTAAAGCCGATGAAATTAGCGTGCTGTTAGAGTCTGCGGTGTCTGAACGGGGGTTGACTAGCTCGTAGGGGGCAGAGCCCCCTAGACATGTAAAAGAAAAAAGAAAGGCTATATCCGTGCATGAACATAGAATAGATATTAGATACATAAAATAGAATATCTATTCTATGTTCATGTATCGGTGTAAGATTATAGTGAAAACGTAAACATGCAACATTAAAAACAGAAAGATCACAATAAGGTATTAATAATAAAAATTTTACAAGGATGGGGTGTTTCTTCCCCATTGTCACTAAAGGCGCTACGATCGCAATCGCATTACCATTACGCTCTATGGAAATGTCCCATCTTGGATGTTAATCTATGAAGTGTGGTGGCTGGGGGCATACATAAACATACAAGATGGGACATTTACGGCGAAATCTGTAATGGCAGCAGTACTAGCGTCACTTCTGACAAGGGGGAAGAATTAACAAGCCTCCGCAGTTTACCTATGTTGATGAAATATGTTTACGCTCTATGTTTCGAATATCTATACTTTCCTAAACGAAGCAGAAGCAGACGATATTGCTTGTTTTATTTAGCTGCTTTTTTTTTTTATAATTATCGTACTTGTTCGTTCACCTTTAACTCACAAAATGATATAATAATGATAATAATAATATAAGAGAAAAACGCAAGAAAATTCTGTTGAATACGTAGATATGTAAGTTTATGAGATTAAATTGTAAGAAATCAAATTCGGGTATTGTGTTAATTTATTCACATCGAATAAAATTTTATCAAGAGTAATATCAATATCTCTCTATTTTTATTATTATTATTATTATTTTTTTTTTTTACTTTTAGATTTATATAATGGACCTTACTCACGCAACCTGAGATCGAGGCTAAAATTTGTCTGCTGGGCTAAATTTGACTTTCCATAAGACTTTTAGCATTAGTTCGAAATCAGACAATTTCATTGGCTGTCGGTGAACCGAACTTCTTTCCCTGAAAGGAAGAAATCCATTTTACGATTAACAGCGCTGCTACTCATTTCATCAAATGTATTTCTTGATTATAATAACTTGATGCATTAAAAAAAGCTTATGTATTTCTCATACTGAGCACGGAATCAATTGTTATACAGTTAATAACATAATATATAATTAATTATTAAATTTGATATAATTTTCTAGTAAGAAAATTATTAACAATTCTAAAACAACATTGACTTGATAAATTATGATAAAATAATGAGATTGTTATAATAAGCTGCTTAGAACTTTTTTTTTTTTTTTTTTTTACTCAGATGTTTGCAATCAGTATTAAAGTTCTAGCAGCTTAACTAAAAATAAGTAATTGAAGTTCCATCTACTAGATACATAAAAATATTTTTCTATGTCAGTTTAAAAGATACTATTATTACATTTAAATAGATATTTTATTTTAATTATATAACATTAGCTCCTAAGTGGTATTATGTAGTAAAATTTAATCACAATATTATATTTCGAATAAAAATTGTAAAGCTACTGATAATAAATTAATAAATAAAGATAAAAACAAAAATCTCCGTAATAATAATAATAATCGTTATTTTAAATATATACAGGGTGATTCATAAAAGATGGGCAGAACTTTAAGGGGTTATAGTACACTTAAAGACAAATAATATTAAATAGGAGACTAAGGGTCCCAGACGTATTCCCAAGGAGATAGGGGGCATTAAAGTTTAGGGTCCGAAATTTCAAATGATTATAAAACATGGAAAAATTGGTCGATTCGTTTGCGGTTTTTGCAAAAAATTTTCTTTATGCCAGTATTTTCTTGAAATAAAATTTTAAAGTTCAATTTCAAAAAATGCCGATAGGGGGCGCTTTAGACTTTGGAGTAACAAACAACTATTTTTTAACGTTATTTTTTGTATTTCTTTAAATGATTTCGAAAGCTTAGACTTAAACTTAAATTTTGATCTAAAAATCTGAGTCCTAACGAGTAGTTAAGTAGCGTAAACTGAAATTTGAAATTTGAAACCCTTCTCCCCCCAGAACAAAAATCAGTTATTCCCGATCTTTGTGTCGTAGATTAGGCTCTAACTACTGCCGCGTTTTGCTAAAATTATTCTTTATGTCAGTATTTTCTTGAAAATAAATTTTAAAGAAAATTTTCGAAAAATCCCGATAGAGGGCGCTTTAGACTTTGGAGTAACGAACAACTATTTTATACCGTTATTTTTTGTGTCTCATTAAATGCTTTCTAAAGCTTAGACTTAAATTTTCAGCTCAAAATCTGAATCGCTGAGCGTGGTTCAGTAGCGAGGGGAGGGGGTTCAAATTTCAACTTCTGAACATAGTTCAGTTTGCACTACTTAACCATGCCCAACGATTCTGTGCTGTGATACGAGGCAAAAATACAACTTTCGTCAAGGACTGCATAGTCGGAATTCACTCATAAAGGCACTGGCACAGTTGGAAACGTCGCTCATGCAAACGTTAAAGCTCCATTCCTGACGCTAGTCACCGGGTGAAGAAGGAAACAGAAAGTATGCAAATGTCAAATGGGGAAGAAGAAGAACACGTATGCAAAATTTCGACACGATTCAGGCATAAAAACCACTGAACGGTGAGTCAGGTGTAAGTCGCTGTAGTAATGAATCGGAAGATGGTGCCCTTCACGAATAAGGAAAAGGCTGAGATGCATTTAATTTACGGAGCGGCAGATGGAAATGGTGCAGAGGCACAACGAATGTACGGAGAGCGATTTCCCAACAGGCGGTTGCCTAACCGCAAAACTTTCGAGCGCTTGCACAGACAGTTGTGTGAGACGGGATCATTTCTCGCTTCCCGGTCGAATGCAGGTCGTGCAAAAAAGGACGAATCAGTAGTTGTTGCAGAAGCCATTCTGGATGTAGTAGCGGCGCAGCCAAGTACAAGTACACGAACAGTGGCTAGGCAGGTGGATACCTCACAGTCCATGACTTGGAGGGTACTGAAGGATGAACATTTGCTCCCGTTTCATGTGCAACGAGTCCAGAAACTGTCTCCAGGGGATTATCGAAATCGTATTGAATTCGCCCGCTGGTTTCTGCAGCAGAACGCGCTAAATCCACATTTTGGACGAACTGTGCTTTTCACCGATGAATGTACCTTCACACGTGAAGGTACATTTAACACACACAATGCACATGTATGGGCGGATGTCAATCCACATGCTACGTATCCACATGCTCATCAGAGACGCTTTTCCATCAATGTTTGGGCAGGAATCCTCGGAGACCACCTAATCGGACCGTACCTTCTTCCTGAACGCCTCAACGGTAAAACATACCTCACATTTCTGCAACATGTGCTGCCAGACCTGTTAAACGTTGTTCCTCCACGCATCCGGCGGGTCATGTGGTTCCAGCACGATGGAGCGCCAGCCCATTACGTACGAGACGTCCGCAACTATCTGGACATCACATTTCCGAACAGATGGATTGGTCGAGGTGGTCCTGTTGCTTGGCCTGCTCGCTCGCCAGATCTTTCACCCCTCGATTTCTTTTTTGGGGGACGATTGAAGGCTCTTATGTATGAGACACCCATTGAATCCCCCGAGGAACTGGTCGCCAGACTTTCCGCCGCTGTAGGGGAAGTGCTCGAAAAGCCTGATGTTTTCGCGAATGTTCGCCGTTCCATTCTTCGCCGTTGTTCTGCGTGCATAACCTCTGGTGGTCACAATTTTGAACATTTATTGTAATTACATGTTAATAAATATGCTTTGGTAACATAATCCTAATTTGTGTCTTTTTACCTCGTATCACAGCACACAATGTGTGGACATGGTAAACTGAACTGTGCTCAGGAGTAGAAATTTCAAACCCCTCTCCCCAGAAACTTAACCACGTCTAACGATTCAGATTTTGGGCTGAAAATTTAAGTCTAAGCTTTAGAAAGCATTTAATGAGACACAAAAAATAACGGTATAAAATAGTTGTTCGTTACTCCAAAGTCTAAAGCGCCCTCTATCGGAATTTTTTGAAAATTTTCTTTAAAATTTATTTTCAAGAAAATACTGACATAAAGAATAATTTTAGCAAAACGCGGCAGTAGTTAGAGCCTAATCTACGACACAAAGATCGGGAATAACTGATTTTTGTTCTGGGGGGAGAAGCGTTTCAAATTTCAAATTTCAGTTTACGCTACTTAACTACTCGTTAGGACTCAGATTTTTAGATCAAAATTTAAGTTTAAGTCTAAGCTTTCGAAATCATTTAAAGAAATACAAAAAATAACGTTAAAAAATAGTTGTTTGTTACTCCAAAGTCTAAAGCGCCCCCTATCGGCATTTTTTGAAATTGAACTTTAAAATTTTATTTCAAGAAAATACTGGCATAAAGAAAATTTTTTGCAAAAACCGCAAACGAATCGACCAATTTTTCCATGTTTTATAATCATTTGAAATTTCGGACCCTAAACTTTAATGCCCCCTATCTCCTTGGGAATACGTCTGGGACCCTTAGTCTCCTATTTAATATTATTTGTCTTTAAGTGTACTATAACCCCTTAAAGTTCTGCCCATCTTTTATGAATCACCCTGTATATACTGCAACTAATAGCAAAATATTTTTCATTGTTCATGTTTGATGTATATTACATTTTTATTGCAACATATATATACACACACACACATATATATATATATATATATATATATATATATATATATATATATATATATATATATAAAACTTTTTGCGAATAATTATTAAATCACAGATATATATATATTTGTTTTTGTTGCATTTTTACCATACATTCAATTATTTAAAGTATATTGTAATTTACTGTCTTCAATGGTTAAATTATCATTGGAATATATATTATTAATGTAATTTATATATAAAGAATAGATAATTATTTTTTAAAGATGAATAATTTAATAATTTAATTCTGTTAATTACTATTTATATGTTACTGGAGTTCTAGCATAAAAGTATTTTTCATGAAAGTTTAGAAGATATTAAAATTAAATTTTAATAAATATTCATTTTAAACAGTGTATATATGATAAGACTTTAGTAGTAATGAATATACAATAAAAAAATTAGAAAGCAGCTGATAAATTGATAAATATTTTTATATATGAAAGATAATACTTAATTTTGAGAAATGAACACTTTAATAAATTACTACTGCTAATTATATGTATATATATAACTTACTAAAGTTCCAACAAAAATATTTTTAATGTAAGGTAATAATATATTATTATTACATTATTATTAAAAAATAGATTAAATTAATTTTTTAATTTAATTATTTAAATTTATTTTAAAAAATCTAATTGGCAAAATTTTTTTTCAAAGGAACTGGTGATAAAGATCAACTGATTTTAACTAACTGACTTAAGGGTGTTCTCAAATCCAAAAAGGCAACTTTCTGACATAAGTTTTAATTTATTTTTGTTCGAAAATGCATGAAAGTAGCTTGTGTTGTTGTTCAGAAACTATGTAATTGAGCTGTTTTTCCATTTTTTTTTGGAAACGCAATAGATCTTTCAGAAAATAGTGTCAAAGTGGACGTTTTGAACCGAATTTCCTCGCGAAGGAAGAAAGAGCACGGAAGAGCGGGCGAAAAACGTGTTTGTCACGTGATCAAAATCGCTTATAACTCAATAGGTAATTGATTTATCAAAAAAATGGAAAAACAGTTCAATTCCAAATCGCTTCCATGGGCAGGCTTTCCAATTTTTTAACTTTTCGTTTAAAAATGAATTTGTAAATGTGCCAAAACGTTTTGCGCTTGTTGAGCAGAGCAGTTAAGAACAGCCTTAAGAAAATATTATAATTACTCTTTAATTATTAAAGAAATTTATTTATTAGAAAAATACCGTATAAGTCATATGAATTTTTTAATTTAATTCAATTATCTGTATAACATTTACAATTTAAAAAAATAGTAATCTAAATAAAAGATAAATTTAAAATGATCAGAACTTTATAAAAATCTAACATGAAAATACTTTTAATGTAAGCCTAGGAGATTTATTATTGCATTTTAATAAATGTTTACTTTAATTATTAAAAAATAGATTAAAGGAATTTTTTAATTTAATTATTTAAATTTATTTAAAAAAATCTAACTGACAAAAAAAAAAAAAATTACAACGGAACTCCTAATAAAGATCAACTGATTTTAACTAACTGACTTAAGAAAATATTATTTTTACACTTTAATTATTAAAGAATTTTTTTATTAGAAAAATACCCTATAAGTCCTATGAATTTTAAAATTTAATTTAAATATTTGTGTAATATTTTTAAAATTTAATTTAAATATTTGTGTAATATTTAAAATAAAAAATTATAAAGTAACCTATCATAAATTAATAAAGATTTTTATGTCTCAAGGATAATTTTAAAATAAAAAACCTTTAATATATTAATTCTGATAATTTTGCATTTATCTGTTACTATAGTAACAGACAAATTTAAAATGATCAGAACTTTAAAAAGTTCTAACATGAAAATACTTTTAATGTAAGCCTAGGAAATTTATTATTGTATTTTAATAAATGTTTACTTTAATTATTAAAAAATAGATTAACTGATATTTTTAATTTAATTATTTAATTTATTTTAAAAATCTAATTGCTAAACAAATTTACAAAAGAACTGGTAATAAAGATCGACTGATTTTAACTAACTGACTTAATAAAAATCAAAACAAAACTCTAAAAAAGTGAAAACGCCAGCGAAAGGACAGAACACTCAACTTTAGTATTACAAATGCAAAATCTTAACCAGCCCTAGTCTTGACCACTGGCCTAGATCATTCACACATTTGAGTTACCAAAATACCATGTGCCGGCTTTTTACACAGTATTTTACACTTGTACTTGTCCTTTGAGGGAAAGAAGTTCCGTTCAATTTCATTGGATATCGGCGAAGCGTCAGCCAATGAAATTGCAGGATTTCACACTAATGCTAAAAGTCTTATGGAAAGTCAAATTTCGCGTCTGCTGGCGGTATTTAGCGTGGAAGTAAGACGGAAGGAAAACAAGCATGTATTTGCATTGCATCTTCTTTGGCTGCTGTTTGCCACCGGATTTTTTGTCTTTCATTAATTCCCATGAGCACTTGCGGGAAAAGGGGGAATAATAACAAAGCCCATTGGATAGTAAGGGGAAGTTATCGCTTAGCGTTAGGGGGTTTCAAGCAGTTCATCGGCGTAAAATCCCGACTGCCCTGCGCGCTTCAGAGCTAACCCGGTTGGGTCGCATTCCTTCTCGTTCTTGTATAATTCTATGGTATTTAGCACAGCAGTCTATGGAGTGTGAGTTATTAAGGCTTGTTTGTTAAAAATACCGCAAAAAAAATCTTTGTTGTAGCAGCATATACTTAATATATTGCAATATAAATTCAAACTGTTGTTCTGTATGCGAGAAAATGGAGGATATTCCATCTCCGTTTTGATCACGTGGTCAAGGTAAAAACTTCTAGCGTAAAGGAGGGAAGGCTCCGTAGACGTGTAATGTAAATCCCCGCTAGCCAAGGAAACAGTTCATGAGGCAAATCAGTAGCATCTTCCCTTCTTATCAGTTAGAATTTCCTTGGGTAAATTACCGGTGTCACGTGACTTTTTTCAGCCTCGAACCCATATTTGGAATATCCTCCATTCTCTAAGTTTGCTAATTTTCAGTTAAAATGTTTGAACTCAACCTGGGTCAAGGGTAAAGGTGTCTGCTAGCGGTGTTTGCGCCTGTGCATACTGGCACTCTGGCGGTGCAGTGGCTAGAATAACAGATCAACATGCCGCCAGCTCCGGCGTCTGATGTCACCTGCATATAGACCGGGATGCGTCAGCACAGACAATCACCTCATCCAGTTCACGGCTGAAATTCCAGAATTAGTTAAAACGCGATTCGCATATTAAAACGCAATCGGTCTGTCAAGTCATATTTTGGTAGAAAACACCAGAAAACCCAACTTTAGCAGTAGACTTATGACTTGTAGGAGTAGGTTTACTATTGTGCTTTCCTGCATCCAAAGGTAACACTGTCAAAAATCTGCTACATTTGCTGCATAGTCACTCCTCCATTATTATAGAATATCTCTATTTGACCAACGAGAATGCTCTATAATATAGTCAAGTAATCGTTTTCTGTAAAAGAGGTGGAGTGACTATGCAGCAAATTTTTAACGGTGTACGAAAACATGGAGGACTGGGTGCAGGAAAATACAATGGTAAACCTGCGAGTCATCCTTTAAAATCGTGTTTTCAGGTGTTTTCCACCAAGATATGACTTGGCAGACGGATTGCGTTTTAATATGCGAATCGAGTTTTAACTAATTCTGGAATTTCAGCCGAAGAACTCGATGAAGTGATTGTCTGTGCTGCCGCTTCCCGGTCTATTTAGTAATTTAGTTTTTAGTTCATAATACAATGAAATGCTACTAGAATGCTTAAATATAAGCAGATCATTTTCATTTAGAGAAAAAATGCACGGGTGATGTCAAAGAAATAGGCCCCTGCTCCACTTGCTTATTTTGTTTGGCTCGAATGAGGGCATTTAAATTTGAGCGATAACGCGCCCTATATTGCAAACTGTTTTTTCGGCATACTGCATCTCCATCTATCTATTTCCTCCATGACCCTAGGTAGCGTTTAGGAGGATCCAATCTCTATTCTTAGCTCCATGGTTGGTTGTTATATGGCTCTTCGGAAGGAGTTTGTCATGGAGTAGGATTTATCGGAGAAAGGAATTTTAAAATAATTTAATTATTAATTATTTTTGTGTTTCAAAAGTGGTAAAACCAACGCAAAATCCAAAATATCCATGAAAAACATCACGTCATCTACTTCACCCAGATCAGCGCTTAAAACCTGCAAATATTTCGCCTGGGCTTCCAGCGAGCGACCCAGAAATTTTTGTGGACGATTAGATCAGGTGATTGGGCTTTTTATGTTCATGTTTTACTTGGTTTGGTAGGCTGATTGATACAGTTTTAACAGTTCGATCGGAGATCTAAAAAATTTTCAACTTTTTAATAATTTTCTTTTTATTTATTTAAAAATGATTTATCAGTTGCTTTATATTTTTCGTGATAAATAAAATGTTGCTAATAAACCAAGATTGTGATATCAACATATTGTGAGATTCATTACTAATAGAGCACGTGCACGGTTACGAGCAAACTGTCATTTTTACTGTTTGGGTGGCAGAAACTTCGTAGTTCTTCATTTGTCGTCATTTAAATCCTTAGCAATTTTCTCGATATAATGACTTTTTTATCCGACTACGACTATTTTTGGTAAAATATGGGCCGGGATCCAGATAGATTTTGCGCTGTTAGCGAAACGAGACTGACCAATCAGAAAATTTCCTTACTGAAACCAGCGAAAAGTTCGCAAAAATGCAGGCTTCTGATTGGCCAATCTCGTTTCGCTAACTGCGCAAAATCTATCTGGATCCTGGCCATAGTCTTGTCTGACTATATTAAGTCTTTATCTAACACTTTTCACCTCCTTTGCCCTTCACCAGCATGTAAAAGATTTTAAAATGTTTATTGTTAATTTCTATTATAAAAATTCTGCCCCTTTGTGGCTTTCTAGTGGTAATAAATTAATAATGAATCATGTAAATGAAGCCCCTCTCGTCAAAATTTACGCTCTCCGCTTCGACCCCCTCCCAAAACTCTTTATTTATATAAAATCTGCTCTATTTGTTTCTCACTAATCTCAATAAATAAATAATAATTTAGCTTAACCCTATCCCCAACCTCCCAACTATACGCTTCCACCCTTACCCCCTCCCCCACAGCATACAAATAAGCTTAAAATATTTCTTAATATTTGCTTTTATATTTTAAAAAACTTCTGTACTGTTTGCTTCTCTCCAGTTACAAAAAAATAATCCATCATATAAGTTATTCCCCTTACACTCTAATATTCTTCTTACCCCTTTTCCCCTTTCCAGCAGACAGAGTATCAAATTTTTAAAACCCTTTATTTAAAAAAATAATCTGCAACATTTTTTGCTCCCTAATAAAAATAAATAAATAGTGATGGAAATTACCCTTAACCTCCCAAGTTTCCGCTTCCCCCTTCGCCCCCCCAGGATACAAAGGAGTTAAAAAAATTTTTAAATCTATTTTATGCAAAAGAAATCTTCTTTTCTGTTCGCTCTCTAGTCGCAATAAATGATTAGTCATGTAAATTATTAAATTAACCTGAAATTTCCGCCACCCCCTTCGCCTCTCCAGCCTACAGATTGTTAAATATTTAAAAAATCTCTATTTTTTAAAAGTTGACACATTCCTTGCTCACTATAAAAATAAATAAAAAATCGTCTAAATTACTCTCTAACAAACCATAATTTACATTTGCCCCCTACCCCCCCCCCCCCAGGATACAAAGGAGATTAATTTTTTAATCTTTATTTTCACGCAATAAAATTATTCCTATTTATTGTTCTCTAGTCGCAATAAATAATCAATCATATAAGTTATCCCCTATACATGAAATTTCCACCCCCTCCAGCATACAAATTGTCAAATATTTAAAAATCTTTATTTTAAAAAATGCCACATGCGTTGCTTACTAATAAAAATAAATAAAAAAATCATCTAAATTACCCCCGCCTAACGTATCATAATTTACGCTTCCTCCCCCACCCCCCTAACAAAAAAAATTGTATGCAAGGGGGAAAGAGGAAGAAGCATTAATTGTGGTTTGTTAGATTTTAAACTTACATAAATTAAAAATTTTTATGCTATATATATATATATATATATATATATATAATAAAATCTTCTGATCCGTTTGCTTCTCCGTGTGACAATAAGTAAATAATCAGTAATATAAATAATCCCCTTACCTTGAAATTTCCATTTCCCCGCCTTCCCTCTTCCCTCTTCCCGCATACAAAATTTAAAATCTCAAAACTATTTAAAAGAAAAATCGGCGTATACGTTGATGTCTAGTAACAATAAATATCTCCTCCCCCATCTGTTTCGTCATAGCATACTGTTTCAAATCTTTAAAACTATTTAAAAAATATTCGAAAAATCACAGAGAAAAAGAAGTTCACTAATAACTAATAAACTTTGTAAGCGCACTTAACCCAGAAACTGAAGCGTGACGTCATATATCCGTGCTCTATCGTGACCAACGAAATACAAGGCCAGTCCACGGTGTGATGTCAAGACCATGAGACCACTCGATCGGAGTGCACCAACGAAAACATATAGTTAATACGTTATATATATTTAATACGAAATCATTAAGATCACACAGTTAAGGTTCTGAAAAGAAAACATAAATGTTTAAAACTCAACAGACAAATTTTGGATCTAGGTTTAAGACGAAAGTGTTATACAACATTCTAATGAATTATTTATAAATAAACGCAAACTAGGTATTATTTTGCACATAGTTTATGAACTTAAACACAGAGCAATTTTAAAATATGTCTTAATTTTATTTAATTTCATTTAAGTAAAACTTCTGGTTCATACTATATTTATTTGACTGGAAAGAAATCGGGAGGTTAGCAGCTGTATTTTGTGTTTGCATATTAATAACTTAGGAAAATGCAATATTAGATGTTTATAAAAAGTTTTTAAAAAATCCACAACACTTTTTTAACATGTATTTTTTGTGAAGGATTGTGAAAATCTATTTTACAGCAACTTAAATGAAATAGAATATGCATAATTCTAAATAAATGAAATATGCATTTATATTTGTAAGTTTTGAAAGGAAAGAAGCAGCTAGATCTAAACTATTAAACTTTTCGTGATTGGCTTTAAAGAATGAAATATCTCCGCCTCTTTTTATTAAAAGGGACTATAGAGGTCGCGAATAAAAGGTGTCTGTACGGGAAAATTGAATTTAGTAGGCAAAACGCTCTGAGTGTGATAAGGCGCGTCCAATGACATACAAGGCCACTCATGACTTTTAAAACGTCACACGCAGTGGATCATCTTTACACGGCGATTAGCACAAAATGATGGGAGCGCAGCTTTGTACTAATCACCGTGTAAAGATGATCCTCTCGCTCTCCGTGTGACGTTCTAAAAGTCATGAACTGGCCTATGTCGTTGGTCACGCATAAGGTATTTGAGCGGAAATTTAATCTAAAACAGCATATCCACGTTCTCATGCACTTCTTGTGAGTGTTAAACGAAAAAATGACTTTATCTGATGTAAAGTGTCAAAAGCTGAAGCAACTTCAATCTGATGTGTTTATTGTTGAAAATTGAGAATATATAAGTCCCATAAGAGGGCGTCGCGAATTTCCCTAGATTGAAATGTGAAGTGAACTGAGTAGAGAAAAAAGGTTGTGTGAAGTAAAATGGCGACCAGAGAGTTCGCTGTTCGTGTTATAAATAAAGGTACAGTCCTAAAAATATTATTTGTGTTTAATTAGTAATGTCCGTTAATTTTTTGTGGACGTACGAGCGCAAAGCTTGACCTATGGATAAGTTAATTAAAAACTTACAAGTTTATTTCGTCAATATATTGAATGATAAAAATTTAGCTGCGAACATTTGTATTTATTATTGTGAACATTATTCAAGTGCTGTTAATATCGCCCTTGGATACTGTGCATTTATGGTTGAAAGTAACTTATTTTAGTTTAAAAATATAATCAGAAGGGTTTAAATAACAAATAACTAACAGCATTTATTAACACTTCAAAATACGTGCACACGCCAAAAACGGCTGTTGCATGTTGGCACATCACCCCCTTCCCAGTGACGAAGTAACGAGCGAAGTAACATCAAGACAACGGGGGTTAAATTAAACTCGGCGACCAGATTTGGTAAAATATGGCTGCCGACTTGTAGACGGGTCAAAAGACTGCGGTTGACTGGTTGCGAGGCCAGAAGGAGACTGTCAGTTCAGTCGTTCAGTGACTTAGCCAAAAACGGCTGTTGCATGTTGGCACATCACCCACTTCCCAGTGACGAAGTAACGAGCGAAGTAACATCAAGACAAAGGGGGTTAAATTAAACTCGGCGACCAGATTTGGTAAAATATGGCTGCCGACTTGTAGACGGGTCAAAAGACTGCGGTTGACTGGTTGCGAGGCCAAAAGGAGACTGTGATTAGTCAAGCGATGGTGAAGGGGAAAATATCGACTGCTCTGGAGGCACTGCATCAGGAACTACATTGATGAATGCCGGCTTCAACCGATCAATGTTCACAGTTGATGTTTTGTTGTTTAGTTGGATGGTGAAAGTTTTATCATTGCGGAATAACACCCGAAACGGACCAGTGTAAAATGGTTGAAGACTTCTACGAGTAGCATCCTGTCGTAAAAAGACATGACTACACGAAGAAAGTGCATTATGCACAAAAATAGAACGACCAGTGCGCAGGCTGGTTGGAACGGGACGTATTGTAGATATGTGGTCTTTGAAGCGACAGACAAATGTAGCTGGATAGACATAGTCCTTGAAGACAGAAAAAAATTCACTAGGTAAACGAAGGGTTTCACCATACACGAGTTCAGCAACCCTAACTTGGAGGTCTTCTTTAATGGATGAGCGAAAGCCCAGGAGAATAGTAGGTAGTATCTCAACCAAGCATACTGGGGCATAGCAGCGAATGCAGCCTTAAGACTTCTGTGAAATCGCTCGACTAGTCCATTCAGTGCTGGGTAGTACGGCGTCGTGTATATATGGTGGGTGCCAATGATTTTAGACAAACTTTCGAATAGCTGAGATTCAAATTGTCGTCCACGGTCTCTGGTGATACGAAGAGGTACACCAAACCTGTAAATCCACCCAGAATAGAATTTGAAGGCAATTGTGTCAGCTGTTATATCCTCTTTTGGAAAAGCCTCTGGCCAACTTGTAAACATGTCCATTAGTGTTAAAAGATATTGGCACCCTTTCGATTGAGGAAGAGAACCCTCAAAGCGAGAATTTTGTGTAGAAAACTGTCCTGGACGACTAAATGTGTGCTTGTGGATCTTGCTGCGCTGACAAGGAATGCAGGAACGAGTCCACTTGGCAATGTCAGTTTGCATAGACGGCCAACAGAAATGTTTTTTATCAGCTGCACGGTTGACTTGACACCAGGATGGGAAAGTCCATGAAGACTATCAAAAATCTAGCGACGCATCGCTAGTTGTACAAAAGGTCTCAATTTGTCAGTTGAGACATCGCAATAAATTCCAGATGGGGAACCACTTTCTACTGAAAACTTCTTGAGCACTAAGTTCGATAAGGTAGGGTTTTGCAGTAGCTTACACAGTTCACTGTCACTCAGTTGTGTTTCAGCCATTGTTTGTAAACTGAGACCCAGTGATATTGCATTTATGCGGAAGAGTGCATCAGCAACACTGTTATCTTGCCCGCTGACATGTTGAATATCCGTTGAAAACTGAGCGATGAAATCAAGATGACGAAGTTGTCGAGGAGTACACTTATCAGGTTTCTGTGCAAACGCAAAACATAGAGGTTTGTGGTCAGTGAATATAGTAAATGACCTAGCTTCAACCATGTATCTGAAGTACTTAATTGCCTCGTAAATAGCTAACAGCTCTCTATCTGAATAGCTTTGCTGTACAGGAGAAAGTTTTAAAAAAAATGCAAGTGGCTGAAGACATTGTTCCTTTTTTGATGTAATGCTGCACCAATAGCTGTATCAGATGCATCTACATGCAACACTAATGACGTAGTTGGATCAGGATGACATGGCATTGGGGCCTGAGAAAGTTTTTCTTTACACATTTCAAAAGCTTTTGTTGTAGCATCAGTCCATGAAATTTGTAGTTTATCATTTTTCTGATAATTTTGCAGCAAGTCATTTAATGGCATTTGAATAGAAGCCATCTCAGAAAAAAAGTCTGTAGAAATTCAAGGCACCTAAGAATCTGCAGAGTTCATTCACTAATTTTGGTTTTGGAAAGTTTATAATTGTCTTGACTTTGTCTGGAAGAGGTTTAGAACCATGCTCAGAGACAAGATGTCCAAGGAACTGAATTTCATCCTGGAAAAACTCGAATTTAGATGGATTGATAGTCAAATTATATTTTTCAAGGCGACTTATCACTTGCTGAAGATGTGCTTCATGCTCAGCTAGAGATTTGCTGGCAATTAAAATTTCATCCAGTTATAGAAAGCAGAAATCAAGATCACAGAGCACTTCATGAATGCAGGGCTCTCAAATGGTCCGCCAACTGAATACCAATATTATTTCAGAAAAATTTTCTTTTTAGATTTTTCTTACAAACAGCCCCGGAATCACCTTTGAAAGTTAATTCTAGCGCAAACCTACCATAAAATTTTCGGTTAAAATTTATTGGTATTAAGTTGGCGGACCATTTGGGAGCCCTGTGAATGTGCCTTTGAAATGTCTGGGCAGCATTGGACAGCCAAAAGGGTATAAAAACAAATTCGAATAAGACAAATGCGGTAGTAATGGCTGATTTTAGGGTTTACAGGGATATGATGAAAAGCTCGCACAACATCTACTTTTGAGAAAATTTTAGCACCATGCAAATTATGAGTAAAGCCTTGAATGTGGGGTATAGAATATTTATCAGGGCGTGTTACCTTATTAAGTGCTCTGTAATTTCCGGTGGGACACCAGTCACACGAATTCTTACGAACAAAGTGCAAAGGAGATGCCCAATTAGATTTAGATGGCCGACAGACACCCTGCTCTAACATAAATTGGAACTCTCGTTTAACTGCAGCAAGTTGTGCAGGGAGTGGGCCAACAAGTGGGCCAGAAGTTTTGATGAAAGGGTACATATTATGAGCAATTGTGCTGTTAAAGGGGCGGGGACGTGTAAGGTTAGGAAATTGTTTTAAAATTTTATGAACAGTTGAATCCTTACAGATGCTACAGATGTAAATATACCCTTAATAAACGGGCCTTAGTTAATTTCGATAAGACAGTGATTTTTAAGATCAATTAATAAGCTACCTCTAAGATTTAGCTCAACTTCCACAAGTTTTTGTCCATAAGTGGCTATCTAACTATTATTAGCAGCAAAAAGACAAAAAGTTGATGGGTTTGATTTGGCGCACTTGGAATTACAGAAACATCTGCCCCTTAATCGATTAAATAATTTGTCTTAGTGGCTGGATCGATAAATACATAAGCGACTATTGTATGGCGGTTGTGTGCGATCACATGCCGCTACTGTGATGCACTCGTGTCGTTTCCCGTTTGGGAAAAAGAACAAGGTTTGGTACATTTCCGAGCTTGCGGGCCAAAAAGTGCATGATAATTGCAAATATCAGAATTATGTCTGCGGTCTTTCGAGAAATTATAGTTCCTATAAAAATTATCTCTTCTGTTACGATGTGGGGAAAGAGGGAGATTTTCTGAATAAGATGCTGTTAATGCATCGAGCTTTTTAGATAGTTCAGAAACCTGAAGACGCTGAATTTTTATTTCATTGGTCTCAGAGATTGCACCGATAGTATGATCATTATGAGGGGTGCTGTAGAGGTCTGCATGAGCCGGAATCTCCAGGCCCGGCTGAACGAAAGCTATGTTGACCCGGCCCGGTGTAAAAATTGAAAGTTCGGCCCGGCCCGTTTACATTTTCACAGTTCTTGGCCCAGCCCGGCCCGGCCCGTTCAAAAATCAGTGAAAACTGACCCGGCCCGACTCAATTTCTACAAAAAATTACGTTTTTTCTCGACGAACAATTAAAATTATTTTAACAAATACTATATACATATTTATGGGTACATTTTACAGTATATTTTACAATACTTCTACTATGTGTTCGCAAAACAGAAAACACACAATAGTAACATTAATGATTACTTACAGTCTTAGACGTTTCAAAATTCAAATAAGTATTCATTAAACAATTAATGTAGTTTAGAATATAAGGTTAAAAACATGATAACCTTTGAAGCTGTATAACAAAAAGTATATTTTTTGAAAATATTTCTCTTTCATGTTTGTAAGGCTTTCCTCAAATTCAAAGGAGCTATATTCTGACACATTTCTGAATTCGTTTCTTTTCGGAAACACATAAGATTGGTAGGTATTCTTATTCAGAAACTATGTAAATGGCAGGTTTTTTTTTTTTTTTTTTTGATAAAAGCAATATATTTCTGAGAAAACACTGCCAAAGTTAGCGTTTTGAATCAAATTTCCGAAAGCAACAGCACGGTAAAGGAGAAAACCTACAGCCACGTGACAAGAATTTCTTATTATCTCTGTAAGTAATTTATCAAAAATGGAAAACGCTATTCAATTCCAAATCCCTTCAATAGTTAGGCCTTTCAATTTTTTACCTTTACAGTTAAAAATGAGTCGAAAAGTTTCGCATTGTTGAGCAGTGAATTTGAGAACCACCTTAAGGTATATTTCCAAAGATACTGTTAAAAGAAGTTCATTATCGCTATTAATACTTTTACAAAACATAATGCCTGCCCCACACATCCTGATAGTGATTAAGACCAGCACCGTCCCGGCACGACTATATAGGAAAAAAATGCAAGCCTGATCTCGGCCCGGCACGAGTCTGCTGAAAAAAATTAAACCCGGGATTAGACAGCATATAACTGACCGATGCCGATCTCTACGATGGAGATGTCACATTTCTGTATTGATGTTGTCAAACTCGCATCGGCTCGTGACGCACATTTATACTTCTTCTCACGAAAGTCATATTCATTGAAAATGGCTCATATTTTATCGGCTTCGTTTAAAATTTTATATCGGGCCGGTAGGCCCGCTAATTTTTTTTATCGACCCGGCCCTGCAGTCCCGTTCAATTTTTTGCCGACTCGGCCCGTTGAAAAAATTGTCCTAATTCTGCCGGCCCGGCCCGTTTGTAAGTTCGTCTTCGTTTTGCCGGGCTCGTGCAGACCTCTAGCGTGCTGATCTCGGGCCCTTTATCTGCAAGGACAGCAAGTTTGTCCAATTCATCACCACTTACCTCTAATACGGTTTGGATGTTGCTTGGCAGGCGTTGCAGCCAAAGGTTTTTCCAAAAATCGTCTGTAACTTGCCCAGAGGCAAGATCCTTCATTTTTTTTTTTTTTTTTTTGAGCAACACACTGGATTTTTGGTCCCCAAGAGTGAGCTCTTGCAGGAGGCCTTCGTTTCTTGGGCGGTTGAGTTTTCAAAACTTTTTAGCAATTTGTCTTTCATAGTACTTAATGGATTTTCACTGGGCGGTGTGAATATTAGGTCGCTAACTGAAGAAAAGATGTCTGTGTCTAAAATATTGATTAAAGTTTTTTCATCCGCGATTTTATTTAGTGTAAATACCGAATCGAGTTGTACAAAAAATAACTTAATATTGTGTCTTGACAACATTGGCATTTTCGCTTGCACGGCCAGAACCCCTGTGTCTTGATCCAGAGACATATTTTTATTTTATTTTTGAAGGAACAACAAAATAAGGAAATGAAAAGTACTAGATATTATAAAAATGATTGAAATTAATATATATTTACACTGCACAATAAATTTGATGCGATTATGGTACGATTTGCAATAACACGAGAGAAGGAAACACACACACACACACACACACACATATATATATATATATATATATAACCATTAATTAAACATAACCTTCCACAGTCAAATATTATGAATTAAAGCTGTAAGAATTAAAAAAAAAATTAATATAAGAATTATTATGGAAGAAAAAGAAAAAAGTGGACACCGACAAAAATTGAAAAGCTTATACATTGAATTACGTTATCAAGGGCACAGAATTCAATGATATAAGCAAAATGGTTGTTTTCTGTGGGAAAAATAAGCTAAAGCTAAAAGTTATTTTCCCCTGTGCCCAATATATATATATATCAATGCAAAAACCCTTGACGGGTTAAAAGTTTCTGACGCAGCACTTTATCTTATGCTCTAAGAATTTTAAATATGGAGCTTAAAAATACTGATATCAAATTTTGAGTGACGTTATGCTATTTCTTAAAAAATATATTTGTATTTATTTCATCATTTTATTTTTGTTTTATTTATAATCGCATGTGCAAAAGTTATGTTCAACATGAAAAGCTGCATAAAATTTTATTCGCTGTTGCTTTATCATTTACATCTCTCATAAATTCAAAATATGAATTTTAAAAGATATGATATCAAATTTAAGTGACGCCTTGATGTGATTTTAAAAGGTTTGTTTCAAAATTCAATTTAAATTATTTTTGACTTGGTTAAAATATTTTTTTACATCTACACAATACTTTTAATTTTCCAATTCACTGTTAAATATATCACTTTCATTGAATCTATACTATGCATTGAAATGTATTTATTTCAATAAATTGATTTATCTTTTGTGTCACGCTATTCAAAATTGTGAGTAAGATTTATGTAAATGGTTTATTTGCGTCAAACTATCCTTTTTCATACATTTCATGTAGTTTGGACACAATGAGCATAAGATAAAGTGCTGCGTCAGAAACTTTTAACCCGTCAAGGGTTTTTGCATTGATATCATTACTTTTTTGAGGTTAGTGATAAAATGATTAAAAAAAAGATACTTATGGGATTTAATGCAGATTTAATTTTTACAATTTTATTACAATTTTCCTTATAGCAGTTTTTATATAAAAACAAGTGGGTAAGTATAATCGCAGATCGCACAGAGGGTTTCATTTGATATTCCTTTAA
The DNA here is from genome assembly GCA_963932465.1 of Maratus speciosus. NCBI lineage: Eukaryota > Metazoa > Arthropoda > Arachnida > Araneae > Salticidae > Maratus > Maratus speciosus. Next base: position 58,712,887 of record OZ010796.1, on the reverse strand, counting down.
AAACACTTTATCCTTAAATTAATAAATCCAAAATGTTAATTTATAATTATTAAATCCTTACATAGATGGTGCACCAATAGTTCCAATTTTCATGGAGCAGGGAACGCACTCTTTTAAACAAACCACCTTCCAATTGAAGTCATCAGAAACCAAGTTGAATAAGCCAGACCCCGCTGTGTTGTTTGACAAACAGCAGTCTCATGTCCCCTCCTTCCTTCCTTTTTCAAAATTTTTCAGACCAGTACCTAAGAATGGAACCGAAATATTTTTTTCTCTTCAGAAATTACGATAAAAAAATAGTATGGAGTACTCATAAATTTACTTTAATGCTATATAGGGTGATTATTAAGTTAATTATAACGTTTAGAATCTGTTGCATTGATGTCCGAAAGGTAGTTTCTGATTAATATTTGGAAATTTTTCCAGAGAGAAAATTATCTGAGTTATGGAAGCTGGACCCATAAGGCGCCATAGAGGGGCGAAGCCCGCTAGTGTCTATCATAATTATATCTGCCATGTGGACTAATTGCGATATTTAATCAAAACAGCCCCCCCCCCTCCTCATCCCAGGAAATATAACAAATACAAAATGTGTCTTTATAAACCTATCGTTAAATAGGTTTTTATTTCTTTTTCCCTAAAAAAAAAAAACATGATTTTTATATCCGTAACGTAAATAGCGGACGAAGCCCGCTAGTTCCTATCATAATATATATTTTTAATAATTTTATATAGTCTATAATAAAAATCAGACTTAAAATAGTCTAGTTCCATGAGTACTTGTAGTGTCAGTTACATGCTACGATTTTTGGATACCAGTATTTTAGAACGGAAAAATGTGACTTATTTTATCGGAGATATCTCATTAATTGAATAAGGCGAAGCAAACTTTTTGAAAAAAAGGTGGCCAACAAGCATGGCAGTTATCAGCTATGTGACTTTGTGCTAAAGTCCATTAATTTGATCTGCTTTAAAAAGATTACGGAAGATTGAATTATAGTAGAACCTGGATTAACCGAGCTTCGATTAATCGAGGTTTCTGTTAACCGAGCCGATAACAAAGTCTGATTTTTTTTTCCTTTTGAATGAGCCTTAAAAATAACCACACTCTTTAACTCACTGCCCGTGCTATACAGGCCCTTCTGCCCCCAAAAGCACTCAACCCCAAAGAAACATTGGACCCTGAGAAGTCAATAGCGAACAATGCTTTGTTTCCAGTGGCTGTGTGAACTTTCGTAAATTTTTCAATTTGCATTTTAAAATTTACTACTGGTAGTTGATTTTCTTTTTAAATTTGTTAAGCTGTGAAACAGAACTTTACATATATTTATTTTTATTATTTAAAAAACGTTCTATATATATTTTTTAAAAGAGATGTTAAATTCGCAAGCACGGCGGGTTTTTACACACAGTTTCTATTAACCGAGATTTCCGATTCTGATTTACTAACAGTCCCAATTAGCTCGGATAATCGAGGCTGCTCTGTATAATTAAAAAATAAATGACGATCTTACTGTAAACGGGTTTCCCTTTTACTGAGGGATTTCAAGACCGAATCAGCTGATGTTAGTTGCTGTTTCCGTGCTTGATTAAATAAGATTAGTTAAACATTTGAAAATTACCAAATATAAAAGGAACTAAGTCAACAGAGTCTTTGCTTTATGGTATTTTTTAACAACGCTATAAGAAAATGATTTTAAAAAAGAGATTTTAAATGTAACGTTTTAAATCGGACACAATTTTCACCAAACTTTCCTTTCTCTTTGTAACATTCAACTGAAAATATTTTTATTATTAGAAAGATAATATTATTATTTGAGCTACCTTAAAATTGGCAACTATAGTTAAAAATATCATCTCGAAATTTGTAATAAATCTCTCATATAAATATATTTTTTAATTTAAACTGTTTTGCAATATGTTTTGCAAACTGTTTTGGCCACTTTGGCCAATATGACGTAATTTCCTCCATTTACGACTTTTAACACATATCAATGAATTTATTATTTAAAAATTTTCTTTTTCTTTTAATATTCACGTGTAAATATAATTTTTATGACGTATTTTCAATGTTTTCCTTCTTTTAATGCGTAATCATTTAATTCTAATTTGAAAATAATTGATTATTTTATAATTTTCTTTCATTTTAAGTAAGCATGTGTAAAAACAATTTTTATGACGTAATGTTTAATATTTTCCTGCTTTTAACACGTTATCATTTAATTCTAATTTAAAAGGATTTTTTTCTGTTTATAATAGTCACGTGTGAATAAATTTTTAATTTAAAGGATATATTATTCTTTGCGCTGTTTTAACAATTGGCAACAATTTAAAATAACCTTTTCTAAAATATGTAAAAAATATCTCTGGAAATTCTGAAAATTTTAATTTAAAATTGAAATAAACCGTCAAAATTTAGGCAAGTTAAAAATAATAAATGCACTCTGCAAACTTCGAGTTTCTATTGAATGATTAAATTGAATGAAAATGATTAAATTCCCATGTATATTTTTTTCCCTATGAGACTTTTTTAATGAGACAATTTTATCCAGATTTAACATTAAATATCTCTTAAAATAATTCTTCGATTTAAAAACTGTCTACTTCAACGTTTTTATCAAACATTTCTCTATAATACTACCCATTTTAATATTTTTGTATGCTGTAATTTTCTTAATATTTGCGAAATAGACCTTTAGTCACAAGAGATTCTTTCAAAGCGGCGAAGAGCGTTAGTTTTTTTTCCGAATAAGAGACAAAATGTAGTACGCAATTGCGTCAAAAGATGGCGACACCAGAATTCTGATATGCTTATTATGTAAACTGTAAATATTGCAAAGTTAAATAAAAACAATTGTCTCGGGGTTATCAAACTTCATTGTTATTTATAAATAAAACATTTCAACTAAATTACTTATTATAAAAGAATTATTACATCACAATAGTTTTTATGCAAGGAAAATAATAATAATAATAATAATATTATTATCGATGTCAGTTATTATATATTGATTGACCGTCATAATAATAAAAAATGATATTATAAAAAGAAGAGCTGAAATGAATTATTTTTTTACGTTTCTGATCGTGTGATTTATATTCAAATAATAATTATTAATGTATATTTTTTGTAAAGTGATTGAAATTAAATATATTTATAAAATTTGCCAAGAAATAATCATCATCAAATTGGCGTCATTATAATTGTAATTTTATTTAACTTAATAGCAATTAAAAAATTACAAAGGAACTGAGAATAATGGTCAACTAACAGACTTTAAAAGAAAAAAAAACACATTCACATGCGAAAACAAGTACCAGCGAGTATCGAACTGCCTATTTTAAGATCAGTAGACGATGGCCCTTAACCCCTCAGCCACTGGGAAGACAAAATTTTTCTCCCCAAAAGTGGTTAAAAAGAAAGCATGTGTATGAATACAGTGTCATGCATTTTCGGTGAAATTTCCATAGAATGGCGAAGAAATATAGTCCGATTTTTCATGCGCATTATAAAACGAACAAGAGTCTTGCTGGAAACAAGTAAATTGTTATTTGGTTCATCTGAAACATATTTATTTGATTTTTAAAAAATCGCCCGTGTCATTTTCGAGAGAAAAAAAAATCGAATTATTTAACGAACGAGAGTTTTCCCAGAAAAAAGAAAAGTGTTATTCACCTCGCCTTAATCACATTTATATTATGTATCAATTTAAAGATAATCGTTAGAAGCGTTTTCGAGATTTTCAAATTAGGAACTTCCTCGATATCATACCAACGTTTTCACTTTAAAAATGGCTATTTAGATCTCAAAATATACTGCCCGTAGAAATGTAAAAATTTCAGTATGCGATTAGACTGCAGATATAAGACTGTTCTAGAAAATTCAGAACAATAAGACCTATATCTGCTGAGTTATTGAAAGGCGACTTTTCGAGTTTTCTTTGATGTCGAGTTAGCTGTATATATGAGTTCCGCCATCTACGAATTCTATGATACTATACGATACGATACGATTTTAGGCTTAAGGCTGCATCACTCGGAATACTACCGTCTTCCATGATATATCAAACTGCAAGTAGAAAACAAAATAAAAATGGTTTAATGAGATATTAGATGATGATGAATTTTTTGTACAAGTAACGTTAGGGAATTGACCACGCGCACTGGGCGGAGCTTGCAATGTTTCCCACAAGCATTGGGGTATTCGATTGGCTTTTTGTGAGCGCTTGTGGGAAAAATCTAGAAGCTGATTGGCTATAATCCATCGTGACATTTTATGACGTCAGTAATGCTTGTGGTCCATTGACACAGAACGGGCAACAGTCATTACGAAAAAAAATTATAAAAAAAAAAAATAACTGTAACAATACCTGGAGACAGCGTATTACTTTACACTTTCAGCATTTTATAATTAAGCAATTGCGAAGCATTATGACGTGTTGCGAACTTAACATCAAATTGGAGATCTTGAAGCACGTTGCTTGAAGTTAGGCCTATGTAGCCATCAATTGCTAACGCTGTTTTTTTTTGTAAAGATCGAAATCATTTAAAGTCCGGGTCATCGCTGTACGTTTACGGGTGTATGTAACTTATTTTAGTTAAATATATAATCAGAAGGGTTTAAATAGCAAATACATTGGTTCCCAAAAGTGTTCGTACACTTACGAACTTCAATGAAATGGTGTTCTATTCATTAATTAAATTAATATTTCAGAAAGAGTATTTAATAATAGGAATTACAATTTATTCTTAACAAAACTACGTAAACTATTTTAAAAACACAGTACAGCGTTATTTTTAAAAAATCAATAATAAAAAAATAACAAAAATGTTACCTCCCAAAAGTCTTCGTACTCTTTTATAAAATCTTTATATATTAGTAAATACTGTAATATTTCCTTAAATTAGTACTTAGTATGATATCCTTTAGTATAAACAACAGTTTTTAAACGTCTGGGAATAGATTTCACTAGTTTTTCTGTAATTTCTGCGTCAATGTTCATCCATTCATCGATCATTACTATTTTTGGCTCGCTTTTCGATTTAATGTCATGTCTACGTACTCTAACCTCCATTTCTTTCCATATATGCTCTATTGGGTTTAAATCCAGCATTGAGGTGGGGTTTTCAGGATTTATGGACAATGGACCATATTCTCTCCTTCGGTTCGAAGCTACAAAAATTCGTCTGCTTGGGAATAACCATAGACTTCTAACTGGACGCAGAAATGGCAACCTTTTCTTGAGGCACACATCATGCTCCCCACCATCACGTGATGGTAGGGAGAATGCGCGCCAAACCGGTTTTTCCCGCATCCCACCAAGACCTATTTTGTCTGCGTTCGTTTTGGAGCGTTTCTTTTATCACGAGAATGAAAGCGAAAAATTGCCAAGAAAGGGATCACCGCCAAAAAATGACACCCTTTTGGCGATGAAATCTCCGACATGAGTGCATCAAGGTTCCACGGATGAGAACAATGGGATTCGCTCTCTATTCAATTCCTCCTCTAAGGGAATAACATTCATAACCGCGCCATTGAAAAGTATTGTGTTTAGAAAATTTATGCTTATATTTTATTTTATACGGAGTTTTAAAAAATCACATGAAGCTGTTTCTAAGGCAGTGTTGTTTGTCAATAAAAATAAAATAATAATGTAATTGACATAGGAAATTACAAAACAAATGAAAATAGAATATTAAATAAAGTTGTGTATTTAATAAATGAATTATTAAATAACATGCGATTCTTTCTGTTGAAATTAATAAAACTTTACATGGACTTTCACCAAATTACCTTTAATTATTTAAAAATATATTTTGCGGGTGATTTAAAATAACTAAACAATAAGAGTAAAAATATCTATGGTAGTAGAGGTATTTTTATTTATTATAAGCCATTGACTCGCTACAACATTTACAGAAAGTTTTGCTAATCAACTGAAAAAAACGTTGATGGGATGAAAATGTCACGCCTAATATGATAAAAGCGCCAAGCTGGTAACCTTGTACATATTTGTTTTCTAGTAAGTGAATTTCAATCTAAGTCCCCACGCATGCGCTGTTTCTCATTTTTGCTATAACGGTTGGGATCGGCGAAAATGCGGCAGGTATGGGTTATACATGAATTTTTTTCTCAATTTTAAAGCAAAGGCATGCATATTTTTCATTTTATTTATAAAATGAAAATTTAAGTTTTTAATTAATAAGTATATATGGATTTTAATTAATATATATACTAGTATTGATCGAAAATAATTCGTACAAAATAAATCTGCAGTATTTTACATATGCATTTACCTGTATTTCTGCTGCATGAAATGACGCAATAAGGTAAACAAACGCGCTAGCTGCTATTTTTACACCACGTGATTCCCACTGTGACGTCACGAGAATACTGTAGATTATAGAGACACCAGAGGCGAATGTTGAGAGCCGTGTGCTTAGAATCATTATCTTGATAAAAAAAAACAAAGTTGTTTCCAATACCCAAATTTTGGACTGATAATTTTAAAACATTTAAATAAAGTTCATGATTCATTATGCCATCAATAAATACCAAATTACATAGCCTTGTAGCTGCCATGCACCCCCACACAATGACACCTTCACCGCTGTGCTTAACTGTTCCAACTAAGTTCTTGGGATTAAGTTCTTCATTTTTTCTTCTCCATACGACCATCGGAACCAAAAATGTTAAATTTACTTTCATCTGCAAATTAGACATTATTCCAATATGATTCAGGTTTATTTGTCATTGATTTTGCAAAGGAAAACCCAAGCTTTGTATTTTTCTCATTAGCAAAAAAACTTCTACGAGCAGAACGCCCATTTAATCCAGCTGATATCAGCACTCGTCGAATAGTTTCAAGTGAAATTGAAACAGAAAATTTTTCATTGAATTCTGAAAAATTAGTTCTAGTTATTCTAGCAACTTTTACAGCACTTAAACATGGATTTTTTACAATTTTTCTAATTATAAGTCTCTGATCACGTTGTGGTAATTTTTATGGACAACCTTTTCTTATCTTATTTTCGATCCGATTTTCTTCTTTAAAGCGTTTTATCACACACTGTACATTGAATAGAGCATTTCGACATACGGCAATGAGTCACGTGACGTCCACCTTTTTCTACCTTTTTGACGTCATCACCGCTAATGGAGAGGGAGATTTGGTGTTTTTCTTGGCGATTTTCTGGCAACCTCGTATTACGGCAGTTTGTAAACAAAAAAATTAATAGCATCAGTATTACGATTTACAACAAATGCTATATAATTTAATATATTGAAGAATATTAATAAAATCAGAATTACAGGTTATCGCCGAAATGTTTTTAACCCTCTGTCTACCAGAAGGGTCCAATGGACCCGACATGTACATTCAAAATATTTATTCAAACCAGAAATTTCTTCAAAACAAACTAAATGTATAAATCAGACAATAATAAGTTAAATAAACAAATTAAATAGTTTTAAGTAAAAATTCTGGTGTAGAATGTTTTTATAAAACTTGAGTAAAATTTCCGGTAGTTCTAGGGTTAAATATATGGTGGATGAAAAAGGTTTCATACACAGCTGTAAAAAAAAAAAAAAAAAAAAAAATTCACCCAAGATTAGTATTTATTACGAAGAAAGGGAAAATTTGTAGTTACAAAAAAATGACTATTGATTTGCATACTGCAAATCATATCGTATCAATTACTTGCATATTTATTAAATGTTCCATTTGAAACACATTGTATATACTATATTTATTATACCTATATATTTCGTAAATAATGTGAACAAATTGAATCCCTTTTGTAGTAGATATTTTATTTAAAGTATCACACAGCTGAAAGGTGTTTTAAAACTTTTTAATCTTTTTTATATGTAGTGTGTTTAATTGAATCCCTTTTGTAGGTATGTTATTTAAAGTATCACATAACTGAAAAGTGTTTTAAATCTTTTTACACTTTTTCTATTATGTGTAATGCGTTTTACTTTGAAGTTCATCATTAATTTTTTTTTAATTAATAGAAAACTAATATACTAAAATCGGCCGAGACAGTATCGCAAGGAACCAAGAAAAAGTTTCGTTTTAAACAGATTTCATTTTTAGCTACTTGATTTAAAAAAAAAAAACTGGAGACCTAATATTTTGGAATACTAACAACTTTAGTTGTACCCCCCATCCCCTTCACCAGCATATAGTATTTCATACATTATTTGCAAAAGTTAAGCAATTTTTTCTTTAGTAAAAGAAAATAATTAGGTACTTGTTAGCTATCTCATCGACCAATTCCGCTAAATTATACAAATTGACATAATTTTTATTTTAAATAATGAAAAAACAAATAAATTAGTATAACATTAATAAAAATACAAATAAAACATCGAAATAAAAGTCATTTGATGACTTAAACACGTATTGTCAAGTGAATGTCACATTTACGATCAACTATTATTGGCATTTAATCATACAATTTGGTCGACGGGATAACTAACAAGTACCAATAATTAATATAATATTTTAAATATATCTATCCATATACAGTGGCGCACCCAGGATGAGGGGGTGCCGAGCATTGGTGTCTAAACAAAATAAAATTAGGGCAAAATTTCTCTGCTTATGATTACAGTGGGTAATTACAAGGAGACACTAATTAATCATGAAATTACCGTAATTAATTCAGTATTTAATAATAATTTATTTATTTTAATGAAAATTTTTAATTTAAAATTTAATTTAATTAATAATTTAAAAGTACACTAATTTTTGAATGTGCAGAAGTTAAATACTTAAAGAGTCCTTAAACAAACATTTATAGAATTTCCTATTTATATTTATCTGACCGTGAGACATATTGTAGTTTAAAGGAAAATATCCAAAATAGCCTTGACGAAATGAATTATTGGATGCAAATTTTTGGGCTAGTTCATTTAAACTTTATTTGTCAGTCAGAATTTTTGGGGATTAATAAACTAATAGAGAATTTAATCTGTTTTGGGCATCAGTCAATTCTTGAAAGGCATTACCTCTAGTCTTGGAAAGGGCAGCTGTCCCTACTGCTACCGTGGCTCAGCCAACTATAGAGGCGAGTTGAATTGAACAAATAAAAAAATTCAGTAAATTGAATTAAAAACATTGTTACACAATAAAATCTATTTTTCTTTTTACAAATTACTTCAGTTGCATTTACATTAATCTCTTTATGTATATATCATAAAGCAGCCCATTTTTAATCTTTATTCTGTCATAGTGGATCTTAAGTAAATTTTTAAAATGTGTAAGGTTGAAAATGACCTTTCGCTGACACAGGTTGTAACGGGAAGCTTTGCAAATATTTTTAGTAATTTATAGAACAACATTTTCTCACATTTCGAAACTGCTTCAATGACATTCTTGCATCGAGTTATGAAAGTGATTTTTAAAATTTACTGTACCACAACTTGAATTCGGCGTTCAAAATTTTTGAATTGGTAGAAAGCAAATCATGCGCATAAAATTCACACAATTATAGAAAATCTTTCATTTCATTTGCTGTTGGAGCATCTTTTCCATTAGGTAGAAGAATTAAAAAACTTTCAAAATGTTGCGGTGCCAAGTGAAATGTTCATTAAGTTGAGTCAACATTTGATCAATGAATAGAATAAAAATATTTCTCCTGAAATGCTCTTTTATAGAATCGGCTGGAACATTGGATCTTTGTTTTTGTTTTGATGCAGTTCTTAGCATTTTAAGGTCAATATGAAAGTTACTGTCTTTCAAACAAGCTTCATCAAAAATTTCCTTGAAAGGGCTTTACGAATAGAATTTAAGTGAGCCACAACATTGTCAACGAAATTTAACGCAATTAAAAGGTCACTGTCATATTTTTGCAATAATTTAGACAATGGTAATAACCCGGGAGGCGGATGAACAGACCATCGCCTTATCCAGTTGATGGCTGAAATTCCAGAATTAGATAGAACTCGATTCGCATATTAAAATGCAACTGGTCTACTGCAATTTCCTGCAACCAAAGGTATGAAAACATAGAGGATTAGGAACAAGAAAACACAATGGTAAACCTACCAGTCAGCCACTAAAATCAGGTTTGCAGGTATGCAGGTGTTTACCACCAAGATATGAGTTGACAAACTCGTTGCATTTTAATATGCAAATCGACTTTTAACTAATCCTGGAATTTCATCCATCCACTCGATGAGGTGATGGTTTGAGCAGCAGCCTTCTGGTCCATAAAGTGTATGTAAATATATTCTGTAAGGTAAATAAAGAAATTATGAAACCTAATTCACATAACGAATTTTTCAAAAGTTTTGGCTTAGAAGCAGGGCTGCGGAGTCGGATCTGTTAAAATTCTCGGAGTCGGAGTCGTCCATTTTACAAGCAAGTCTGCGTTGTCGGAGTCGGACCATTTTTGAGTGAAAAAGCCGGAGTCAGACCTGTTAAAATTCCCGGAGTCAGAGTCTGAGTCGTTCATTTTTCCCACCGACTCCGCAGCCCTGCTTAGAACACTAGTCTCTGTCTTCTCAAGTTGCGGTTGTTTCAAGGCTATGAATCACTACGTCATATAATTCTATCATGGTCATGATGACTTCATGGCGTACTACCCACCTAGTTGGACAAACTTTTCATAGTTTTTGTTTATTAATTTCCGTAGTATGTTTGTCAATATTGTTGAGGAGGAGGTCTTATCTCTTAAGGTGCGTTTTCACTGGTCGTTCTCCAAAACCTTAACCTAAGAGCGTTTTCACTGGTTACAGATAAACCCTTACGCCAACCAATCAAAGGCAAGTTTTTATTGCTCAAGCGTCTACTTATCGAGCCTAAGCTCTGATAGTCAATCAATCGATCAGCTGTCAATTATAAACAAATAATTGTTGGTTGCGCTTGTCATGTTTAATAGTAAATATTGTTTGCAAATTACACATTTTAAATCCCAACAATTTTTTCTTATTCTGTGAAGTCGTTTTTATGGAAAATAATTTTGTGAGGGGGCTTCTTTTATAAAGAAGAATAAAGGGGTATAAATCTTTGACATACACATGGCTAACATAACGTTAAACACAAACTAACATAAAAAGTACTTTTATGTTGGATGCAAATCTTGCATTTTTCCCCCCTCCAGCAATAATACCTTTTAGTTTTCACTTGTGTAAATTAGAAACAATGTATTAAAGTTAAAATAACATATTTTGGTTCATCGTATTATATCTCATTATTATTATTTTATTCCCTTTTTTAATGAAATAAGTGAAAGGCATAGATATTTTAAATATATGTATTTTAAATGAAAAATTTGTATTTCAAATAAAATGAATGAGAGGTTTATATTTCAAAAGAAATGAATACAAATGATGACAATAGGAACAATATTTAATGGTTTATCTCAGGGCCGAAATTAGAGGGGGGCATGTGCCCTGGATGCCAGAACAGAAAACGAAGGGGGTGCCAACTGAATTTTGGTTTTTGATTTCTAAAGAACCTACACTAGTCACGTGATGAGACTTGCAAGCTAATATTAAATATGGGAGCATTCTTTTCAAATTTCTCACTTGCATTTTAATATTTTTAAGTGATTTTTTCTTCTTTAGGTAGCTGAGTTTGACCTTTAACTTTGTTAGGTTGTACATTTTCGATTTTGGTTGCAGTTTTTTTATGAGGCTACTTTAACTTTCGCAACTGGTTCAAAAAATGAAAGTAACTTTGTATATATATATATATATATATATATATATGAAAAAAAAGCTACAACCAAAATTAAAAAAGTAAACATTTAGCCGGTTAGAGATCAACCTCAGCTATCCCAAACAGAAAAATCATTTAAAAATATTAAAATGCAAGAGAGAAATTTAAAAAGAACACTCCTATAAGTTTAACATTATCTTGCGAGTTTCTTTAAGTGACTTCCTTTGGATTTTGTTTTCAAGGTTTTAATGGATCAATATTTGATAAAGTTGATTACGTATTTTTTTGTTACATATTTTAAATTTCAAATAAGTCGGCTATTATAATTAAAATTATCTTTGTAAATTGACTTTGCGGAGACCGGGGGGGGGGGGAGCAAAATCTATGTTTACGCCAGGTGAAAAAAAGGCTAGTTTCAGCCCTGGTTTATCTCATGTGCTTGACTGACATTAAGTACTCAAAAATGTTGTGAATTTGAACAATCGGGTCAACTGGCATAACAATGATTTCACTAATCAATATATCTCCAACCATATCATGCCAATAAAACACGTTGTGTTGCCTCTCAGTCAGTTTAAATATTAAACTATCATAAAAGTGATATAGTTGCTACTAAATAAGTATAAAAGCAAAAAAAAAGTATTTTTTTTTCTTTTTTTATTTAAACCACTCTTTTATAAACATTAAACATTTATAAATATAATGCTTAATTTCAGGACTGTAATTCATGTTGGTTCAAAAACTTCTGTTACAATACATTAATTTGGCATGACTCTAATTATGGAAAATTCACCACTTTGACATGGTAGAAAGCATGACCTACTGAATTTATTAAAAGAATTACTTTTTCTCTCTTTTTTTTCAGATATGACAATAGAAAAGGCGAAAAAAAAAACATTTTTTAAACTATGAATCGAGAATTTTTTTAAATTATTTTTTCAAAGTTTAATTATAATTTACTTAATATTAAATTATTAATTGATAAAAGTAGATTTAAAAAAAATATTTCTTTATTTTTGTAATTAAAAATTCTTTATTTTTTATTTATATTTCATTTCTTACCTTTAAATTGTTTAAAATATTTCGTTGTTACAGTTTCACAACCAGATGGCATATTTTAATGGCGCAGTTTGATGCATAAATAACTCTGCTGTTATTGTAACCATAAAGAATATTTGGTGATTTATCACCTGTGACTCTAATAGAAAAATGCATTAAAATTCATTTATTACTTTATAATTAAGTTCCTAAAAACACTAAAATTTATTGCCAAAAGAAGCACTCAGGTTTACATCATTTTTACAAATCTGGAGTATTGGGTAAGACGAGCCTCATTAAAAAGGGAGGATCCTCTAGTATTGGTTTTGTGAATGATGGAGATCATAATAGTAGCTTCGTATTTGCTTGCCTTCTAGATTATAAAAAATAATTTTTCTTTTAATGTCAAAATAATATATTTCCTCTTCGATTAAGAGGATCTCTTCGATCTAAAGAAACATGTTATGATAATTTAGATATCTATATATGTATTATTCTTATTTATAAAGTACTATATTATGAAAATATTTTAAATGGTATGAAAAATAAACACCGTAATGAAAGAAATGTTTTAATTCTACATTCAAGGAAAATTTTCTGGAAGAGTATAGTCTCGTTTCAAAGAAATTCAATTCTGATACTTAAAAATAAGCAAAAAAGACATTTTACTCCATCCATTTCTTTTAAAATTATTAAAAGTTGCAAACTAATTTCATCTTTCTTAGTTTTTTAAATACATTAGTATGATCAAAAGGTTAAGGCTCCCATCCTTTCATGCGAAGACACTCACAAGTTAATGTTAAACCCATGGGGAGATTCTTTAAAAAAATATTTGCATTTCGATTTTTTTTTTCATTGGATAGCCTGTCAATTTCTACATTCAACTCTTTTATTTTTCGATATTTTGCTTGCAGTTTTTTTTCTTTTAAGAGGACATTTTTACTTTTGGAACCGATTCCTAAAGTGAAAGTAAATTAATTAAAAAATCTGCAACCAAAACCAAAAAAGTAAAAAAATGGGGAATGCATGATATATTATTATATGTACAGCCATATATTTCTGCTAATTCTGTGCCAACATTTGCATGATTCAGCACAAAGTGGTGTGCATCTAAAGGAAAATAACCGACTATTTCTGTCAATGCCACATGCTTTTATAATTTTTGTTTTCACCTCCACATTATTCATAAATATTCTATTCTAAACGTAGTGTTGACTCTAGACCAATTTGGCAGGACACAGTACCCGACATCCCCTTTTAATTAGTTTATGCACCTGGCAGCCCTTTTTAACTAGTGCTTGTGCCTGGTACACCTTTTTAATTATTTTATACACCCGGTATTCCATACTGCAATTTTTGATGCTCCCTTTCAATTTAACTGCAAAATTTGTCAATCAGTTGAGTGAAGAAAAAAAAGAAATTCACCAGTCGGTTATGGGGGAAAAAATCTCAAAAATTCTTCAATCAGTCGCAGAAAAAAATTGCTTAGTTCGTACATCGATCGCATGAAAAAAAATTGAAAGTTTCACTAGTAAGTCGGGGGGGGGGGGGAGGAATTAAAAAATTCACAAACTGTTTACGGGAAAAAATAATTAAACTCGTCAATTGGCCACAGGGAAACCGGCAAAATTCATTCATCTACCGTATATATAAAAAAAAACGAGTTTTGCAAATCAGTTGCAAGAAAACACCCTGCAAATTTCGCCAATTGGTAGAAATAAATTATCGCAAAATTAGTCAATCAGTTACGGGGAAAAAATTGCCTAAATCGTCATTCAGTCATCGGAAAAAATTGCGAAATTTATCAGTCAAGTAAGAAAAAAAGAGAAATTTGTCAGTTGGTTGCGGGAAAACATTACAAAATTTTATTGATAAAAAAGGACTCTAAACAAACCACAATTCAAAATATTTTCGTGAACAAGGTACATGAGTGTCCTTTTTTAAAAATTCCCACCTGGAATCCCTTTTTTTCTAGAGTCAACACTAATCCGAGTATGCTAATAAAAAGGTGCTTTAATTTTTTTTATATTTTTATGCTTATATTAGCATGTTTCCCTAAACAATAATCTAATTTTATATTATAGTCTTTATTTTAATCTAAGTGATTGTTCTAATTTAAATTTATGCAATTGATAATTACTAAATTCCTTAAAAATTAATGTCTTAAATCAGAAAACATCAAATAGAATTTACTCTTACCTTAGCAGTACATAATAGAACACAAAAATGTTTTTAAAAACAATAAGTGACTTACTTTTCATAAAGATAGGCAATACAGCAAAATAAAAAAAGTAGTGTAGCTTCCATGCTGCATACAAAATGTGTTTTAGCCTGCAAGTTTGCATCTAAAAGATTAAAGATTATTTCTAATCTAATAATCTCCCAGGCACATTCCAACGGGCCAACACAAGAGTATGGAACCAACAAGCTGCAACTCTACTACAGATTGGGTGAATTTACTCTTTTTGCACCGATTGTCATCATCTTAGTGACAATAACTGACGCTGCTGATGAACAGATCATAGTACAGCTTAACACCAACCATCCTTGTTGCATTTCTATCATCAACTGTAGCAGCTAAAGCAACTAGCAAATTAAAAGAGAAAAAAAAATAATACATGCATACATATAGAAATTAGTTTTTAAAAAGCTAATATTATTTACTAATCACGACAAAAAAAGAAATAGTTATGCCACTATACCATCTAAATATTTATTACAGAATGCTAATTATGAAAAAACACTTAAAATGCTATAAATATTAGAATAAATTTATTGCATTGTATTTTAAAAAAGATACGATACTGCAAAATAGTTTTTTTGTTTACATTACATTTTCATCAAGTTTTAGGATAAAGTTGTAATATAGATTCACAAAAGGCAAGCCTCAACACAAAAAACGGCTGAGGGCGAATACGTACACTTAGCCCAAAATATGATACAAAAATAAATAAATATTTGATTCAAACAGTAAATGTCGATTTTTTATTAAAGTACTACTCAAAATCAAATATGAGAAACCGAAAATACAGCTGATTATATATATTTATTAAAATTAGGGATGCACCGAATAGTGATTTTGGCCGAATACCGAATATTCGGCCTACAAGCGAACCGAATACCGTATATTCGACTAGCTGAATAGTAACTGTGAATAGTATCTATTCGGCCGAATACCGAATATTCGGCCTACAAGCGAACCGAATACCGTATATTCGACTAGCTGAATAGTAACTGTGAATAGTATCTATTCGGCCGAATACCGGGCTTGTTGAATATTTCAAAGTTTAAAGGCATTAAAATGTTAAATTTTAAAACAATTTTACTTAATATTTAAAACAGAAACTATCATTTTAAAAATCCTATTATCTATTATCTCATGATCTTATTATTTACAAATATCTAAATTTCTCTCGTAAACGCCCAGTAAAAATTGGGCTTTCCATCGTATATATATTGTATTTATATTATATTTAATCTTAATATTCTCAATTGGCTTTCCTGTAGGTACCTTCGGGCCTTTTATTTATTATTATTATTTTTTTTGTGTGTGTGTGTGTGTGGTGACGGCTGTAGTAGATGGAAACCGCTGGGTGGGGCTTGTGAGTGCTTAAGCCATTTGGTAGGCCTCCCCACCTAGCTGACCCATGATAAACAAGAGCTTTTTTCAAGTAAACTTTATGCTGAAAAAAAATCTGCTTTGAGTTATTTAAGAAGAGGATAAAGTTATAAAACTTTTTTAATTAATAAAATTTTTAATTTCATGGCTTCTTCTGTGAATTAAAATAAATGAATAAAATTTTCTTAAATTCTAAAAACAAACATTTTGAAATCAAAGAGAAATTGTACAAGATCTATTATTTGTTTGTCAGGAAGAGACCAAAGTAAAGGTAAATAAATAATACAATTTACTCAAATTTTATATGGTGAAAACTCAGCAAGAATAACTGTTCTACTCCCTTTGATTAAGCAAGGAAGTTTTTAAATGCATCCTAGATTGGTGTTTTGAGTGGGCGGTCATTTTCAGAAATTGTAAACGTTCTTAAAATCTTAGCAAGAAACAGGTTACTTATTGGACAATGTTCAGGAACATTCATTTGTACATAATTACTATGAAAATCATCGTGATTGGTTAATTTTCATAAACAACACTTAACAAACGGCAAATAAGTTATGTAAAAACATTCTCTTTTTAAAAAAATATGATTCTGTTTTTAATTATTCTGAATATCTTTATAAGTTGACTGTTAAACGTAGAAGTTGCATAAGGTTTTTAAAAATATGTTTTAAAAGTTTTTTGAAGTATTTGGTTTGGCCGAATATTTCGATATTCGATCAAACTGAATGTTCAGCATACAGTATAGTTTGATATTTGGTACCATGGCCGAATACCGAATATTCGGTGCATCCCTAATTAAAATAGTATCATTTGTAACATTAACAAAAACCTCATAAAAGAATTTTATCCCTAAGCAATGGTTTATAAAATTACATATGCTCCCACTTAGATTAGGCCTAAATTCCATCAACTGTTACAAGACTTTAATAAAACTACATTTAAATACAAAATCAGTTATATTAATCCTTTAAAGTCGTACTTGCACATACTTAAAATTGTTCTGGTGGACTTTAAAATCTTTCTAAAGTTTATTATACATATAAAATACTCACATCTAATAAGAAAATTTCTGTCATAATTTTAATTGAAACAGGTGTATTATAATCTCCTTTTAATTTTTGAAAGATTACCTTACCATTAATTTCTTTAAAAACATTATTTGCAGACAGTTTGTTTATTTAAGTATGCAACGTGGCAGTTTGTTTATTTAGGTATTATTTTTTTTTCTTTTGCAAGTTACATGCTTTATAAATCACTGTTTTCAATCTAATTTTTTAATTTTTCCCAAAGATAAACAAAGACTTCACATTTAAATTTTTCCTTTTTTCTGTATTCATAATTATTAACAAAACAATAAGAGTAAAAAGCAACTGAAGAATCAAGATTTAACAAGTTTCAGTTTCGGTCGATACTTAATTTTAAATCATACCAACTGTATCACATAATTGCTCTGATGACACTAAATATAATTAACATAAAAAGAAACACTTTGTTTTGTAGTCTTAAAATAACAACTTTTCATCTTTTAAAAATGCTTTTTTTTCCATTTTACTTTCAAAAACACTTAGTATCATATGAATAGAAACAACAAACCCTTTTTGCATCTTTTAAGAACACTTTTTTACTTTAAAAAAGAAAGCACTAAAAACTTTTATTATGTAAAAACATATTCCCCCCCAACCCGCTTTTTTTTTCATCTTTTAAAATAAAACCAAATAGTGTAATTGCTCTGGTAACAAACAAGATGGGGATACTATGTAAGGCTGGTCCACTTATTTTTTTTGCTTAGTGGCAGATTTTAGGTATCAGTACTTTTTCAATAAATGAAAATAATCACTCCGTCGCTAACAAGACATGCAGATTTAACTTAAAATACATTGAATAGGCATTTATAAATGCCTATCGAATTGAAATGGTAATGTGTACAATTTTTTCGAAATGGGCACATAGAAAAGCTACATATGATCTGAATATATCTCAATTGATTTAAACTTCATACAGAGTTATAAATCTTCATAAAAGTTTCAGCATTAATCTTAACAACAAAAAGAAAGTTAGCATATCTGTAGGTGAAATGCATTAAAAATAAAATAAATAAAAAATAGATCAGCAGTGTTTTTTTTTACATGACAAAGTTCACAAGTAAATATCTGAAAAGGAGTAAAGACAAACTGTTTTGCAATCGGATCTTTCTTGCTTAAAAGAGAACAGGAAAATACAAAATACATTAGCTTATTTATGTTATAGAAATTTTGTTTACATGCTTGCTTAAACATACATGATCAAGTACCTACAATAAGCAAAACTGGATTAAAGTTTACCTGTAACTAATTTTCCATTTAAATATCAATGGGCTACAGTAAACAATATCCTTCTTAACACTTACAATTATTTTAAGTGAGCAAAGGGAAATTTAAATCTAAATTGATCAGAAATACCCTATCAGGTAACCGAATATAATCAATGAAGCAAGTAATTCATTTTAAGAAACAAATATTCTTAAAAAATACTTTTATTCCTTTTATACTATTAACGTTCAATAAAATAATTTTGAGAACTGGACATATCTTCATCCTTATATCTGAAACAAAATCCTTTAAGGAACTATATAATTAGTATTCTAATATTAATAAAATGTATCTGAGAGAAAATGAAACGGAAAAAAATATACAAAACACTTACTTAGTATATGTTTCTCCGTTTACGTTTATTTTTCTATAACGCTAGACGATAACAACAATACACGTTTTGCAAAAAAAAAAAAAAAAAAAAAAAAGCACTTCGGCATTTTCTCTAATAAAAAGTTGTACAGAAGCACTTGACAATCGCATAATGTGCGAAAAAGAAGCCAATATGGTAAACATGAATTCTCTCAAAAGATGCCAAGAATATGTGCAGTCGAGTGCGCAGATGGCAGAATTTGTGTTCTACCTTTTTTACGTCATATTAAAATGCCCTATAGGTTAAATTAACTAGTTTAACAATATTCCGAACTGATTTACCACTACTATGATGAAAGATAAACAATTTTTGAATGCTGTTAGTTGTTTCTTACGACTACGAGCTAAATTTAAATAATAAGTAGATTATTAATGAGAAAATAAGCAAAAATTAAAGCCAAACGATCTTTTAAATGTCCCCATAATACAAAAAATAAAAATAATACGACAGACGATAATTTTAATTATGAATTTATCAGAAAATTTTTCAGTGTACGAAGACTTTTGTGGCGTATTCTTCCTCTGCCTCCTTCCGTTTTCATTTTTATATGAAAAGAAAATCAGTCAATAATAAAAAGAAATGTTGAGCATTATTGAGAATAACATAAAGATGATGTGGAAAAATACTGGACTTCCTATTCGAATTCAATTCCAGGGAAATTCCTTTTTAGTATAAATTTCTAAAGTGTACGAACACTTTTGGGAGCCACTGTAACTAACAACATTTATTAACACTTCAAAATACCGCAAACTACATCGTTCTGAACAAGCCACACTAATGCTCGTGTACTGTTGCCAAAACTACAAAGAGAAAAGTTCTTGTAATTGAATCAGTTCGGTTTAGTCGTTCAGTGACTTAGCCAAAAACGGCTATTGCATGTTGCAACAGATACGATGAAAGAGGTAAGTTCTGACCTCTTTATTGTTTGATTATAATTAGTATTTCTTCTGAAATATTATTTAAATATGGAAGCTATTTTAAAAGAAGAAAAAATATTGAAATCCAATGTAACTAAGGCTATAAATGAGCTCACAAATAAAAGTGGTTTGGATAAATTTGAGTTAGAACTTTACGAGAAAAAATCGTTTGCCTTTGAAAAAGAATCTGCAGAGATATCTAGGAAAATTTTTCAACTTTGTGACGATAAAGATGTCGATAACTATATTGCTGAACAACAATCTATTCAAGAGAATATATAAATATATTTAATTGTAAAAAGAAAATTATGTGAATTAGATCCAGTTTATTCGAAACGCGAAGGAAAAAATCCGCTTACCTAAATTAAACCTTTCAACATTTAGTGGGCAATTACATGAGCGGTTATCATTTAGAGACATTTTTATTTCTAGTATTCATAATAATTCAGATTTATCAGCTTCTCAAAAACTTTCTTATTTGAAATTGTCACAGCATGCTGATCCTTTAAGGATCATTCAGTCGATACCAATTATTGATACTAATTATGCGATAGCATGGAATCTTTTAGAAGATAGATTTTCGAATAAACGAGATCAAGTATTTGCGCATTTGAAGCGCTTTATCTCTTTTCCCTACATTCATATTGAAAATCCGTCCTTGATTTTAAAATGAGAGGACAATATAACTGAATGCATTAGGTCATTAGAAGTTCTCGAGCAAAAAATAGAGGGATTTTCACATTTTCAGCCACCATATTTGCATACGTATTAATTCAGAAACTAGATTCTTCCTGTAAGCTTTGGTGGGAACTAGAATCCAAAAAAGATGAATTGCCGAAAATCTCAGAGTTGATTTCCTTTCTAAAAAATCATGCTCGAACTTTACAAGCTTCTGAAACAACCATTAACACCGTTAGTCAAAAAAAAAAAAAAAAAAGGAAGCAAGAGAAAAAAAAACATCATTTTACACTAGTGCGAGAATTTTAAGTGCATTTGCTGGAAAAATGATTCACATTCATTATTTAGATGCAATGTATTTCAGAAAATTCCTGTCAATGACCGCATTGAATTTGTAAAAGGAAACATATATTTCAACTGTTTATCAAACTCAAACCATTCTGCAAGAAACTGTACATCTAATTATTCTTGTACGTATTGCGCTAAACGCCATTCATCCCTCCTTCACATACAAAAAGAAAAAAATAAATAATTCGCCACCAATGGAGTTCAGTCATCAGATAGGGGGAGGATGGTCAGAGATTATTGCGAACTCATATGTTCCCTCCCAGGATGAGAAATACAGCTTAAATCCCGAAGCTAAATGTTTTGAAAATAGGAACAGTGATTTCGTAGGCACTTCTGTAAATAATTCATGTCAAAAGAGAAAAACCTTATTTTATCTACTGTTTTAATTAACATTGAAAATGTGTCTGGCGAATTTACGTGCAAAACTTGCACTTGCATTAATATATGTCGGCTCAAATTACTCATATATTTCTGATAACTTTGCAAAACTATTAGGAATTAGAAGGGAGAAATTTAATGTTTCTGTTTCATGTTTGAATGATTCTCAAATAAGTGTCAAATGCAAAATTAGGGCATGTTTCGAATAAGGCTGATTATAAGAGAGCAATAGATTTTTGATCGTTCCAAAAATAACAACACATACATATGAAATAATTTTGATAATATAATATAACAACAAACATAGTAGCAAAATGAAATAAAATAACTTGTGCGATAAAGTGAGGTTTGATTTTTTTCAACTCCACGGTGGATTGCTCCTACTTACTTGAGAAATTTTTGATACAAACACATATAGTAATATATAGACATTTATGCATATTCACACATTCATACCTATACACGCATGTATATAAACAGCCTTTTTGATAAAATGGGGGGGGGGGTGCATGCTTATTAAAATGTATATCTCATACATAAACCTTTCTAACAAAATGTCTAATATCACTTAGATAAATTAAATAAAAAAATGAGATGAAAAACTATTGTGATTAAGAGAAAGGTGGTCTGATCATTTGAACATTGCTCATTGAATGCTCGAATGCTCCTCCCTTCTCCCACTGCTGAGGCAGAACACCACAGTCTTATTATTCACACAATATCTCTATATAATAAAACACAGTGTAACGAATTCGGGGCGAACCCATCCTCGAGAAAATCAATTATCGCGGCCATGTTAGGCATAAATATTCAAGATACCGTAAGTTTGCCGATTGTTCAAAGTATGGAAATATACACATAATCTGCTTTGTATCACATCTATTCTTCGTTATTTTCTCCAAAACATTCAAAAACTAGCAAATTATAATGTTTTAAATTCTAAATTAAAAATAACGGTTAACCAGCTATTATAAACGACGGATAACAAGAGTGCAAGATATAAACAAACGAAGACTGTTGCCATTTAGAACTACAAATTCCGAAATCTAGAAACAAAAGAACGACTCTTACAGTGTTTCATTAAAAAAAAAGTTAACATCTGATTCTGTTATTAAAACATTTGTAAAAGCATATTAAAGCCTTTAAATATTTTGAAATGCGTTTTTCCCTTTTTCATGTCAACTCACGATTTTGTGAAAAATGGAGTTAATTAACCGGAGGTACAAGCTGTATTTGGTGCACTAGCGACCTCGGCCTGAGCTTTACAGAAAATCCCGTCTATTTTTAAACATTACTTTGGCGCCATCTTTCGGCAATCAATATAAATAAAAGTTCTTTCGATTGAAAATAGAGTTTCTTATAAGAAAAAAAAATTCAGACGTAATGATGTAATTCGGGGTCAATTTTTAAAAGCTTCATTTATATAATTTTAAAATTTTATTCAATATAAATAAAATGAATATTATTATTATTATGATGATGACTTTGATAGAATTTTTATTTTATTTTATTTAGCTTAACATTTATCTGCTTAATTTTTTTAATTTTGTTTGCATTATAAATGTTTTTTTTCCCCAGTTGTAACTGAAATATAAGATGTTATCATGATTGCATTAGTATGGCTGAAAATGATCTTTTCACTTATTAAATTATAATTTTTTTGTTAAAATGTTATTATGTTAAAAATCGAAATGTTATCTGCATTGGTATAATTAATATATATGTAGTACATAGCATGGTATTGTGTATTCCTTACATTTTAATTACATTTGATATGGAATATAAACTTTACGTACAACGCAAGCCAATTTCAAGTGGATATAAGCTAAGTTCTTAAAAACTGATAAAATTAAATTAAAACTTTACGAAAGAAATAATAATAATAATAATAACTTTTGATTTTATTTATACCAAATGAAATTTTAAAGTTATATAGCTGAAGCTTTCAAAAATTTATCTTTAATTAAATCAATGCGTCCTGCGTATTTTCTATACAAAAAAGAAAAAGAAAAAAACTACAAATTTTAACAAAAAGTTCCTTTGTTTATATTAATTGATGATAAATAACGCCAAGCCCATACTTAGAAATGAAACGTAAAGCTCCATAGATGAGTAAAACCTGCTGACTTGATCCCATAGAGTTCTAACACAATAGCTCTATCTCTTAACTCCGTGCCTTGATCCACCCCTAAAGAAAAACGGTGGGACATTCGTTATAAGGAAAGGGCATGTTTACAAACAAACACTTCCGTCAACCAATCTACTACTACATTTTTATCTTGGCGATCATTGCAGGAATCACACTTGGCGCCGTAGGCCAATCATATCATAGATCTGTTAAATCAATCTGTTAAAGACCAACCAGTTCCCGGAGTTCATGTGTATAGTAGGAGTAATAATGAATGAACAGGTTTTTCTTGCTGACCAACAGTGACGTCAGCTGCCCTTTTCTTATTCAGATTCATCCATTTTTATAAAAATGATATATTTTTAAATTAAAAAACCTTTTACTCATTGAATACTTAATTTTAATGCTTTGTGAAATCTTCAAAAATCGTGTTTCACTTTGCTAATAATTATTATTGTTGCAATAAATACTGCTGTTTGTTTTGTCTAATTGTTAGCGCAGATCAACATTCCATCATTTTTGACGGGGTTATGCACTAGTTCTATAGTAAACCTCTTATAATGCACCTCAGTGATATATATCATTTCAATATATATTAAAACATTATTAAAATAAACCGCAAACGATTTTTCCCCTAGACCGTAATATAACAGAATTATTTTGAGTGTCCGTGTAATAGAACTATTGGTGCTAGGCAAACCATATTCTAGTTTAAGCCTCAGTGATATGTATCAATTTCAATATGTTTCAAATAGTATAGAATAATTAAAATGATTCTCAAATGATTCTTCCCATAGACCGTAATGTAACGAAATTCTTTTGAGTGTCCTTATAGACGAAAAATATGAGCTGCACACTTCATTTTCAGTACTGAACTTGCTATAGTAAGCCTCGATAACGTATATCAAGCACATGACAATCCGGATATATTTAAGCATGTTAGAGCACTTAAAGACAGATAGACAGACAGACAAACCGAATTCATAAACACTTTTAAACTACGTTGGTAAGTGTTAAGAAACGTTCTATTTTTTTCAATATAACAAAGAGATAAAATAAAAGCCTAAAAGTATGCAGAAAATTCAATAACTAAAACTATATTTTAATCCGCACCTGTCCTGCACACCCGACCCGAACACAAAAATTTCATAGGCAGTCAACCCGCAACCCGACCCGAACCCGGCAAAATAACTTTTGCTGACCCAATGCCGACATGTTAAAACCCGCACCCGACCCGAACCCGAATTACTTCAAGCTGCAACCCGACCCGAACCCGAAATGAAAGGAATGAAAATCATGTTTAAATGCAAATTGAAAAGTAATCTACAGTTATATCTTTAATACCAATTTTATTTTTATATAGAAAAATCGACATATCTATATTATTTAATATCCAAATATAGTAAAACCTCTGCATAGCGGACACATCGCGACAGTTGAATAGAGTCCTGCTTCGGGTAAGGATTGTCTCTAATCTTCTTATTTCGGGTCAAGTTGACTAATTTTCTTTCTTCTTCTCGGACTCAGCCTTGAATAATTTTTGCGGGCCAGATTTGGGAGTTTTGCAAGTCACGGGTTGTTGGAATTTTCACAAAAATTTCGAGAAGAACTACGTTTCAGATGAAAATTAAATTAAATACGTATTTGATTATGAATAACTATATATTCATTTACTGCGTCAAAAAATAAAATGTATATAAGAAATGTGATCATAGATTATTCTTTCCTTACGGTAAGTTAGGACTATTTGTCTTCTCTTGGAATATGAAAAATATATTACCAACATTTCGTTTTAGATACACACAAAAATACATGTATAGTATTTGTGATAGTTTAAGCACACATACAAGTGTTACGTGTGTGTAGATCGGGAGATATCCACTATTCAAAAGTAAAAGCGCAGTTATAAATAGGGGAGGTAGGGGAGGTTTGATACATAGGGAGGGTTGATACAATGACAATTTTTCTCAACAAATGGCATTAACAGCCATTCTAACACATGTGAAGGCTTCTTTTATTTGCTGAAGCCATCATTACCTGGACTAATCAGTGAAGAACTGACAACTTTTCTTTTCTTTTAATTTTGAAGGTTTTTGGAATGTCAATGTAAATTTTTTCATTGACTGATTTTCTTTCATAACTCTTATTATTGTGAAAATAATATCTTGTAATTTTTTTTTTATCTATAAAGCACATTGTTAGGATTAGTTTTACTAGAAAGTAGATTACCATTTTGCAACTGCATTTGTACAAAGTGATTGAAAATCCAATAAAGCATAATAGAGAGAAATGATACATTAGTACTGGGAAGAAATGATACACTTGTATATTTGAAATTTAAAAGTTTTTTTAAGTTTGCAAACTAATATAGGACTGTAATATTTATTATTGTTTTTCAGCAAGAGCTACTGAAATTGGTAAGGAAGAACAAAAAGACTATTCATAGAAATAATGTAGGTTACATAGAAAAGCAGTGCGGTGATAGATGGTTAGTTCGCTTTGCTCGTCATGTAGAAGGGAAAAAGTTTAAATGGCCTGAAAGAGAAAATGTTTCTATAATTTACGAAGGGCGAATTGAAAAAAACGTTAATTCTATCCAATTTTACTTATCAAAATGATAGAGTTATTAGTTTTTCTTTTAACCATTTCAGGGGTGGTGGTATGTCTATGAAAACACTTAATTTCATTTCCCAAACGGCACATTGGCAACAGCATTTTGGTAAAATATTTTCCATTTAGTATGAAAGTGAAATATATCCCTTTTCCTATTTCTAATTACATTTGTTGGTAAATTCCGGTGCCATTCATTTATTCAACATTTTAGCATTGAAAATACTTTGCCCCTGAAAGGGTTAAAGGAATCTTAAATGTGCTAAATTTATGTTAAATTGTTTGCAAATCAGCAGTGTTCATTTCATTTTTCCTTGCAGCTAGATTACTAGGGGTTTTTTCATTAGTTATTTTCTAAAAAGTGTGCTAATAGGATTGTTTAAATAATAGCAATAGTTTAAATATTTTTGTGAAAAACATTTCTGAAACAAAAATATGTCAATGCCATTTCGTTTCAAATTTTACTTAAATATTTCAAGATTTATCATAAAAAATTGTATGACGCATAAATTGAATTGTCTGCATTTTTTTTTTTTTCAATTTACATAACAATGTATCAAACCTCCCTTGCTAGTGTATAAATCCTCCCCAGTAATGGGGAGATTTGATACAGTAGTAACCATTCAAAATAATTGGAATATATTTTTTGAATGACTATTTTTTAAATTCACAATATTATACATAGAATGACACTAAGTGTATAACGCTTCCGGGGTTGAACTCATCCGTTTCCTGATAATCCAAACGCGGCCACGTTAGGCTTAAGCATTCCGATGCCGTATTTGACGACTGCCTTATTTAATCTGTCTATCTATTTGTTGTGCAACATATTCTTCTTCAATTTTTCTCAAACCTTCAAAAAGTATACAATTATAACGCTTTAAGGTCTAATTTAAAAATAAACAGATACCAACAACAGGGTTCCGATGTATACAAACGATTACCGTTGCCATTCATAAGCACAAATTACAAATCCAAAAACAAACGAATGACTCTTTCAGCTATTCATTAAATGCTCTTAAAATATTTTGCAAAAGCATATTAATATTTTGAAATACGTTTTTCACTTTTGTTTACATTTATTTACAGTTTGAATTCAGTATACACGGTTAAAAATATCGCGAAAAATTACCTCTGTTTTTCAAGGCTATCTATTTTCTGACCAATGAGAACGCTTCATGGTGTTCAGTGAATATAGCTATATTCTGTGATTCATTCCCGTGAATTATTTTGTACCGGATTAACGTTTCCTTTCTAAAAGCAAACGCATTTCAAATTATTTAAAGGCTTTATTATGGTTTTACAAATATTTTAAGAGCAAAATCGGATGTCGACCGTATTTTTTAATGATTCGTTCAAAGAGTCATTCAATTGCTTCTGGATTTGGAATTGGAATTTGTGTTGTACATGTGGCATCACGAGTGAATGTTGATTTGATTTTCAATCTTAAAACGTTGAGTAAAACGTGATTCTTTTCCACTATTCGCAAAAGTTACATTTTTATACAGATTATTCAAAATAAATTAACATTTAAGAGATTACATTCAATTATCTAATATTCTGCTGCGATAACTTCAGTTAAAATTAGATTGGTAGCTTTATCTATCCCTATATGAAAGTAAGCAAACAATTGATTCATTCGTCTTGAACTTTTAAAATATTAAAACAAACGTTTATATGCTCTGTTGCGCCAACTGTCGGTAGTTAAAAAAAAGAAATTTTCTTTTTAAAATGTTTTTTGAATTCTGAAGACATGGGGGAAAAATGAATATTTCTTATAAAATGAAATTAGAATATCAGAAATATGTAATGCCGTGTATTACATATATATATATATGTGTATATATATCAATGCAAAATTTATTACAGGTTTCTTTTATGCACGTTTAAAAAAAATCGGGATTTTCTCTGTTCAACTTTTTAAAATTTAAGTTATATAATTAATATTTTGGCAATTAATAAAAACAAACTTTCTGTTGGAATTATCTTCTATTTTTGTGAAATATTTCTTCAAATTTTGTGAGTGAAGTTCATTTGTATACTTTATATCAGTATTTTACCAATTCAATTAATAATTTTCTTGCCAATTAAATTTCAATGAAAAATGGGCTGTTTTTACTTTACCCCACCTGATCCTATAAGTCAGACAATACAAAATTTATTACTTCACAATTCTTTTTATAATGCAATGCTATATAATTTTTTTGAAAATGCAAACACGTCATTCTGACGGGCTATATTCTAGTTTTTAATAAATGAATGAAAGGTCACTTTATCGGAAAACACGAAACATTTGTTTAAAAATAGCTTTCTAAGGGTTGTAAAAAATTAGTAAAAAAAAGTGTATCAAACCTCCCCTACCTCCTCTATATGAGTGTGTTACAAATTGAAAAAGCGTTCGCTAAATAGAGATGTCCGATTTCGTGAATGTCCGTTATGGAGATCTTATTGTATATGGATTTTTAACATGAAAAATTATTTTGGATATGTTTTTAAATAATCGAGTTCACCCGATTCTGACCAGCAAGAATCAAAACCCAACCCGAACTCGAATTAATGAAAGTCAACTCAATCAAAAAAGCAAAAAGTTAGTAGTGAACTCGACCCGAGCCCAATCCGCAACGAAACAATATAGCGCCAACCCGACCCGCGATTCGAATAGGGTCGGGTGCGGGTAATCCGACCCGATGCAGGGCTCTACCGTGTGATATATGTGCATTCTATAAGACATGCAAGTATGAAAAGAGAGTGTAAAAGGAGAGGTACAGTGGGGAGTAAGTTCCTTCTCCTCCTTCTGTTAAAAATGCTTCTTTTCTAAAGGAAAGGTTGGTGGGAAATGATAAAACTAAAGTTCCCCGTACCAGAGCCGAGCGGCATCATGCGGTTCTTCCAAGGGAATTGCTTCGCAATCCCCAGTCCCCAAAGGCACCAAGTGAAGCCCAGCCGTCGCCAATGCAACCCGCCAGCCGAAACAGCCGAACAAGTGAGACACGAGGCCAAACCCCAACAAAGAGCCACAAGCACCTGCTGAGAGCTGATAATTTACCCCCTAAGGAATGTTTTGACGAGACCGAAATTCAAGGAAACGTCCGCACCATGGGCCGCAACTAGTTTGCAAAGCAGTCAGCAAAGGCGAGGTACCATCAAGATCGCAGCCGAGCAGCCGAAACAACACGAGCGCAGGTCCGAAAAGCAGCAGACTCAGCCTGAGCCACACCGCAAAGTTTGAGACTCAGCCTTCAGGGAGGACTTAATAGAAAAAGAGACCCGAATTATCGTAACACACAAGGAAAAGCCCTGAAAAACCTTGTGCGGTCGCCCGTCCGAATTGCGCCGACACTACGGCTTCGGACTCCTCTAATAGAGTGCTGCGTTCAACTGATTTTGAAATCTGCGTTCAAGGACTTCGGAACAAGATGTGCAAGAGCTCAAGAGTCTCTGCGAGCCGATCTAAAGTCCTATTCAAGAGGTCGCTGACAATAGCCACGTCCCTCTTCCTGCTCTAATGATCCAGGCAAAGATCAGTAAACGTGCGAGTGTGGTATCCGCGAGGAAAATTATTCTCTCTTATAGATCTCCAGAGGGAGCATATGCAATATCTAATCGTGCTATTCCTTGTCCCGTAGAAGCACACAGCATTGCCTCTAAAGAAGCGGGCTTGGTGGTCACCAAAGACACCATGTCTCGTTAGTACTTGATTGACATAGAAATCGCCCTGGAGCCTCCGACCGGAGACTCTCTGGAAAATCGCATATGTGGCCCGAGTGCGCCCAGATTTGTCCTACCTATTCTGCCAATCAATAAATGCTTGGCGAAGGCGTCTCCTCTTTACCTGACGACAGGAGAGAGGAATCTACACATCAACCGTGTGGCAATTCGCAGCCTCCTTGTCGAACACATCGGCATGTTCATTGTAGGCATAACTAACAAGAGCCTTAATTCAGTGCATATGGATCTTGAGTCCCTTACTTTTAACCAAGTCTCTAATCTCGGCTACTGCTTTGTGCCGAGGCACCAAAGAGTGAAGCGCCTGAAGCGCCGATCTCGAATCTGAGAAGATATCGCGTTCACCGAGACCCTTCCTAAGAGCGTCCAAAATCGCCTCCTTGATCGCATGGACATCGGCAGCGAACGCGGTCGACCCATCGGTCAGGCGGAACTGATCTTCCTCGAATATTCCGTCTTTGGTGGCTAGGAGATAGGCACATCCTTCCTTTTCATCTTCTAGCCTAGACCCAGCCATGTAGTACGTATACGGTGTCTTCTGGCTGAGGTCCAGAGTGCACGGTATCCTACATTGACGGTCTCGTCGGGGAGGATATTTTTAAATCTCTACCGAATCTGGTCTGAGATTGATTTTTTCAACTCTCTCACCCCATCAAGTGAGGGCTTCGAAGTCGCGTTCGATGCGAGCACGGAGATCTAGGGGAATCACCTCAGACAAGACATTCAGCGCATCTGTTGATACCGTGCTATAACACTTGGTGATACAGAGCAGGATACCTCGCTGAATACTCAACAGTCTCCTGCGAAGAGCTACCTTGCCGGAGTACCAAATAGGTGTTGCATACAAGACTATTCTCTCGGCTACTACCGAGTATACAGCCTTGCGGACCTCGAGTTTGAGGCCCCATATTGCTATATCCAACCTACTAAGCTTGTACTGAACCTTGGTTGCCTTTTCTTGGACTTGGCCCAAGTGCGGCATCCAACTGTAATCCTGGTCAAAATCTACCCCTAGGTACATGATTTGGTGAGATAACTTCACCTTGTGTTCATCCATCCAGATGACACGTGAAGGGTCCTTCTCCATCTTTCCCTTTGGTGGTATGACGATGTACATACACTTGTCCTAACTGAATTCCAGACTGAATTCCACCGCCGAGGCGTGGATCTCTGCGAGAACCCACCGGACGATATCCACAAATCTGTAAACAGCCAGACTACATGCAAGGATGAATATGTCATCGGCAAAGACCAAGATGGTCCAGGCCTCATCAATCCCTAGTCATTTCAGTAGGCTATTGATCAACACCAAGGCACGACTCCTGCGGCACTCCGACATTACAGTAGTGCACACTAGCATTCACAGTAGGCTATTGATCAACACCAAGGCACGACTCCTGCGGCACTCCGACATTACAGTAGTGCACACTAGCATTCACAGTAGGCTATTGATCAACACCAAGGCACGACTCCTGCGGCACTCCGACATTACAGTAGTGCACACTAGCATTCAAGATGATTCATCTATTCACCACAGAAAAGAATCAATCAAACCCAGGAGGTCCGAAGGTACACCATACTTCGTCAAAAGGCGAATCAGGTCTGTTCTACAGGCGCTGCTAGTGCATCGACAGTAGACAGATTTCGACGGAAACCGTATAGTCTATCATCAAGCACGTTATTATAATCCAAGTAGTTCATTAGTCGAGTTGCGCACATTTTGGCTAACACCTTCCCAATCACGGGAAGCAAGCAGATAGGGGCGTAGGAAGCCGGGCTACTTTAACCCTACCTTTCTTCGGAAAGTAGACGGTAACCGCACGCTTCCAACTCCGCGGAAACTCAGACTCTCTAAGGCATTGGTTATACAAGGAAAGCAACCACTGAGGTTGATAGCGAAAGATTTCCTTGATGATTTCCAGACAAAATTCACCATGACCTGACGCTTTGTCATGCGCCATTGAGTCCAGAGCCAACTCTAACTCTTCAATATCGAACAAGTCTGTATTGTCAGTCTTATTGACGGCTGCTGTCTGTTGAACTTCATCGACCTGTCGGAAGTGATGTCTTGCGAGAGCTTCCTGAGTCTCATCCCAGATAGAGTCCACTTCCTCATCGGGTAGCTCCAGAGGGACTGAAGCTTCGGGCTCCAATTACCTCGCATCACTCCACAGACCTAACCTATGTTATCAGTTGTGAGTTTTTCCGAAAGAAACTTTCGGAAAGAGGCTCGTTTTGACTGTAAGATTCCCCTCTTGTATTCGGCCCACTTCCGCTTGAAGAGAGCCTCACGTCTCCCCCTCTGAGCAGGATCGAGCGTTCGCTTGTACAATTTTCTCGGTGTACACACTCTCGAACTTTGACACACCAGTTCTGCAGTCCACCAACACGTGTCCTTGCCGACGCCAGGGCGATGCTTTCGGTGAACTGAACAAAACTTCGTCAAAGTTTATTCAAGATATTCAACTCCTAGGTCCGGAGAGTTGGGATCATAAATGTCCAAATCTTCTTTCCGCAGACCCTGGAGGAACTCACCCCAGACCAGGTCCCTAGGTCGCCACCTACGGCGGACATCTCTACACTGTTAAAAATATGTAGCGTTTGCTGCATAGTCTCCCCACCGCTTTTATAGAAAACGACTACTTGACTATACTATGGAACATTCTCATTAGTCAGAATAGAGATATTCTATAAAAGTGGTGGAGTGACTATGCAGCTAAAGCTGCAGATTTTTTACAGTGTAGGACGAGCATCCCTTGGTCTACCCTGATAGGTCCAGGTCATGGCATTGTGATCACTGAGTGTCACCCAGTCTTGAATAATCCCGTCAGCTATGCGATGTGTGCATTTCCGGACCAAAAACAAGTCGATCCAGCTTTGACCTTGATGACCATCAAAGGTTGCATTAGTGTCTGGTTTGTTAATGATTTTAAAATCATGAGCAAGGGCGAAGAAAATAACTTCTTCGCCCCTAGGATCCGTTGGCCTTTTTCCCCAGATGAAAGATTTGGCGTTAAAGTCCCGTACAACCTGAATATTGTCATTTGGGTACTTGCCCACCAAACCAGACAACAGGGTAAGGACAGGAACTATGTCCTCCGACGGAGAGCAATAGCACGAAACTGTTAGTATCTCCTCCTCGGAGACCGTGCTGCGAATGGCCATAATATCTCGGGTGTTCAGAACCACACAGTACTTTACTCTAGGACTGATCCAGAAGGCCGCTCTGCCTCGACTCGAAGAAATGACTTCGGAGAAACCGTCGGGCCTACCGAAGCTAGTCCCTTCGCACAAGTGCGGTTCATTGAAGGAGATCAAATCGATGCTATGAGTCCTTCCTAACTGGATCGTTACCGAAAATCTGCGGTTGACATTTAGATGGAGACATTTAGGACTAGTTCCCATAATTTCTCATCCCAGTCAAATCCAGTTGTCTGCGGAAAACGTAACACTCTCTTGAACTTGCAGCGTGGCTATTGGGCTGATCTTTGCCCACTAGCCACGCCGCGTGGGAGATGATAAAGACAACTTTTATCATACTGCAGTGTGAGGGTATGAAAGATTAGATAATGTAAAATGTTGTTGTAATATAATGGAAAAAAATTTGGAAGACGATAAACTCATCCTATGACATGGAGGATACCCCCCCCCCCTTTCTGAAAGAAAATTTCTGGTCCTGTCATCTATAGGACGTCGTTGGAATTTATTTTCGAAAATAGTATTCATTTTTCTAAAAGTTTTAGGGAGCGATAGAAATAATTTTCTTGCACACTTATAGTTTCTTTAGTGAATAGATATCGGTATTGCCACTCAATCTCCCCATTTTTTAAATTAGAAATTTACGGTTAAATATAGATATAGGTTAATATTAATTTAAGCTAACCGTAGCAGAAGTTAAAATTGTGCTACAACATTAAACTCTCCGATAGTTTTTTTTAATTATATATTCTGACAGAAAATTTCTGGTTTTGCCATCTATAGGACGTCGTTGGAATTTATTTTCGAAAATAGTATTTCATTTTTTCAAAAGTTTTAGGGAGCGATAACCTTTGTGGCGTAATTGGTTAGCGCGTATGACTGTTAACCATAAGGTTGGAGGTTCGAATCCGTCCAAAGTCGAACTATATTTTTACTTAGTAAGTATATAGGTCACAAGAATCCGTTTGTTTACATTTTGAGGGAAAGTTCCGTATAAAGCAATTATTAAATAAATTTTTTATGATAAAATTCTGTTAGAGTACACTTGAATCGAAGAAAAATATTTATTCAAATGAAATAATCGGCTTAACATATGGACATTTTAGCAAGCCTTGGTTTCGAACCCATGAATTCCGAATTGTTATACGTAAGGCAGATTGTTTCTTTACATGATCTCGTAACTGAAGGATAAGCTGGGTCCATGACATGATAGAAATAGTGGTTCCGCTGAAACGGTAAATTTTCAAATTTTCCCTAGTAAATAAGTCATTTTTTTAGATCGAATGTGTGTTACCAACGATTAAAAATAAAGAGTGCTTCCTCCTATATGACTTCTAAAACTTAGTATAAGAATTATGCTTTGTATTTGATCTTAGGATTTTTTCCAAATAGACTTCATACATTGACTTATCAGCAGATACCGACTACCTCAGTCCAGCAATCCATAAATAAATGTTATAATTTTAATAGAAAATAGCTTTTGCAAAGAATGATAATGATTGATAAATTTCACTTATAGGAAAGACGAATCTTATGGAGTATTACAAATAAATTAACTATGTACATTATCTTTTAACCCCTTGAGGGGCACCGGTATATATTATATACCACCTACGATTAATGAAGTTTTACACCAGAAAAAATGTTATTAAATTTTACTTTTCTAACTTTGGAGGAAAAAAGCTGTAAAATTGCTTTTACTTATTTTGAAATAGAATTTTTCAAAGATTCCGGTGTGAGTTCAACATTACAGGAACACAATCATTTGCCCCTCAAGGGGTTAATACATCGCCTTAATTAAAATACATTATTTGCCCATTTTCCCTAATTTTTTCATACTTTTAGTAATATAAACTTCAACTAAAGACTTCTTATCTAAATTAACCTACTTTGTATGATTCAATTATTCAGACACTAATGATTTCAAATCATTCTACAGTGCGGCGCAAAAGTTTATGCACAAGCTAAATGTTTTTATAAAATGAAAAATATTCATCGTATACTGTACCTAAACAATTGGATTACAAATTCATGTTTCGAATTCGGAAACAATTCATTGTAAGGAAAATAATAAATCATAAAAAAAAATAAAAATTATCATGCCGCAAAAGTTTATGCACAAAAGCGAAATATTTACATTTCAGAAAGCACAAAATTCCTTTGTTGATCTTTCCATTGCATCTGATGAGCTCTAATACGCGATTTTCCATTGATAACACGAGAGTATAGAAGATTTTGGGAACGAGTTTGTATCAGGCTATCTCGATTGCTGATTTGAGCTTTTGCACTGACTAGGGAACGTTCCCAGGTGCAAGTTGTGGATTTGGACGAGAGTGGTATCAAAAGAAAGGTCTCGTCATGTACATCAAAATGTCCAATGGAACTACCCGTCGGAATCCAACCGTTTTCGAGATATCCTCACTTGAAGTAGTGAATAAGTAAATAAATAAATTGACTGGCAGGCATATAAATTGTTCGCAAGTTAAAAGTTTCTTTGCATTGTTTTAATCCTCTACCAATACCTTTTCCCGAGCTACGAGCAAAATCCTTTACACCCACACATTGCCGGTTATTTCCCCTCTATTAGACAGGCACTTCGCATTCTACGAAGTTTTCGTGTAGGGCTGCATTCGGAGAGTTTTTCCATCTGTTTTTGCTATTTCCAGCACCTTGTTTTATGCAAATATTTCGGCAAATGTGTGGGTGTAAAGGACTTTTCTCGTAGCTCGGGAAAAGGTATTGGTAGAGGATTAAAACAATGCAAAGAAACTTTTAACTTGCGAACAATTTATATGCCTGCCTGCCAATTTATTTATTTACTTATTCACACTTCAAGTGAGGATATCTCGAAAACGGTCGGATTCCGACGGGTAGTTCCATTGGACTTTTTGATGTACATGACGAGACCTTTCTTTTGATACCACTCTCGTCCAAATCCACAACTTGCACCTGGGAACGTTCCCTAGTGAGTAGTACTGCTTCCCATTCTTGTAGACGTCACATGAGATGATTCCCTAGATGTTCTTTATCAGATTGAGATCCGGGCTGCGTGCTGGTCAGTTCATCACACTGATATTAAGAGATCTAAGCTATTCTTTTGTACAATGGCAAGTGAGTATCGATGCGTTGTCTTGCTGAAAGGTATTTTGGGACCACCTAGGAGTTCACCAAACGGTCACAAATGCTTACTCAGAGTTTACTGATAATTTTGTGAATTTTGCCTTCCATTTAAGAAGCAAAGAGAAGTTTGTCCATTTTAGTCAAAAGCGCTCCATACCATGAGCGAACCACTACGTTGTTCCCTGCTGAATATGCTCTTCGGATCTTTCCCCAAGTCACACTAATACAATGAGTAGCCACCTGGACCATCCAATTTCCATTTTTTTCATCAGAAAAAATAACACTAATCCACCCGTCACGTTAATACATGTGCTGTTTTGCCCATTGAAGTTGCTTGTTTGTGACACTGTTTCAGAAAAGGCTTACGAGCTAAATTTTGTTTTTTGACGAATGCTGATTCGGTTATTCGTCAGCGTATGGTGTCATGTGATATTTTTGATCTAAGCTGATTTTGTATCTGATTAAGAGAAAAATTGCTATTTACAGCCAATCTTTTAATTCTTCTATCCTCACGAAATGTGGTTTTACTCGACCTTTCTGAGCGATACGCATTTTTGAATTGTTTTCCACATTGCAAAATTCTATAAATACCACGTTTAGACAGACTTAAAATAAGCGAACTTTTCAAAACGGATTTACCTTCAGCTTTCAACTTCCAAACCTCTACAACTTCTTTAGTCAAGAACTGCAGAGATTTCGACATTTTGATATAACTCGTACAGCGATCGCTACACTTTATACGAAAGGAAAAAAGTCTCGCAATTCCTTCACCTATCATGTTTAAGGAGATATTTGCATAAAATCTCATTTGTTCATAAACTTTTGCGACATCACGAAAAAGTTTTTTTGTAATTTCTGATTTTCGTAGCGATGAATATTTTCCAAACTTGAGATATACACTATATGGCCAAAGGTGACCGGTCACTTGCGATTTTAGACGTTTTGTTAAATATCTAGAAAAATACATGAGAAATTAACCTGAAACTGCAAATGTGTAAACAGTATAGTATAGGTCACATATTTCCGCGAAGATTTTTTCCTGAAACCCCATAGGGGACAGTCAACAAATTGATAAAGAACTAATATCTTTTCGATAACCCTGTAAAAACTAATGTAGAAAAAGCGTTCAAACTCGAGATTATTAATAAGTGGCTTGTTTAATATACAATGTTTATTTTTATGAGGATAGCATGTATACTCGTAGAGAAATTAAGGTTTTTATAAAAACAGTCCCAAATTTCACCAAGTTTTTTGCTTATAATTTGCAGAGTTCTCAATATAAAAAAAAGTTCTTTTCAGAAAATATGACGAACAACATTGCACACAATACCCTGCAATCAGAATTAAAAAATAATAAAAATTGGATGAAAAATGAGCAGGTTTACTAAAACATGTTTCACTGCGCATGCGCGAATGCAATCAAAATATAATATGCATAATTTGTTAGCTAAATGTATAGAGCAACTTTTGTAAAGGTCTCAAAAACATAGTTTGAGAAGTCTGATAATAATCGTTTATAGAATAAGCTTAAAATCCGCAGTTCCCAAAATGAAGAAAAAGATGAGGGGTTGTATCCATATATCCATTGATTAGTGCCAATATAGCATACACAATATTGCCCGTACTACTGTATTTGGATACAGCCCCTCATCTTTTTGCTTCCTTTTAGGAATAGCGGATTTTAAGCTTATTCTATAAACGATTATTATCAGATTTCTCAAACTATGTTTTTGAGGGTTTCACAAAAGTTGCTTTATACATTTAGCTAACACATTATGCAAATTATAATTTGATTACGTTCGCGCATGCACAGTGAATCATTATTTAGTAAACCTGCTCATTTTTCATTCAATTTTTATTATTTTTTCATTCTGATTGCAGGGTATTGTGTGCAATGTTGTTTGTCATATTTTCTGAAAAGAACTTTTTTTTATATTAAGAACTCTGCAAATTATAAGCAGAAAACTTGGCGAAATCTGGGACTATTTTTATAAAAAACCTTAATTTCTCTACGAATATACATGCTATCCTCATAAAAATGAACATAATATGTTGCAATAAGCCACTTATTAATAATCTCGAGTTTGAACGCTTTTGCTACATTAGTGTTTACAGGGTTATCCAAAAGATATTCGTTCTTTTTCAATATGTTGACGGTCCTCTATGTTGTTTCGGGAAAAATCTTCCCCGAAATATATGACCTATACTATACTGTTTACACACCTGCAGTTTCAGGTTAATTCCTCATGTATTTTTAGCTCACAGGCTATCAAAGCCTGAGAGCTAATGTGCCCGCCCGTTCTGTATGATTGTATGTACGTATGTATGTATGTATGTATGTATGTATGTACGTAACGCGATAACTCTTGATAGAAACATCGGATTTGCTTCAAAATTTTTCTCTAGGTTCATTGTGATAAGGCGCTTCCCTGATTAATTTTGGGAGTTCATTGGTTAAGGATAAAGGTGGAAAAACGGGGTTAGTCCAACCCCTTAATTCAGATAAATGGGTTTTTCATGCAGAATCATTCGATTTGCTCCGAATTTGGTATACCGGTTTATTATGTTAAGGAATTTCCCTGATTAGTTTTTGGTGTTCATTGGTTAAGGATAAAGGGGGAAAAGGGGGATAGTCCAACCCCTTAATTCAGATAAATGGGTTTTTCATGCAGAATCATTCGATTTGCTCCGAATTTGGTATAGCGGTTTATTGTGTTAAGGAACTTCCCTGATTAGTTTTTGGTGTTCATTGGTTAAGGATAAAGGGGAAAAGGGGGGTTAGTCCACGCCCTTAATTCAGATAAATGGGTTTTTCTTGCAGAATCATTCGATTTGCTCCGAATTTGGTATACCGGTTTATTATGTTAAGGAACTTCCCTGATTAGTTTTGGGGGTTGATTGGTTAAGGATAAAGGGGGAAAAGGGGGGTTAGCCCGCCCCTCTTAATTTAGATAAATGCGTTTTTCATGCAGAATGAATAGATTTGCTCCGAAGTTGGTATACCGGTTTATTGTGTTAAGGAACTTCCCTGATTAGTTTTGGGGGTCCATTGGTTAAGGATAAAGGGGGAAGGGGGGCTAGTCCACCCCCCTTAATTTATATAAACGGGTTTTTCATGCAGAATTATTCGCTTTGCTCCAAATTTGGTATACCGGTTTATTATGTTAAGGAGCTTCCCTGATTCGTTTTGGGGATTCATTGGTTAGGCATAAAGGGGGGTTAGTCCACCCCTTAATTTAGATAAATGGTTTTTTTGCAGGATTATTCGATTTGCTCCAAATTTGGTATACCGGTTTATTATGATAAGGAGCTTCCCTGATTAGATTTGGAGGTTCACTCTTTAAGTATAAAGGGGGAAACGGGGGCTAATTCCCCTTCACTTATTTTTTTTGAGGGGCATTATTCTTTAAAATAAGAGTATAATATACAATTAGTGTGAATAGCCTGTGAGCTGAATGCCATCAGTTTAGCTGGGCACTTTTCTTTTTTATTCTAGTTATTTGACAAAATGTCTAAAATTGCAAGTGACTAAAATTGCAAGTATCACCTTTGGCCATATAGTGTATATTTATGACCATAGTAGTCCTAGTCACCAACAGCGGATATTTGAGAACATTCCGTTGTACAATTTTATTTTTATTAACCCCTTCGGGACGAGTGCCTTTTACAGAATTTTTCATCTTTTATGACCGGTTTTTCAAAACAGAAATTTTTGACTAATTGAATCGGGAAAATGCTCCGATTAAACAAGGCAAAATTTACAATAAAAATTTACTGGTCAGAATAATAACTGATTCTAAGCACCTTAAGCGGCACGTATACGGGTCGTTCGTCCCCAAGGGGTTAAAATACTTGCGTTGTGCTTAAATTTTTGCATCGCACTGTATATGTTTCCATGATAAGTGCTACACACACATCAGTTTTATTTGTGAAGTACGCAAAAGTGCATTTTACTATACTCGCATTAGTTTAAGATCAACAAAAGAAATCTCTGCTAGACATACTACAGTCGAACCTTGTTAACATGAAATCGCTTAACGCGAAATTTCGCTTAACACGAAATAATACTGAGGTCCCGTCAGATAAGTCTGAAAACCAATGTAAATTAATTCGTTTAACACGAAATAGAATTTCGCAAAATCCCGCTTAAGGGGAAAATTTTTTTTGCTCGAAAATCAAAGCATTCTTTCTTAAGCGAAGTTTTCAATATTTCAAACTTACATG
Source organism: Maratus speciosus (assembly GCA_963932465.1). Classification (NCBI taxonomy): domain Eukaryota; kingdom Metazoa; phylum Arthropoda; class Arachnida; order Araneae; family Salticidae; genus Maratus; species Maratus speciosus. The sequence goes on along the minus strand of OZ010796.1, from coordinate 58,672,510 downwards.
TCACATTTTATTTTCTAAAAATAGAATTTTTCTCACTGTTTGAAAATGACAAAGAGGAAAAGGGTTTCAAAAAATGGGGAAATATTTGGCTAATCTCTGCTTTTCTTTATCCTCTGATATTCGGCATCCCCCCCCCCTCGCTTAAGTTGCATTTATTCACATCCTGAGCAAGTATGTCTGAGATGGGAATCAATCATATGTCTTCCTATTCTTTTCGAATTACATTCTGTAGTCATCGACAAAAGAAAGGGGAGGTGATTAATAGAAAGGGGTGGTGTCCGAACTGTCAGGGACTCCTGCTCTTGACCACTGATCTTTAGAAATCGTATCTGTTAGCTATCTGTTTGGTCCTTTATGCGGACATATTCCCTCTCTGAGCTATAGATCGGCCACAATGAATGTTTGGGTGAAGGAGTTTCTTTTTTTAATGTGATTGTTCCATTAATTGTTTGATTCTATTGATAGTGACATAAACCATAAACAGTGTTTCCGAAATCCCATATCTTCGAGTGAAAGAAGTGACAATCCTTACTTCTATACCTGACTACTGAAAATCTGTTCGCAGTTGCTCTGTAGAATTCTTTGAAAGATAAGTCGAATACAGCAAGCTGTATCTTTAGAAACAAATCAAAAGATTTTAAATGAAGTCAGCGATAAAGTGCTGAAAAAATCAGAAATTGCGGCAAAGTATGGAATACACAATAGCACACTCTCTACAATTTTAAAGAATCGTGAAAAGATTGAAGCGGCCTATGCTGTCAGTCAATTCGAACCAGCAAGAAAACGGATACGCACAGGGAAAATATGAAGAAATTGAAATTGCTCTCTTACGGTGGATAAAAGAAGCAAGAAGCCAGAACATTGTTTTAACTAGTGCAGTTTTGCAAGAGAAAGCAAAGGTTTTTGCTGATGCTCTCGGTTACAACGATTTTCACATGTTCTAACGGATGGCTGACAAGATTTAAAGAGCGTCATAGAATTGTCTGCAAAAAGATATGTGGAGAAGAATCTGCCGTAGATGAGAATTCTATACAGTCTTTTTTATTAGGAAAGTGGTTAGACGTTAAAAAGCAGTATGCACCCCGTGGCATTTTTAACGCCGATGAAACAGGGCTTTTTTTTCAAAACACAACCCTCGCGAACACTTACTTTAAAAGGAGAAAAATGTACTGGAGGATAATTCAGCAAAGAAAGAATTACGATTATAGTCGGCTGCAACATGGACGGAAGTGAAAAATAACCATTGCTCGTGATCGGTAAGTCGGCGAAACCACGTTGTTTCAAAAACGTTAAAACTTTGCCAGTTTGCTACGCTTCCAGCTAAAATGCATGGATAAACAATGTTATTTTTACGAAATGGTTACTTGATCTGGACTTAAAATTCTACCGAGAAAAGAGAAATATCTGCTTATTGCTGGACAATTGCAGTGCTCATAAAGATGTTCCAGTATTAAAAGCAATTGAATGTGTCTTTCTTCCTCCGAACACTACAGCAAAACTTCAGCCTTGTGGCCAAGGAATTATCCGATGCTTAAAAGTGCAGTACAAAAAAAGAATTGTTCATAAAATGATTCAATGTTTTGATAATAAAACGGAATTTTCTGTGAATTTACTAGAAGCTATAACTTATTTAAGAAGTGCCTGGAACAGTGTCACTACTGGAAATGTGCAAAATTGTTTCCGACACGCGGGATTTACGCATGAGATAAATGAAGAAACTAATGAAACAGAATCTGAAATGACGACTGATTTAATAGAAGAAGCAGAAAAACGGGGAATTATTTCGCAGACATTGTTTGTCGAGTATATTTGCATAGATGCAGATGTGCTGACTTCGGATGTGACGACAGGCGAAGAAATAATTGCTTCATTAACTGAAAAAAAAAGATGACAACATCGACATCTCAGACGAGGATGAAGAACTCGACACAGAACTGAAAAGTTCATTGTCGTTAAATGAAGCTATCGCAGCATTAAAAACTGTACAACGTTTCTTTATGGAACAAGAGAATGCTTCCCGAGCTTTGGACAAATTAGATGAGGTCCATACGTTTCTAGAACAAAGCAGTCTACAAAAATTGAAACAAAAGTCGATAACGGACATTTTAAAAAAATGATTAGCAGGTAAATAAACTTATTATTGCCTAAAATGATGACCAATTTGTTTTATTTCTTAATTAAAATTTCTATTTCTTATTAATTTAGGATTTTAACAGGGATATATTTATAAGCTTATATTATTTAGTTTTTTTTATCTAATATAGATGGCACCACTATTTTGACGGTTAACACGAAATCCCGGATAACACGAAAAAATTTTGCAGCCCTTCAATTTCATGTTAACGAAGTTCGACTGTATTTTGTAATAAATATTATAAGCAGACATTTCACACATATACACTTTACTTGAATTTTTCAAGAATAATTTTATAAACGCATGTCTACCTAAACTTTATGTTAAGTTAAACCATAGATTATATTACATGATGAAAACATCTCTTGTTAGAATGTAACATAATAGAATTCTATATTTCATAATAGTTTTTATAATATTGCAAGCTGCCATATTAACATATTTCATTAATATATTATATAAACATGATCAACATAAAAACAAAAGATAATAATAATTATTTTACATACCAAAATGCCGTTAGTCGCGGTGCTGAAAATAGTTGATTACTCATCTTACATTAGAATAATTATCACATAACTTTTATAACCATTCAGTAATATATTGTAAAAGCATGATCACCATAAGATAACACAATTATTCTTACTTGCCAAATGCCGCTTTCATAAAAATAAGTGATTTCTCATCTCATAATTGAATAATTGTCAAATGTTTTTTTTTTAAGCAATCCAATTAACTTTTTAACACAATAATTTTATCGCTATGAATAGAATTATAGAATTAATTCTATTCTACGCCTATGATATGCATACGCGCTATATGATTCTCTATAATTTCATAGCTATGAGTGAAACGGGGCAAATGTATCATACTGTTTGCTGACGTCCATCTACTGTCATTTAACGCAGTGACAAACTATTTCCAGCATTTTCTGTTGCATAGCTGATCGCAAATATTATTTTATTATTAAATTTATTATTAGCCCCCTAATTGTCGGCCCGACTAAATCTTCACCAAGAAATATGAAATCAAACATGTTCTTTTCATCCCAGAAGTTCAAGAACAATTCGCCAATAATTTTTTGTAGCTATTCGACAAAAAGTGTGCAATCGAAAGCATCCAGTCCTGTACCTTAATTTTTGGAGGCCAGTGTAGTTTAATTAAAGTCCTTCCGGCCAGTGCCGGGAGGAAGAGGTAGCTTTCATATTCCTTATTTTAAAAACGCCAACTTATATCATTCAAACACACGAAGCTCAATTTAGTGGAAACCGAATATAGGAGGTTCAATACTAATTTTTATCAATATAATGAATGAGAATTTCGCGAAATTAGTCAGCTTTATCCAAGCTGCTTTTCTTTAAAGTAACTTATATTTGGCTGCCAAATTCGGCGATTTCTTAAAGTGTGTGCCATTTTAAGACAACATGGTGGATGAGGCTAACCAGTGAACTTGGTCGAGACCTTAGTAATTGCTGTGCACATGCTCACTCACATCGGAATCGGTTGATATATACGAGTGCTGTCGCATGCAAAAAATCAGATTTTTCAAAATGTCACCCACAATAGAAATTGAAACTGCTATATCTGAGCCATTTTTTAAGGTAAAGACAAACAAAAAATGCTCCTGAATCCTTATATCAAGGTCAAATACTTAAGAAAGAAACCTTTTTCAATTTCTAATTTTTTTGCACCTCACTTTAAATATATATATATATTTTAATTTAATGGCCGCCATTTTGAAACAAGATGGCTTATGAATCTGGCCAGCGAACTTGATCGAGGTATTGTACTATCTACATGCCTTCTTACATCGAAATAGGCGAATACGTGTGTTATCGCGTGACAAATACAAGATCGTTTCAAAATGTTAGCCATGCTAGAAATTCAAAGTGCTATAACTCAACCATTTTTAAGATATAAACAAAAGAACAAATTTTTAGAAACAAAAACTGCTCCGGAATCTTTGTATCAAGGCCAAACACATAAAAAAAGAATCTTTTTCATTTTCCAATTTTTTAATACCTCATTTTAAATTTTAAATTTAATTTTTTTAAACGGCAACCCTTTTGAAACAAGATGGTGAATGAAGCTGGCCAACGAACTCGGTCGAGACATTGGTATGTACTATGTACAGACCAAGTTACATCCAAATCGGTTCATAAATACGCCTGTTATCGCGTGACAAAAATCAGGTCGTTTTAAAATGTCAGCCACAATAGAAATTTAAAATGCTTATTACTCAGCCATTTTTTTAGATATAGACGAAACAAAAACTGTTCCGGAATCTTTGTACTAAGGTCAAACACATACGAAAAAAATCTTTTTCATTTTCCAATTTTTTGGTATCTCATTTTAATTTTTTAATTTTTAAATTTTTTTTAAATGGCCGCCATTTTTAAACAAGATGGCGGATGAATCTAGCCAACGAACTCGGTCGAGATATTTGTATGTACTATGTATACACCAAGGTACATCCAAATCGGTTCCTAAATACGCCTGTTATTACGTGACAAAAATAAGGACGTTTCAAAATGTCAGCCACGCTAGAAATTCAAAATGCTATAACTCAGCCATTTCTTAAGATATAGACGAAACAAAAACTGCTTCCGAATCTTTTTATCAAGGTCAAACACATAAGAAGAAAATATTTTTTCAATTTTCAATTTTTTGGTACCACATTTCAAATTTAAATTTTTCTTAAAAATTTAAATGGCCACCATTTTTAAACAAGATGGCGGATGAAGCTGGCCAACGAACCCGGTCTAGACATTGGTATGTACTATGTATAAACGAAGTTACATCCAAATCGGTTCATAAATACGCCTTTTATCGCGTGACAAAATTCAGGACGTTTCAAAATGTCAGCGACGCTAGAAATTCAAAATGCTGCAACTCAGCCATTTTTTAAGATATAGACGAAACAAAAACTGCTCCGAAATCTTTGTATAAAGGTCAAATACATAAGAAAAAAATATTTTTCCATTTTTAATTTTTTGGTATCACATTTCAAATTTTAAATTTTTTTTTAAATTTTAAATGGCCGCCATTTTGAAACAAAATGGCGGATGAAGCTGGCCAACGAACTCGGTTGAGACATTGGCATGTACTATGTACACACTGAATTACATCGAAATCGGTTCATAAATACGCCTTTTATCGCGTGACAAAATTCAGGACGTTTCAAAATGTCAGCCACGCTAGAAATTCAAAATGCTATAACTCAGCCATTTTTTAAGATATAGACGAAAATAAAACTGCTCCGGAATCTTTGTATAAAGGTGAAATACATAAGAAAAAAATATTTTTCCATTTTGAATTTTTTGGTACCACATTTTAAATTTTAATTTTTTTAAAAAATTTTAAATGACCGCCATTTTGAAACAAAACGGCGGATGAAGCTGGCCAACGAACTCGGCCGAGACATTGATATTTAATATGTACACACCGAATTACATCGAAATCGGTTCATAATTACGACAGTTAGAGTGTGACATAGGTCAGATATATATATATATATATATATATATATATATATATATATATATATATATATATATATATATATATCAATTTTGAACGGAGGGTGGTTTCGGGGTCTGGGGGGTCATGATCGGTGAAAATATACCAAAATTTTTTGAAATCGCTTTCCTCCGAACGGCTGCAATAGGTAGCTTTTTGTAATGAAAGCTACCTAAAAATGGGTAATATCCAAGCAATTTCATTATCAGAGGAGGATACAAATCAATCTTACTTAACACTAGAACCGCCGGCAAAAAGGTATACCTATAACCGCCAAAGCTGTCATTTTGACCGATGTGCATTACCATGCTCAACTATTGTTTACTTGCCATTTTTAGGTAGCTTTCTTTAGGGATTTTCCACAAACTGCCATTTTTAAATTTTAATATTTCTTAATTTTCATTTTTTATTGATGCTTTAGTTCTTCTTCGATAACCACCAGAAGGAGCCTATACCATGATCAAAAGAAGTATCAAAATCTAAGCATTTTTTCTAAATCTACTGGTTGATACTCATTAAATACTAACTTTTTTCTGAAAGTCAGTTAATAAAAAATGACAATTTGTGTAAAATCCCTTATCATTCAGCTGCTTTTAGAGAACAACTAAAAATTTGCTCACTTTAACGCCGATATCTTTCTGAATTTTTATGATATTTGGCTAGATTTTTTAAATAAGTTGCTCCATAGAGTTGACTATTAAATTATGTAAAATGATCCTTCTTATCGTTCGCGCATGCGCAGGTAAAAATTATTTCATACAACTGCTCAGATTTCCTAAAATATTTAATGTATTTATATTCCAATTGCACTATATTGTTTCTACTATATTTTGTCAATTTCTCTGAAACCGGCGTTAAATTTGGTTGAAAACCCTGCATGTTATAAGCAAAAAACATGCAAGAATTTTTTTTATAAATAAATCGCTATATCTCTATTAATATACGTGCTATTGTTACACAAAAGAATACACATATTGCACAATGTTTATTTATATTCGGTAGCAGTAGATCATTTCGTGAATTTTATTTTACAGGGTGATCCCAAGTATTATTTTTTTCTTTGATTTTTTGTTGGCCCCCTAATTGCCCCCCATAACAAATCGACATTGCTAAATATGAGGTCATACCTGTTCTTTTTAATCCTGAAATTCCAGAAGAATGTGTCAAGTATATATCTAAATATTCGACAAAATGTCTAAAATTGAAAGTTGCCGGTCATTAATGGCAATATAGTGTATGTGTGAAAGAGAAAAAAATCATTATTTTTTTATTAATACGTCTATTGTATGCAAATTTCTAATCAAGTGCACACATATAAACAGAAAAAAGTAAATGTTAAGCTCACCTTCCTCTTCTATAACCATTTTAAATTGCCACCAGTGTACAAATCTAATACATTTCATATTGCTATGAATCATTACTCAAAATTTATAATAAGCACAAAAAAAACATAAAATTGTCTACATAAAGAAATTACCTATCTTAATTATAAAAAAGGTTAGCAAGAGCATGTTAAAAATTTAACTGTGATAAGATCATTTAAAAGCAAGTATTCTCAATATAAGACAAATATATATAGACTTTTTTTTAATAATATCTCAATTTCTGTGAAAGGCTGAATGACAACTTTCTTAATCCATTTATGCCTGAATTTTTGTTTTCTCAAATTTGTTGGTAAAATCACTTTAAAATGTTACAAAATGAATTGGAAAAATACTAAAAAAATTACACTAAAATATTTTGTATTTATTTGATCAAATGTAAATATACTAAATATGGGAATATCCATATGTGGAAAAATTGCATAATTATATGTTTTGTCTAAATTTATATAAGGTAAGCTTTTAAATTGTATATTATATACTATAATTAGTATTTTTATGAACTATTAAGAAAATACATTTTTTCTTTACAGACATTAATAACATTATAAGTATTATTAATAATAAATTAAGAATAATCGTACTTGAGGCTAAAAAATAATTTATTTCAAAATCATCTTGAAAAGGACTTTACATAAATAACTGCCCTCTAAATGTCTAATAGAAATATGCACCCATTTGCGCCTTGCGCCCTATATTTTGTACGTTACAAACATGCATAAAAACAGGCTTGAACATATAATTTCGCAATTAGAAAAAAATACGTATTTCAAAGAAGTCTACAAGCTAAGATTATGACATATTTATTTCGATCCTTGGTACACAAAATATAAATAAACTTACTTTTTACATTTCGCTATCTTGAAAATTGAAAAATCTATAAACACCGAAAAAAGGCCTTCATTTAAGCAAATAAATATCGATCTCATGCTGTCATCTCTCGGTAATAGATAAAGACATTTATAGACAATTACTTCATACAATTTTCATGTTGTAAAAAAGAAGAAAATTTTTAAAAATTTATTAAAATTCGAAACGTCCCGAAAATGGGACGCTAGGCATAAATGGGTTAACAGAAAGAAAAATTAGAAGAATTTAATAACCACCAGAGAATTAATCATAAAAGAGACTATATTAAATAAGTTGCAATGTGACACAAACATGTTATTTAAATCATACTGTCAACAGACAACATACGAACCAGCGTATTTACGTCCTCAACCGTCAATAAAAACAACAGTGAAGCAACTCAAGGCCACGAGAGATACATAAAGAAATATATTATCTCTGAAGTGCGTCAATGTGTCATTGCTGTTAACTGTGTATTTGTCACACATTATCTATAAGTTTAGTTAGTTGCAATTGGCAACAGCAGTCGTTTGTTGACTTCTGGGTGAAGTTGGCTGCATTTTTGTAGCAGCAAGTAATGTGTTTTTGATATGATTAAATTCTTCTTTTATTTTTAACAAATCCAATACTAGTGATGATTTCAACCAGCTAAATAATCCTATTACATTATCAGCACGACCGTTCGCAGAAATGATCACTGTATTTATGGATTGAAGAAGATTACTTAACCCTAATCGCCGGTTACCAGCATCGAACGTTGAAGAGAATTGAAGCAGTTTTTGCACATTCGCCGAAGTAGAGTGTTTAAGAACTAAAGCAAGATAACTTTCTCGTTATTTCTTATATTTTTTCTCAAAGTAATATGGAGGATTACAAATTGAAAAAGTTAAACGGCGATAATTACCATGCGTGGGCAATACGTGCTCGCGCGATTATGGTACAGAAGAAATGCTGGGAAGCAGGTGATCCGGGGTATGGTTAGGAACTAACAGACAACGAAAAGAAGAAAAATGATGAAGCATTAACACTTATGTTCTTGATAGTTGAAGACACATTTTTAGATGATATCGGCGATTGCATCAGAGCAAAGGATGCATGGACTGCACTGAAGGAGATGCATACAAAATTTGGATTGCTCCATATGTTGCAACTCATGAAGGACTTTTTCAATATTACGATGAAATCCGGTGAAACTGTCCAATCATACCTTGCCAGACTTATGCAGATTCATCGAAAACTGTCAAATGGTGGGTACGTTTTTACTGACAGGGAAGTGGTTCTGGTCATGCTAATCTGTTTACCGAAATCATATGAAAGCCTAATCTTGAATTTAGAAAAGGACGAAGCAAATTTAACTACAACCATTGTTAAATCCAGACTGTTAATTGAAGAAAAGAGAATATCTAGAAACACAACTGTTACCGAAGATCATGAAGAGCGTGCACTCCATACGAAGAGCTTCAAGCAGAAGAAACCTATGCGATCAAACACCACGAAGAGGTGGCAACCGAAGAAAGGTGAAGGAAATTTAAATTTGAAGAAAAACACCAAGTGTTTTAGCTGCGGTGAATGGGGTCACATCTCCCGAAATTGCGAAGAAGCTCAACAGAAGGTTCAAAGCAGTGCTAAAACTGCCATCAACCTCAAGACAGACTGGGCCTTGCTCACTAAAGAAAAAGAAAACAATTCAAATCTATGGATTTTGGACAGTGGTGCCACAGAGCATATGACGTCAGATAAAACTAAATTTACAACCTAATGGATTACAATTAATTTGTAGAAGTCGCCAACTCTGAGAGGGTGCAAGTAACCGGGACAGGTGATATCACAATATCTGTTTGTGAAGACGCAGAAGAGAGAAGAAACATAACCTTGGCCAACGTACTATATGTGCCAGATTTGGGCGGAAACCTGTTATCCATTGGCAGGATTGAAGAAAAGGGTTACAAAATTGAATTTGCTCATGGCGAAGCAAGAATCTTGTCAGAAGAAAATGAAGTTGTCCTGAAAGCCAAAAGAAAGGGCAGGCTGTACATTGTGGAAGAAGACTAGCCAGTAGCATACATCACAAAGACGACGGTTAATGAACTCTGGCATCGTCGACTAGGACATCCTTGTCAAAGCACACTTATGAATTTCGAATCCATTGACAATAAAAAAGAGATATATTTCTATAGACTGTGGTACCAACATTCAGAAAACCAACATTCACTGGGCAGTATTTAAATTTTAATTCAGAATCCCTCAAATCCCATAAAATTGCAGTTGTTAGAACCTTGTTTGCTAGAGCTTTGCGTTATTGCAGTACTGAGGAGCTTTTCAACATAGAAAAACAAAAAATCTTAATTGATTTACAGCTAAATGGTTACCCATTAAGATTGTGCCTTCGAATTCTCAGAGAAATTCTCCTTGCAGACATGAATACCCCTCCACCTTTCCAGCGTACAAAATCAAATGTTTACGCAAGCATACCTTATTATAGCTGCATTTCTGAAAAGATTTCGCATTATTTGAAATCAGTTGGTATTCATACATCTTTCATTCCACAAAATCCTCTTAAGAATCTGTTATGTAATTTTAAACATAGATATTCCATCCTGCATTTTAAAGACATCGTCTACGGAATTCCGTGTGAGCAGTGTGAAGCGATTTATATTGGTGAATCTAGCAGGACACTTGAAATACGGCTTAAAGAGCATAAACAGGCATTTAGATGTAGAAATTTGAATTCAAAGATAGTTCAGCATACTATTGCAACCGACCATTTTCCAGATTTTAATAAAGCTTTTGTGATCCGATCCGGCTGCAACAATTACGCAGGGAGAGTGTTTTTAGAGGCCTGGCATACTAAAACCAAGGATTTAGCGATTAACGAAGCTGCATCTGTGCCGGCCGAGTATTCTATTTTATTTTAACTGTAACCTGAAATTGATGACTTTCTGTTGTGTTTTTCTTGTAACTGTTGATAGTATTGACTTAACGTTCATAATTGGCTGAGGAGGGATCGTGATGATCCGAAACGTCCCAATTTTAATATGTTTTTAGTGTTTTTATGTAATAATTTTAATTGTTTTATGTATTGTCTGTGATTTTAATGTAAATATTTTAAACATAAAAAATGTGCAACAGACAAGCTGAGATAAAATCTCAAAAAGCTTTTGTTTGCCAACCGGCGACAAGGAATGCCACATTAGTATTTTTAAAGATAAATATTAAATCAAGAAATTCCTTATCAAGCATGAAAATATTAAAGTATCTAAACAAACATAATATAAATCTACACTGGAGTTAATTTAAACACTTACCTTTCAAAATATAGCGTGAAAAGAGAGGGTTAGAATTACAACTGCAACTTTAAAACTTTAAAATACAATAATTTTTTTTATTTAGCTACGATCTTCTCTCTTCACGCTGCCACATATTAAAAAGAGCAGTACTAAAAACTATCTGAAATTACATAATGCAAGAAAATTTTTAAACAACAAGAATGAACAGGGAAACATATTTATCATAGCATGTAAAGAGATAAAAAAAAAACTGAAAAGATAAAAAGTAAATTACTGTACTAATTAAAATTAAGTTTTAAATGAAAAAGAATTTTTTTCTTTTCATGCATCTGAAATGAATAATTTTATCTTGTATTGTACATTGTAGAGTGTCTCCTCTTTTTTTTTTTTTTTACTCTACATAACTATGCATTTAGTGTACTTTTTGTATATTTTCATCACATGGCACATAGGATCATTCACTGAAAATAGAAGTAGTGGCAGTATGAAATTATCTTTTTTTTTTTGCATGGTAAACGTCAGCGGATTTTATCACTATTGGCATATCATCATTTGGGAGTAGACATAATCACAAGCAATTTGAAATGCACTAATGAGCATGATGAAACACCTTTTTTTAGATTGTATGCTGGAGATGGCAAGACGCGAAAAATCCGGGGATGAAGAATGTAAGCTGCAGATGTAGTAATAAACAACAAGCAAATATGATAAAAATTTCACAAAGAATTTAGTAACTGTAATAATTTTTTTAGACTTTTAACCCTTTGAGCTAAATAGGTTATTAAAATATTAAAAATATGCTAGAAAAACACTTAAAATGTGATTAGGGGACTGTTTGAAATTGAACTATGTGATTAAAAAAATTTTTAAATACTCCCTTTAGGCTGGGGGATGTGGGAAGTTTTTCCATCATCAGAGCTCTAGGGCAGAGGTTCCCAAACTGTGCTCCGCGGAGCCCTTGGGGCTCCGTGTGAACTTTCCATGGGCTCCGCCGCGCTTTAGGAAAATAAATAAAATTTGAATGAAACCAACACATTTAAATGAAGTTTTTTTTTTTCAAAAATGTGAACAGATATTTTTGCTACAAAAATATTTACACATTAATAATTATTGTCAACTATTTGAACTAATTTAATAAACTAAATGTTATTCTCTTTTAAAAGATATCCGGTCCAAATATTAGTTTCCACTAGTACTCTATTTTTACGTTTTCTAATAAAAAAATTCGATAAATGTCGAAACAAACGCAAATTTAATATAAGAAAGCGAAAAATTGTATTCTGAAGGAAAAAGTGGTTATTTGAATTCCCCACTGTGTGGCTTGAGTTGAAGTGTTATCCAGTAACTCACGTTTCACGCTCAACTGCGTCATTATTTTGAAAGAAACCATTCTGGTTTGAAAGATAAACCGCATGATTTTTTTAATTTTTTTATGAAGGGCAAAGTAACGTATGCATGCTTCAAAAGAAAGTATCACAACACTTGCTAAAGCAAATATGACACTTCACAGGGACTAAATAGGCAAAAAGATATACTTCTACTACTAATTTAAACTTTAACTTTTGTCCTGCTTAATCCCTGTGAATCATTAGGACAAAAAAAATGTTCTAAAATTAGTGATGGAAGTTTTCTTGGTTTGACCCCGTTGCGCCACCGTTAAGCCGGAGCCTATGTCCCTGGCGCCTACCTCATAGTTTAACGAGTCGCTTGAGTTCGCGAATATCATATAATTGCAGAGACTCTTAATAAACATTGTAAAATATTATATTGTCAAGAACTTGCTTTGTGAAAAAGTTGTTAATTTAGTGTCCAATATTCCTTTTCTAGGTAACATCGTTTTTTAAAAATATTAATTATATGGCTAATGGCGTAAAAGAACACTTAACAACCTCTTCAGATGTACTAAATTTGCACTACAAATGCATGAACGTACTGAACTTACTTTTTTGAAACGGGCATCGGGAACTAGATTTAACATCTCTATTGCTATGATGTTTCAGAAAATTAACTTGATGAAAATTAAGTGTCTAACTAACGATAGTCCGAAAGAGGTCTCACAAATCTATCAGGATCATATTGTTTGTAGATAACTAATCATCAACAAACAAAGGGACGAAATATTTTGGATGACTACATGGCAACACATGTGGACATGAAAAGCACTGATGATGCGAAAGCAATGATTGGTCACAATGCTGGAATATTTGCAAAAATTAAAGAGATAGCAAAGCACCGTAGCACCATCTATTGCTCTCTTTACAGATACACACTGTCCCCGAAAAAACGACTTCTGAGCTTATGAAAAAGATGAATGGTGCCATTAAAATAATACACTATATAAAATCACGAACTCTTAAACGCAAACTTTTTAAACTTAAGTGTGAAGTTATTGGAACTCTGCATCAGCCCCTCCTACTGCATACCGAAGTAAGATGGTCATGTCGAGGAAGACCGTTTACACGATTGTTGCAACTGCAGAGGTGATATTAAAAGAAACATAACTTTAATCTGGCAAAACTTTTAACTGGTGAATATTGGGAATGCTAATAGCATATTTGGCCGATATGTTCAGCCAAAATGAAGTAAGTGTATCTATCACTGCAATGAAAATCTGTCACAATTTCTGATGCAATTACCAAACGTGTCTTCTTTTAAGATGAAACGTGTATTGGTCGAATTCTGAGGGAAATAATGATATCAATTACGTACCTCTTGTTAAAAAATAGTGCAAACAACAGGAGATTTAAAATATATAAATAAATGTTCAGGGGCATCCTATTGGTTTGAAAATCTTGTTTAAACAAACAAACAAACAAACAAAAAAAGGTTAAATAATTTTAAATAAAAATTCTGGTCTGAAATATTTTTAATAAAACTTGGGTGTATAGATAGTGTTAAAGATCTTACTTTAAGACGAAAGCCTAACAGATTTTCTATTTCATTTGATAGATGAATTTAAAACTCTGTCTAAGAAAGCATAATTAGTTTTCCTACCTTTCTCAAATACATATGCCTATGAAGCAAGATTTATGACTAATGCAGCCACCAAAACGAAATACAGAAGTCTTTTAAATGTAGAACGCAATATTCGCCTGCAATTACTATCAACTGGGCCGGAATTCAGACATTTGTGCTAAACAATTCAATCACATTAAACGTTTATGCGTTATTGATCGTCACTATTATAATGTAAGATTTATTGTCCACATTGTTGTTGTATTTATTTTCTACCTGTTTTGATCGTAATAGAAAATAAATACAGTATTATACGGTTAAAGTTTCAAAATATAATTTTATTTCTGAGACAATGCACAATTGTTTAGATTACTATCCATTCCTTCTTTCTGTGATCGGTAGAAAGGCACCTAAAAACATTAACTTGTTACATAATGTACAGTAGGATTCAGGGGCTCCGTCTAAGAAATTCTTTCTAAAAAGGGCTCCGCGAGTCAAAAACTTTGAGAACCACTGCTCTAGGGCATTCATTTCAACACGCCAATACAAGAAATGACACAGCAAAGTTATTCTAAAATTACTATAATTGCTAAAATTTCAACATATTTTAAGCAGTTACATTGTTTAGACAAATTCTAAGACTATTAAAATATTTAAAAAATTTATTAAATGAGAAAATTCAAAATTTAAAAATTTTGAAATCATAATATAAAAATACAAACTAAACAAAAATATGTCAAATTTATAGATGAAACAGATGTTAAAAATATTTAATTTTTGTTTAGAAATATTTAAAACATAATAAACTCGTCAATCTGCTGAATTAAACACAAATTTAGATTCCTTGGAATTAAATTATAAGCATCTAAATTTGGGTTCTGAAACACTATCTAATATGTAATTTGTAGTGATGCCACCTAGTGACAAATCACATTTTTCTAGTCCTTAGAGCTCTTGTGGTAGAAAATTCTACCTTTACTTATTTCTATCCCCTGTAATTATTTAAATTTTCAGTTTAGTAATTTGCATGTAATTATTATTATTTGATGTGTCCAAGAGAAAAAAAAGTTATCTCCTTTGAAAAATATTTCTTTATAATGCTTGAAAAATACAAAATTTTTAAACTTTCAAAATTGGAGTATTTTTAAGATCGCATTAAAAACCTACTAGATATTTGCCGAGAGTAGTGCTGCCATCTAGATTTGAAGAAGAAGAGTAAAATCTGCAAAACCCAATTTTTGCTTTCAAAATCGACTCATTTTGAAGGAAATTAAAAGATTTTGAATTTATGTGGGTTAAAATTCACCCGGCAGAGCTCAAAGGGTTAAAAGCAGATGCATAATGTGGCATAATACGCACACCGAGATACACTAGTAGATTGCTTGCTTTATGCGAAGTGTGCGCTTATATTAACTATATTTTCTTTAACACATGGAGCACCGAAAAATCACTTTAGTATGAGAATCAAGACAGAAATTATTTTGTAGAAGAACACGATCAATGTTTAACATATTTCTCATCCTCACGTCCAGCAGGTGAAGCGAAAAACACTTGGTGGAAGCGACGGAGTAGGTGACAGACAACAGAACTTTTTAATCCAAAATCACCAGTGTAGTAGCACGATTGAGCATCGAGTAAGCATATTTCACAAGCATCTCACATCCAGAAGGTGAAGCGTAAACCAATTGGTGGAGAGGACGGAGTAGGGTGACAGACAACAGAACTATTTTATTCCAAAATCACCAATGTAGTAGTAGGATTGAGCGTCGAGTAAGCCCAGTTTTTAATTAGAATGCAATACATGATTTTGATGAAATGAAGCAGCGCTGATCCGGCACATAGGTCAGCCAACATGTATGGGTGTTTAACGAAGAGTCAGGAATGCGCAGGGAGCATCGAGAAAAATTGTCCTTTTAAAATGCAGCAGGAATACTTCGAAAAGACAGCATAAAACAATTTTAAGGGGGGTGGGAATTTCTCTCTCTCCAATATATTTTTTTTCTTTTTAGGTTGGAGAACCGGCCGATGAAGCCAAAATATGTGCTGTAGTTCAGTGGAATGGGTGTTTACAATGCAAAAAATCCAACCTCTAATTACAGGAACCAATAATTTTATTTAAAACATTTTTAACAAGTTACAAAAGGGGAATTATATTTTAGTTACTTAAGGTGAGAGAGAGAAAACCCCTGCATAAAAAGTGCGCCGAGACGCAATCCAAATATTTGCTTTTTATATCTCAGAGAGCAGAGAGGAAAGTGATTGATTTCACAAGAAGTTTATATCACTTGGCGCTACAATTTATCGCCAATTCAAAGCATTAGCACCGTGAACGAAGAGCGGACAAAGGTTTTGGCGAACACAATTGATTACCACACATAATCTAGCTACCCATGAAACGCGTGATGCAAAGGTTGCCAAAAAACGGGTTCGAATCCTTCGCGAGCCAAATTGTGTTTATAATTTTTTTGGTTGCTTTATATTTTTCATAACAAATAAGATATTTTTTATAAAGATAAATTTTTATATTAATAATATAGAAGCACACCCACATATGTACACTATATTGCCATTAATGACCGGCAACTTACAATTTTAGACATTTTGTCGAATATTTATAAATATACTTGAGAGATTCTTCTCGAATTTCAGGATTGAAAAGAACAGCTATCACCTCATATTTAACAATGTCGATTTGATAAGGGAGGCAATTAGGGGGGCAACAAAAAAAAAAAATAATACTTGGGATCACCCTGTAAAATAAAATGCATGAAATGATCTATCGCTGCCGAATATAAATAAACAGACATTGCGCAATATGTGTATTATTTTGTGTAAGAATAGCATGTATATTAAGAGAGATATAGCGATTTATTTAAAAAAATTAAAAAATTCTTGCATGTTTTTTGCTTGTAACATAGAGGATTTTGAACCAAAAATAACTCCGGTTTCAGAAAAATTGACAAAATATAGTAGAAACAATATAGTGCAATTGGAAGATAAATAAATTAAATATTTTAGGAAATATGAGCAGTTGTATGAAATAATTTTTATCTGCGCATGCGCGAACGATAACAAAGATCATTTTACATAATTTAATAGTCAACTCTATACAGCAACTTATTAAAAAAAATCTAGTCAAATATCGTAAAAATTCAGAAAGATATCGGCATTAGAGTGTGCAAATTTTTAGTTGTTCTCTAAAAGCAGCTGAATGATAAGGGATTTTCCACAAACTGCCATTTTTAAATTTTAATATTTCTTAATTTTAATTTTTTATTGATGCTTTAGTTCTTCTTCGATAACCACCAGAACGAGCCTATACCATGATCAAAAGAAGTATCAAAATCTAAGCATTTTTTCTAAATCTACTCGTTGATACTCATTAAATACTAACTTTTTTCTGAAAGTCAGTTAATAAAAAATGACAATTTGTGTAAAATCCCTTATCATTCAGCTGCTTTTAGAGAACAACTAAAAATTTGCTCACTTTAACGCCGATATCTTTCTGAACTTTACGATATTTGACTAGATTTTTAAAATAAGTTGCTCCATAGAGTTGACTATTAAATTATGTAAAATGATCCTTCTTATCGTTCGCGCATGCGCAGATAAAATTTATTTCATACAACTGCTCATATTTCCTAAAATATTTAATATATTTATATTCCAATTGCACAATATTGTTTCTACTATATTTTGTCAATCTCTCTGAAACCGGCGTTAAATTTGGTTGAAAACCCTGCATGTTATAAGCAAAAAACATGCAAGAATTTTTTTTATTTTTTTAAATAAATCGCTATATCTCTATTAATATACGTGCTATTGTTACACAAAAGAATACACATATTGCACAATGTCTGTTTATTTATATTCGGTAGCGGTAGATCATTTCGTGCATATTATTTTACAGGGTGATCCCAAGTATTATTTTTTTCTTTGATGTTTTGTTGGTCCCCTAATTGCCCCCCATAACAAATCGACATTGCTAAATAGGAGGTCATACATGTTCTTTTTAATCCTGAAATTCCAGAAGAATCTGTCAAGTATATTTCTAAATATTCGACAAAATGTCTAAAATTGAAAGTTGCCGGTCATTAATGGCAATATAGTGTATATATATATATATATATGTGTGTGTATATACATATATATTAAGCAAATGAAAAAATAAGTATTGTGCGAAAATATCCTTTTGCGCGTAGAATAATTTCTTGATGTTTTCCTTTCTTACTTACTTTCTTTTTTTTTTTTTTTTTTTTTTTTTTTTTTGAGTACTTTAGGAGTGAGTTTTTATCGAGACTAGGATGCAAATCATATTTTACGGTGTTAAAATCAACATAGAAAATATTATAAAAATAAAATGTAATAGATGTACATTATTTTAACTAAAAATATCTGCACATATATTTTTTAAAGAGATAAAATATATGGGGTTTGCCGTCTAGTTTTGTAGTGAATAAAGTATGATTAAAATGTTTATAAATTTTCTACTGAAAGTATAAGTAAGTATTTTGCTTATACTAACATGATTTTGAGTGCCATTTGTTTCGCATGTTTTAGGATGCATTTTGGTCTGTCATCCACACGGTATTAAAATATGAAATCATAAAATAAGAAATTTAAATACTGAAACCTTCTCTGAAAAATTGTCTAACTAACAGTGCAAATTCCATTGAAATTCATCCAGTATAGCAGATTACAAATAAATCTCGTAATATGTTGATATGACAATCTTGGTTTATTAACAGCATTCTATTTATCATGAAAAATATAAAGCAACTGATAAATCATTTTTAAATAAATAAAAAAAAATTGTTAGATAGTTAAAATTTTTAGATCATCAATTGAATTGTTAAATTGTATCAGTCAACCTACCAAACAAAGCGCAACCAATAAAACATAAACACAAAACGCACAATCACGTGATCAAATCGCCCAGAAAATTTTTCTGGGTCGCCCGCGCCAAGTTTGGGTGAGGTTGGGTAGCAAATTTTAATCGCTGAACGGGCTAAAGTAAATCAAGTAGGCCACGTGATGCTTTTCCCGAATATTTTGGATTTTATCTGAGTGAACACAGGCATGTATTTCCGTTACGAAAACCATGTTTTGGAAGGATAAAGAAATATAGTCGTCGGTTTTACCTATTTTGAACCATAAAAATAATGAAATAATTTAATTATTTTAAAACTAGCTGAGCCGCCCGGTGTTGCGCGGACCCGTAGCAATATTCTTAAATAGACCGGAAATATCTACTGCAAAATCTCATAAAAAGATCCGATCTCTAGCCGAACGAAACTCGAAACGGGTCCCCGCTGCCTACAGTACCATTTAGCAGGCGTTGTGCGCACGCATTTCAAAATCTTGAAAAAAAAAAAAAAAAAACAATCTCGAATTTTTTAGTTCCACATTCCACCACCAAGGGGCGAACTCTATTCTTAATAAAACTCTTTCTGAACGAAACTCCGTTAAACAACCTACTCAAAGATACATCAGTCAAGGGGGTGGCGGACTTAAGCAAGAATTTAAGATAGTTGTTGAAATTACTGTTCGAAAATAGTGGTAATTATGGATTTGAAATTTAATATTAAATAAGTAATATTTATCACAGGGCTCTGTCAAAACTCTGTCAAACTCTGTCAATCTGCACCAAAGACGGTAGAAAACGGTACGGTTTTAAGTATTTGATCGCGCCCCCCTAAAAAAAATTTATTAGCAAGAATTTGAGATGTTTGTTGAAGTTACTATTCGAAAAAAGATATAAGTACACTTTTGAAATTTTATATTAAATATGTATTATTTATCCCAGGGGTCTGTCAAAAATCCGCATCTAAAACGGTACAGATTTAAATATTTGATCGTGGCAAAATAAAAAAAAATATTGCCCCCCTCCTTCCTCCTTAATTTGATGCCCCCTAATCTTTAAACTCTATATTGTCTGTTATAAACTATCCGGAAGTTTTACATTAAATAAGTAACATTTATCTCAGAGCTCTGTCAAAAATCAGTATCTTTAACGGTAGAAAACGGTACGAATTTAAATATTTGATCGCCCTCCCCCTAAAAATTTTTATTACCCCTCCCCGAAATTTGACGCCCCCTACTCTTTAAAATCTTTATTATGTGTTACCTGAAAGTTCTAAATCAATCGTTTCGTGAGTTTTCTTAATTTTAACAAATTCGCGTTTCAGCATTTCCTTTCCATTTTAAAATTCGAATTTTTTTTTATAAAACATAAACTTGCGGATCGGTTTTTATAAAATTTTGATATTAATAAACAGCGTTTAAAGGTAGGGCTAGATGCATAACTTTAAAATTTCTAAATGGTGTATTTTAAAAAATTTGAAAACTTTCCAAATAATCCTAGTTTAAAAATCATTTGTGGTTTCGAAAAACTTGCTTTTAAATTGAGAATATGAAAGCAATCATCCAATTAATGAAATAATAATTAATATCTAAGGTTGTAATTGAGCGACTGGGAAGAAATTTACATACAGTCCCTCAAATATGTAGCTGAATCAGCTGCCAATTTCAAAATCCTTCCATTTACGAATTTCAAAAGCAAGGTTGCTATCCACTTTTCGAAAAATGATTTCTAGTGGATAGCAACTGAAAAGATTATTATATTTTCTGTTTTTAAAAACTAATTTCTAAAGACTGCTTGAGTTGAAAAGTTTTTAGAAGATTTAGGAATGCATTTTCCGAAAAGTGGATAGCAACTGAAATGATTATCATACAGTTTTGATCGTTGTTTATATTTTCTGTTTTTAAAAACTAATTTCTAAAGATTACATTGGTTAAAAAGTTTTTTAGAAGATTTAGGAATACACACCCTCTGGAAATAACGTAAAAAAAAAAAAAAAAAAAAAAAAAAAAAAAAAAAAAAAAAACAGGTAATCATATTGAGGTTTTGTGCACGCTATTCTAGACAGAAACACACTTCATTTTTTTTTAGAAACCGATTGCACACTTTTTTTCAGGATACCAAAAACTTTAAGCTCGGTCTATTTATACAAAATTTTTAGCCTACCATGAACAAAAATAATTTTAAATCATAATATGTTTTTAAGGAAAAAAATTATGATTTAAAATTATTTTTCCTTTTTTTTTAAATTTAATATTCATAACTTCCTTATACGAAACAGGTGTTCAAATAATTTTTTATACAAAATTTTTAGCCTACGCACAACCATAAAACAAAAATAATTCTAAATCATAATATTTTTTCCTTAAAGAAAATTATTATAAATTGTTAATAAAATAATTTTTTTCTTTTTTTTATTTAATATTCATAACTTCCTTATACGAAACAGGTGTTTAAATGATATTCATAACTTCCTTATATGAAAAAATATTATAAATTGCAATCATTTTTAAAAAATGATTTCAATTTATAATATTTTTTCGTATAAGGAAGTTGTGAATATTAATGAACTTTAATTATCCGTGAGTTTATGAAATTCTTTCCGCATTAATAAATAACTATGATTGAACGTGATTTCCATAAAAAAAAGAAATTAATTTATTAATGCGGGAATCATAAATACCTGTTTCGTATGTAGTTTCGTATAAGGAAGTTAAGAATAATAAATTAAAGAATGAAAATGAATAATAAATTAAAGAATTAAAAAAAAAAAAAAAAAAAAAAAAAAAAACGTAATAAAAACTCGGAAATGTTGTACATTAGTTATTCTTTCTTTTTCTGGCTTGAATAATGGAATTAAATGGTCTGGAATTACATCACATGCTTTATATATTGAAACATAATTATGTCATCCGTAATGACTTAAAAGCTTACGTCGGTAAACCAAATTCAAAGTTCAAATCTCTAGAGGAAGTTGAAGCGACCTATTGCGATCGGGGAAAAATATGTATTAAATCTTTAAAATACAAAGATGATATTGAGCGATACATAAATTTTTTGAAAAGTGATTTTACACCACACACTACCATACATGAGGTTTTTAGAGTTATTTATTTTGATTCTCCTAAATTTTGTAATGATCTGGTAGTAGCTTGGATAGAAGCGGAAGTTGAAGAAAGTTTGAAACCGACGACGACAAAGTATAGTCGTCCCATTCTTGGTATTGATTATGTATCTCCTGATGTTTCAGTAGAAAATATTTTACAGTATGTGTGAAGGATGAAATGCTTCATTATCTTGCAGTTTACCTTTATAGAAGAAAGCTAGGTGGTTTAAAAGAAATAAAAGCACAGATGACTGATTCAGAATTAGAACCGGACTCTTAAACTTTAGAGAAGGGTAATCAAAATGTGGTGAAAAGAATAGATTCCGCCCCATCAGAATCAGAAGAAGCTCCTTCTTTACCTCCAAAAAAAAGACAACTCAGATTAAAATAATATTACAGTGTTAATTACAAATTGTTCATTATCTCAGCAACTATTGATCCTACAGCTTCGAAAAACACAGCTATATAGTCATTCTTTGCGCATTTTTTCAGAGGATTATTATTATATGTTAAAATCAATTATCTCTATTGAATTTATGCATTTGTTAGAGGTCATTCCATATAATTGAATCTGTTGAGTTGAGCATTTCAAAAATAAATATTTTGGTTGGACATAATCGGTTAGCATGATTTTTATTTCTTAACATCATTTACTATTTATCTATCGGTTGACTATGTTATAATTTAAATTTATTCAAAATATTTATTTTGGTTGGAAAGTGTTACATAATCGGCTAGCATAATTTTTATTTCTTGACATCATTTACTATTATCTATCGGTTGAATATGTTGAAATTTAAATTTATTCAAGATATAAATATTTTGGTTGGAAAGTGTTACATAATCGGCTAGCATGATTTTTATTTCTTAACATGATTTACTATTTAGTTATCGGTTGAATACGTTATATTATCTATCGGTTGAATACGTTAAAATTTAAATTTAGTCAAAATATAAATATTTTGTTTGGAAAGTGTTACATAATCGGCTAGCATGATTTTTATTTCTTAACATCATTTACTATTATCTATCGATTGACTATGTTATATTATCTATCGATTGAATATGTTAAAATTTAAATTTAGTCAAAAATAAATATTTTGAGATTTTTAGTTGCTTTCTGTATGCCAAAAGGTTAAGTCTTTTGAATCAGGAAGCTATGAAATCTTCTGAGGGATATCGAATTTTGCCATTTTTAGTATTTTTTTTAATTTAAATTCTTAAAAAGCATTTAAAAGTAAATGAAAAATTTAGATTTCTAGTTTGTGTCTGTACACCAAAAGGTTAACTGATTTGAAACAGGATGGTATGAAATGTTTATGGAGGTACGTAATTCCTCCAAATATATCCTTTTTTTACCTGTACGTATTTAAACTTTTTTGAAAATGAACGTATAGTTTTGAGATGATTTTTAGTTGCTTTCTGTACGCCAAAGTGTTAACGCTTTTGAATCAGGAGGTTATGAAATATTTTGAGGGATATCGAATCTCGCCATTTTTAGTAATTTTTTTTTTCATTTTAATTCTTAAAAGGGTTTAAAAGTAAATGTAAAATTTAGATTTCTAGTTTGTGTATGTACGCCAAAGGGTTAACTAATTTGAAACCGGATGCTATGAAATATTTATAGAGGTGCCTAATTGCTCCAAATATATCCTTTTTTTACTTGTGCATATTTAAACTTTTTGAAAATGAACGTATAGTTTTGAGATGATTTTTAGCTGCTTTCTGTACGCCAAAGGGTTAACGCTTTTGAATCAGAAGGCTATGGAATATTTTGAGGGATATCGAATCTCGTCATTTTTGGTATTCTTTACATCTAAATTCTTAAAAGGGTTTAAAAGTAAAGGTATATTTTGTATTTCTAGTTTGTGTCTGTAAGCCAAAGGGTTAACTGATTTGAAACAGGATGCTATGAAATGTTTATAGAGCTACCTAATCTTTCCAATTATATCCTTTTTTTTTACTGGTAAATATTTTATTCCATGATATCAAAAAAATTAAGCTTTGACTATTTATGAAAAACATTATAATCTATGCACAACAATAAACGAAAATAATTTTAAATCATAATATTGTTTTCTTAAATAAAATTATTATATAAATTGTTAATTTTTTTTTTCATAATAAATAAATCATAAATTTATAATAAATAAATCAAAGTTATTTTTTAAGGCTGAAATCATAACACCTGTTTTCGTAAAAAAAAAAAAAAAAAAAAAAAAAAAAAAAAAAAAATTAAATATCTCAAGTTAAAATTATTTATCTCTATTGAATTAATGCATTATTAAAAGAAAACATTTGATGACACACTTTTCATAATTGATGTTAAAAATTTCCTGTCTTAAATTTCACAAATAATTTTTTTTTGTAATTCACCCATTCAAGTCTGTAATATTATAGTTAATTACAATTTGTTTTTTTTATCACAGTAACTATTGCTCCTATAGCTTTGAAAAACACATTGCACATTTTTTTTTTAGGATTATTTTGACTATTTTTAATTAGCGTGCCTATATTGAAACCCATTTAGAGACAATTTTAACAAATATTGCTATTTCAGGTTAAATATAATAAAATTAAAAAAAAAAAGTTGGAAAATGTTTCATAATCCATCCGCGAGTTTTGATTTTTTTCTTCTTAAATCTTTTTTATACTTTATGCATTGATATAACATTTTATTATTTAAATATAATCAAATTTTAAAAAAATGTTGGAAAATGTTTCATAATCCATCCGCGTGTTTTGATTTTTTTCTTTGTTAAATCTTTTTTATACTGTATGCATTGATATAACATCTTATTGGTTAAATACAATCAAATTTTTAAAAAAATGTTCGAAAATGTTTCATAATCAATCCGTAAGTTATGCGTTTTCTTTGTTAAATCTTTTTTATACTGTATACATTGATATAACATCTTATTATTTAAAAAAATTGTTGGAAAATGTTTCATAATCCATCCGCGAGTTTTGATTTTTTTCTTCTTAAATCTTTTTTATACTTTATGCATTGATATATAACATCTTATTGATTAAAAATAATCAAATTTTAAAAAAAATGTTGGAAAATGTTTCATAATCCATCCGCGAGTTTTGATTTTTTTCTTCTTAAATCTTTTTTATACTTTATGCATTGATATAACATCTTATTGGTTAAATACAATCAAATTTAAAAAAAAATGTTGGAAAATGTCCAATACGCAAGTCATGTTTTTTCTTTCTTACATTTTTTTTAATAATTTATAATGGCAGAAATATAATGTAATCAAAAAGAACTTTCAAATGATATACTACTCAAAAAATTAATTTTCTACCCCCATAGGCCCCCCTATGGCAAATATTGGAATATGAAAATAGCCATTTTCAAGGCAGGGAAAAGTTAGCCTACTTGAGTATATGTTACGTTGCTGTAGCTCAATTAGGGCCAGAATTATAAGCAAAGGAAATTTGAGGTACCAAAACCGTCCTAGAGTAATGGAAAGTGAAAATTTTTACAATTTTCAGTTATTACATGTAGTAACCTTTCAAATGATAAACAGCACGCCATAATATAAATAATTAAAAAAAAGGAATTTTTATAGGCCCCCCTATGATTAATCCCCCCTATGGCAAATATTGGAAAATGAAAATAGCCATTTTAAATTCGGGGAAAAGTTAGCCTACTTGAGTATATTATAAGTTATGGTAGCTCAATTAGGGCCAGAATTATAAGCAAATAAAAAAATGAGATACCAAAACCGTCCTAGAGTAATGGAAAGTGAAAAAGTTTTACAATTTTCAGTTACTACACTCAATTTCCTTCCAAATGATACCCAACATGCCATAGTATAAACAACTTTAAAAAATTCATTTTTATAGCCCCCCCCCCCCTATGGTACATATTGAAAAATGGATATAGCCAAATGAATGGCATGCTATATATTTATATAGATAAATAGAACTTTAATATATATATACATGAACTAATTATATATATATATATATATATATATATATATATACATTAAATATATATATACATATATATACATTATATATATATATACATATATATAGTTTTTTCTTAGTTGCTCTTGGTTTTGTTAATTATAGTTTTAGTTACAGTTTGTTAGATGTTTTTTCGTGTACTAAATTATATGAATTTGGATTTTTCAATATATATATATATGAACCATTTATAGCCCCCCCCCCCCCCCCACCTATGGTAAATTTTGGAAAACTGCACAGGCTATATATATTGATATATAAACATTTAAAATATAGACACATTTAAAATATAGACATTTATTAGATTAGATTAATGTCTATATTTTAAAACCGTCCTAGAGTGATAGGAATTACAAATAAATCAAAAATTTTGAATAATTCGCTTACTACACGCAATTGTCTTTAAAACGATTTGTAATAAGTCATATTACAACTAAACTTTTAAAAATATTTAAAATGATGGCAGTTGAGAAAAAAATTACCCACCATACTTCAAATATATGTATAATGGGTTATACAGGGTGATTCATAAATATCGAAACAATAGGCTATTTCCTTAAATATTGCCCCTAGACCCATACTTCAAATTGCAAAGTTTCATAAAAAAAGGTGCAAAAGTTAATGACATAAGTTGCAACTCCATGGGGGGTCTATTTGAAAAATTACGAAAATTAATTTTTATACGGCCCCCGTAGTGTAAAAATTCCAATCAGGAAGACTTTCCTTATCCATTCCTGAATTAAACACAAAAAATTGCATCTTCATATCTGAAAAACTCGCAAAGTTATGGCCGTTTAAATAATTCATCAGGTTTTAAGGGATTAGACCCAAACTGAAATGCGTGCAATCCAAGATATAATGTTACTTTAAGAGTTCTAGAAAACATGTACAAAATATATTTCTTGAGTTAGAATTTTGATTTTTTTTTCTTTTTTTTTGCGATGGTTAACCATATAATTGGCAAACAAAATCACATGCTAATATTTCTCATAAAGGTTTTAAAAAATTTAAATGATTAGTATTTTTTAAAGCGGATTTAATTTAAAATCTTTGTAACTCGAAACATTATTCATCGGATTTCATTTTTTTTTTTCATTTAATTAAAGAGGAAAGTACAATTTTAGTTTTGTTTCAGGATTTTTTTAAATATTAATTTTAAAAATATTAAAAATATTTATTTAAAAAATTATGTAACTTATTTTTAAAAAAATCATATTTACAAAAGTAAAATTTTTTTCAAATTTTCCGAAACAAAATTAACGTAAAATAATCAAAAAAGACATGTTCCAAGTTTGCATCTTTTTTATTTACGATTCTTGACTTATAATAATTTAAAGATGAGAAATGGTAAAACGAGAAAAAAATACATCATGCAGAAAAACGCATTTAAAGTTTTAAACATTGATTGGCTCCTAATAAAATGTTTAAATGCTTTTTTAAAAAACTGCACGTGAAAAAGCAACTTCTTTCTGTAGCTTAAACTTCCGATTCAGTTTAACTTTTGCCGTTTCCACCTCCTTTTTGTACTATTTAAATGTCCATAAATAAATGTTAAATGTGTAATTTGAAACAATGCTTTTTCTAACATGCCGATTAGGAGTTTTTCATATTTTAGCCCTCACAAATTCAGGTTTTTTTATCGTCCCGGGGAGGCCGTTAAAAAAGTCTGTATTGTGGGGCCGGGCCGGGCCGGGCCTAACGTATTTTTTCTTACCGAATCGGGTGTTGGTGTGATTTATGACGGCCAATGATCCACACGAGGGATATCGGCCCGAAGGAGGGAGTGCCTTCCGTGGAGGTCTTTCTAAGGGAACATAACCCGTATTTACGCAAGGATATCCAATGTTAGAAGAAAACAACTGAAAACCCCGAACGATGGGGCCGAAGGGCGCGATTGGGTTCAAACCCAGCACCTCCCGTCTACCAGCTTTGAGAGCAGAACCTCTCGGCCACTGGTTATACCGAACCGGGACTGGCTTCCTTATTCCTAGGTCTCCCTTGGGCGAAATTTTCAGTCCCGGTCTCGAGACAACCCGTATTAAAATTATTACCTCTGACTGACCTAATCCGTGCAAAAATAACTAAAATTTGGCTCAGCCCAAAAACTATTACAACAAATGCATATATTTTAAAATGGCCATTATTTTACAATAAAACTTTAAAATTCGTATTTTTAAAGGATAGTAGATTTTAAGGCAAAAAAATTAAAATGCAGCAAAATTAGTGAAAAAAAATCTGCCTATGACGGAATCCTTTCTTAAACGGAAAAATTTGTTAATCCACGGAAAATGAATATAATAACACCTGAGAAAAAATAGACTACAATTACAAGGGAACTTGTCTATAACGCTTTTTTTTCCCTTTCCTATGTGATTCCATCTTAAAAGATTAGCATTTTTATAGCATTTATAGCATTTTTCATTGTCTCTAACACATGGAATATGGATTAACGATATTAAAGGAGAAGTGAATAATTTACATATAAATAGAGATTCATTAATAAAACAAATAATCACAGCTTTTGGCGCTTCTTTAAAAATAATAATTATAAACATGAAAAAAGAAAAGATATAATAAGTATTTTTGGTCAGAACTCCTCCATACGAAACAACTTTTAACCATACCGATGTAAAAAACTACGTAGAAATTCAGTCAGGCCGGGACAGACTACGATTTGAACTTTTTTACAGGCCAGGCAGGGCCGAACTTTTTTTCTTATGGGTCGGATCGGGACCGGACCTAGATATTTCGACCCGTACAGACTTCTAGTGCAGACCACCAGCATACTTTGAAAACAGGTTTAACATAAAATTTATACGCTGCATATTTTATGTTCAAAGGAAAGGCACTGTCTTATATCGACTTTTAATAATGTACAATTTGTGGATTATCCCTATCTTGCATTCAAAATGAGTCAAAAACTCGTCGCTTGGAGGCATGGATAAATGGTGTAAGTCACGAATTTTGGATTTTGATATCTCTGCGAATTTTGAAGGTATCGAGATGAATTTTTTTGTGTTTAATTCAGGAATGGATAAGGAAAATTTTCCTAATTGGGAATTTTACTCTACGGGGGCCGTATAGAAATTTAATTTTTGTATTTTCTCATATAGACCCACCATGGAGTTGAAACTTATCTCATCAAATTTTGCACCTTTTTTTATGAAACTTTGCAATTGGAAGTATGTGCCTAGGGGCAATATTTAAGGAGATAGCCTATTGTTTCGATATTTATGAATCACCCTGTATACATATAATGTATGATATATAATGTATAATATACCCTTTTTTTTTCAAACTGTTGAGTATTTAAAAAAAAAATGTTCTTGTGTAAAATATGGAACTCCATATTTTACACAAGAACATATTTTACACAAGAACATATTTAAATATCATGAGGCCTCTTTGGTTTTTTGTCAGAAATGTATTTTAAAAAAAACCAAAGAGGTTCAGTAGTTTCTTTTCCGAAAAACATTCATTTATATTTCAAAGTTATTATTATTATTTTTTTTTAATTAACGCAAAGTAATCATTTAATAAACTGTAATACTTTTCGAACTGTTCTGCAGATGTACCAGTTAAAATATTTTACTGAATTTTTATTGTTGAACCTGAAAAAGAAATGATCTGTGCAGTAAAAAATTTTGTTCAAATTTCTTAAAGTGTTGATAAAAAAAATGTACTGAGTATTGCAGTATGTATTAATTGTGAATTCTTTTTTGTTGAACTTGAAAAAAAAATCTTTAACACTTTTGCCATAATTGTTTCAAATATGGTTATTTGATGAACCTGAAAAAGAAATGCTCTGTGCAGTAGAAAATTTGGTTCAAATTTCTTAAAGTGCTGATAAAAAAAATGTACTGAGTATTGCAGTATGTATTAATTAAATATTTTACTGAATTTATATTTGTTGAACCTGAAAAAGAAATGATCTGTAACAGTAGAAAATTTGGTTCAAATTTCTTAAAGTGCTGATAAAAAAATGTACTGAGTATTGCAGTATGTATTAATTAAATATTTTACTGAATTTATATTTGTTGAACCTGAAAAAGAAATGATCTGTACAGTAGAAAATTTGTATCAAATTTCTTAAAGTGCTGATAAAAAATGTACTGATTACTTTAAACATGTTATACTTTTTGCTTGATATAACCTCTTGATATTTGATTATAATCAAATTGACATAGTACTTCAATAATCCATTTACTGACCGCTCCCATCCCCCTATGGTTAAGACCCCTATGTAAAATATAATATATATAACTGGTTGAAATTAAAAGTACGCAACCAGTCGTTTAAAATGATGTATCACATGTGGCAGTGTAATTTAAGAAAAAAATAAATAAAATTTTACCTTTTATACACCATAATTAAACTTTAAATATATGTATGTTGGGGGTTCTTTGCACACTTTATCTATTTAATTTTTTCAAAAATAAAACTGCTAAAATTGGCTGCTTTTACTATAATACTTTTTCGGAATACATTTCCGAAAAACTATTTAAGAAACCAAAGAGATAATCATTTCGGTACTTTCTTAAACACTTTTTCCGGAAAAAGTGTTTAAGAAAATACTTTTCCGAAAAGAATTCCGAAATTCATTTATATTTTAAAGTTATTTTTCATTTTTTAAAAAGAAAAAAAAATTAACGTAAACTATAAAATAATCATTTAATAAATACTTTTCGGAAAAGTACTGTGAAAAAAAAAGGGGTGGGGGCATGCAGATGTATCAGTTAAATACTTTACTGAATTTTTGGTGGTGTTATTGTTGAAACAAATAGACAGAAAAAAAATAATTCAGTAAAGTATTTAACTGATACATCTCTGCAGTAGAAAGTTTGAACCAAATTTTCTACAAGTACTGACAAAATGTACTGATCAAATAATTGTTTATGAATCCAAATTTGTTTTTAAATTTAAAAAAAAAATTGGAACCTGAAAATTAAAATGTTTTGGATTTGAAACTTAAAACATGTAAAATTATCTTGACTTGAAACATGACTTGCGTATTGGACACTTTCCAACATTTTTTTTAATTTGATTGTATTTAACCAATAAGATGTTATATCAATGCATAAAGTATAAAAAAGATTTAAGAAAAAAAAAAATCAAAACTCGCGGATGGATTATGAAACATTTTCCAATATATATATTTTTTAATTTGGTTATATTTAAATAATAAGATGTTATATCAATGCATACAGTATAAAAAAGATTTAACAAAGAAAAAAATCAAAACTCGCGGATGGATTATGAAACATTTTCCAACATTATTTCTTAAATTTGATTATATTTAAATAATAAGATGTTATATCAATGTATACAGCATAAAAAAGATTTAACAAAGACAAAGCATAACTTGCGGATTGATTATGAAACATTTTCCAACATTCTTTTATTAATTTGGTTGTATTTAACCAATAAGATATTATATCAATGCATACAGTATAAGAAAGATTTAAGAAGAAAAAAAATCAAAACTCGCGGATGGATTATGAAACATTTTCCAACATTTTTTTTTATTTGATTATATTTAAATAATAAAATGTTATATCAATGCATAAAGTATAAAAAAGATTTAAGAAGAAAAATCAAAACTCGCGGATGGATTATGAAACATTTCCCAACCTTTTTTTTTTTTAATTTGATTATATTTAACCTGAAATAGCAATATTTGTTAAAATTGTCTCTAAATGGGTTTCAATATAGGTAGGCTAATTCAAAAATAGTCAAAATAATCCTAAAAAAATGTGCAATGTGTTTTTCGAAGCTGTAGGATCAATAGTTCCTGTGATAAAAAACAAATTGTAATTAACTATAATATTACAGACTTGAAGGGGTGAATTACAAAAAAAAATTATTTGTGAAATTTAAGACAGGAAATTTTTAACATCAATTATGAAAAGTGTTTCATCAAATGTTTTCTTTTAATAATGCATTAATTCAATAGAGATAAATAATTTTAACTTGAGATATTTAAATTTAATAATAATTTTTTTTTCTTTCTTTTTTTTTATGAAAACATGTGTTATGATTTCAGCCTTAAAAAATAACTTTGATTTATTTATTATAAATTTATGATTTATTTATTATGAAAAAAAATTAACAATTTATATAATAATTTTCTTTAAGAAAACAATATTATGATTTTAAATTATTTTCGTTTATTGTTGTGCATAGATTATAATGTTTTCATAAATAGTCAAAGCTTAATTTTTTTGATATCATGGAATAAAATA
The DNA here is from genome assembly GCA_963932465.1 of Maratus speciosus. Classification (NCBI taxonomy): domain Eukaryota; kingdom Metazoa; phylum Arthropoda; class Arachnida; order Araneae; family Salticidae; genus Maratus; species Maratus speciosus. The sequence continues at coordinate 58,640,191 of OZ010796.1, read as the reverse complement.
TTTACCAGTAAAAAAAGCATATAATTGGAAAGATTGGGTAGCTCTATAAACATCTCATAGCATCCTGTTTCAAATCAGTTAACCCTTTGGCTTACAGACACAAACTAGAAATCCAAAATATACCTTTACTTTTAAACCCTTTTAAGAATTTAGATGTAAAAAAAAATACTAAAAATGACGAGATTCGATATCCCTCAAAGTATTCCATAGCCTTCTGATTCAAAAGCGTTAACCCTTTGGCGTACAGAAAGCAACTAAAAATCATCTCAAAACTATATGTTCACTTTCGAAAAGTTTAAATATGCACAAGTAAAAAAAGGATATATTTGGAGCAATTAGGCACCTCTATAAACATTTCATAGCATCCGGTTTCAAATCAGTTAACCCTTTGGCGTACAGACAGAAACTAGAAATCTAAATTTTTCATTTACTTTTAAATGCTTTTTAAGAATTTAAATTAAAAAAAAAATAGTAAAAATGGCAAGATTCGATATCCCTCAGAAGATTTCATACCTTCCTGATTCAAAAGACTTAACCCTTTGGCATACAGAAAGCAACTAAAAATCTCAAAATATTTATTTTTGACTAAATTTAAATTTTAACATATTCAACCGATAGATAATATAACATAGTCGATCGATAGATAATAGTAAATGATGTTAAGAAATAAAAATCATGCTAGCCGATTATGTAACACTTTCCAACCAAAATATTTATATTTTGACTAAATTTAAATTTTATTCAATATAACTTATTCAATCGATAAATAATAGTAAATGATGTTAAGAAATAAAAATCATGCTAGCCGATTATGTAACACTTTCCAACCAAAATATTTATTTTTTGAATAAATTTAAATTTTAACATATTCAACCGATAAATAATATAACATATTCAACCGATAACTAAATAGTAAATGATGTTAAGAAATAAAAATCATGCTAGCCGATTATGTAACACTTTCCAACAAAAATATTTATATTTTGAATAAATTTAAATTTTAACATATTCAACCGATAGATAATATAACATATTCAACCGATAGATAATAGTAAATGATGTTACGAAATAAAAATCATGCTAGCCGATTATGTAACACTTTCCAACCAAAATATTTATTTTTTGAATAAATTTAAATTTTAACATATTCAACCGATAGATAATATAACCTATTCAACCGATAACTAAATAGTAAATGATGTTAAGAAATAAAAATCATGCTAGCCGATTATGTAACACTTTCCAATCAAAATATTTATTTTTTGAATAAATTTAAATTTTAACATATTCAACCGATAACTAAATAGTAAATGATGTTAAGAAATAAAAATCATGCTAGCCGATTATGTAACACTTTCCAACCAAAATATTTATATTTTGAATAAATTTAAATTTCAACATATTCAACCGATAGATAATAGTAAATGATGTTAAGAAATAAAAATTATGCTAGCCGATTATGTAACACTTTCCAACCAAAATAAATATTTTGAATAAATTTAAATTATAACATAGTCAACCGATAGATAAATAGTAAATGATGTTGAGAAATAAAAATCATGCTAGCCGATTATGTCCAACCAAAATATTTATTTTTGAAATGCTCAACTCAAAAGATTCAATTACATGGAATGACCTCTAAAAAATGCATCAATTCAATAGAGATAACTGATTTTAACATATAATAATAATCCTCTGAAAAAATGCGCAAAGAATGACTAATGTGTTTTTCGAAGCTGTAGGATCAATAGTTGCTGAGACAATGAACAATTTGTAATTAACACTGTAATATTATTTTAATCTGAGTTGTCTTTTTTTGGAGGTAAAGAAGGAGCTTCTTCTGATTCTGATGCGGCGGAATCTATTCTTTTCACCAAATTTTGATTACCCTTCTCTAAAGTTGAAGAGTCCGGTTCTAATTCTGAATCAGTCATCTGTGCTTTTATTTCTTTTAAACCACCTAGCTTTCTTCTATAAAGGTAAACTGCAAGATAATGAAACGTTTCATCCTTCACACATACTGTAAAATATTTTCTACTGAAACATCAGGAGATACATAATCAACACCAAGAATGGGACGACTATACTTTGTCGTCGTCGGTTTCAAACTTTCTTCAACTTCCGCTTCTATCCAAGCTACTACCAGATCATTGCAAAGTTTAGGAGAATCAAAATAAATAACTCTAAAAACCTCATGTATGGTAGTGTGTGGTGTAAAATCACTTTTCAAAAAATTTATGTATCGCTCAATATCATCTTTGTATTTTAAAGATTTAATACATATTTTTCCCCGATCGCAATAGGTCGCTTCAACTTCCTCTAGAGATTTGAACTTTGAATTTGGTTTACCGACGTAAGCTTTTAAGTAATTGCGGATGACATAATTATGTTTCAATATATGAAACATGTGATGTAATTCCAGACCATTTAATTCCATCATTCGAGCCAGAAAAAGAAAGAATAACTAATGTACAACATTTCCAAATTTTTATTAAGGTTTTAAAAAAAATTAACAAAAGAATTTTATAATATTCTTTTTTTAAATTCTTTAATTTATTATTCTTTTTCATTCCTTAATTTATTATTCATAACTTCCTTATACGAAACTACATACGAAACAGGTATTTATGACTCCCGCATTAATAAATAACTTTAATTTCTTTTTTTTCTGTAAATCACGTTCAATCATAGTTATTTATTAATGCGAAAAAAACTTCATAAACTCACGGATAATTAAAGCTCATTAATATTCATAACTTCCTTATACGAAAAATATTATAAATTGAAATCATTTTTTAAAAATGATTTGAATTTATAATATTTTTTCGTATAAGGAAGTTATGAATATTAAATAAAAAAAAAAATATTTTATTAACAATTTATAATAATTTTCTTTAAGGAGAAAATATTATGATTTAAAATTATTTTTGTTTTATGGTTGTGCGTAGGCTAAAAATTTTGTATAAAAATTTTTTTGAACACCTGTTTCGTATAAGGAAGTTATGAATATTAAATTTAAAAAAAGGGAAAAATAATTTTAAATCATAATTTTTTTCCTTAAAACAATATTATGATTTAAAATTATTTTTGTTTATGGTAGGCTAAAAATTTTGTATAAATAGACCGAGCTTAAAGTTTTTTGGTATCCTGAAAAAAAGTGTGCAATCGGTTTAAAAAAAAATGAAGTGTGTTTCTGTCTAGAATAGCGTGCACAAAACCTCAATATGATTACCTGTTTTTTTTTTTTTTTTTTACGTTATTTCCAGAGGGTTTGTATTCCTAAATCTTCTAAAAAACTTTTTAACCAATGTAATCTTTAGAAATTAGTTTTTAAAAACAGAAAATATAAACAACGATCAAAACTGTATGATAATCATTTCAGTTGCTATCCACTTTTCGGAAGATGCATTCCTAAATCTTCTAAAAACTTTTCAACTCAAGCAGTCTTTAGAAATTAGTTTTTAAAAACAGAAAATATAATAATATTTTTAGTTGCTATCCACTAGAAATCATTTTCCGAAAAGTGGATAGCAACCTTGCTTTTGAAATTCGTAAATGGAAGGATTTTGAAATTGGCAGCTGATTCAGCTACATATTTGAGGGACTGTATTTGAAATCAGCAAAAACTTCTACATCCGAATGCATAAAAATTAAATCTATGAATTCAATATTTGAAAAATTTTACAGGTTGTCTATAAATGCTTCTACCCACCAGCGCTAGCCAGTCTGCTTTTCAAAACACCTGTTCTTGCTATGAAAGATTTCCCAAAATCAAGTGTTTCTTTGAAAGGAAATAAAAGAGATTTTATAAATGGATTTTTCAACTATTTACAGGAGTATGAAAATAATTTTTAGAATTTCTGAAATGGTAATTTTTTTCTGCATCTGGCTGTGTAATTTTTGAATTTTTAGGCCCAGTAAAATTTAAGATACATCCCTTTATATATAAAAAAAAAAATGTCCAGTACATTTATCGCCACGGCAGCGCTGTTTTCTGTTAACCCCTCGGATTCTCTTTAATTTTAGAAGAAATATTCTGCGGTTTGATAAAAATCTATGCTTTTGTTGAATTATGAATACTTTTCCATTCTTTTAATTTGGGGGTTTTAAATAATTTCTCAACTAATTATTCGAATTTTAAAATTCTGAAGCTCAGGCGCATCATGAGACACTTTCGGCTAGCCTCACAAAAATTTTGAGTCTCGTACGTGCCGTAGTTTTCGCTGGCCATTGCACACACACACACACACAGAGCTATTTGTTTTTAGATTCCTTTCTTCGATAAGACCTACTCCATGCCAAAAGCTTCTGAGCGCCCGCGCGGCGAAAACTGCACTTCTGAACAGCTGTGTCACATACTTCGCATAGGGCCTGTTCACGGATAAAGAACCAGCCGCGCGCGAACTCAGGATACAGGAACATGGAGTGTGTCTCTATCGTAGAATATACAAGGAAAAGGCAGCTGACGTCACTGTAGGTCAAATGGACTATATTCCAAATCTGGCTTCGAGGCTGAAAAAAGTCACGTGGTACCGGTAATTTACCCAAAGAACTTCTAACTGATAAGAAGGGAGGCTACTACTGCTTTCCGCATGAACTGTTTCACTGGCTGGAGAGGGTTTTTCATTACGTCTACGGAGCCTTCCCTTCTTTACGCTAGAATTTTTTACCTTGACCACGTGATCAAAACGTAGATGTAATATCCTCCATTTACCCACAGAATTTCTAACTGATAAGAAGGGAGGCTACTACTGCTTTCCGCGTGAACTATTTCACTGGCTAACGGGGATTTATATTACGTCTACGGAGCCTTCCATTCTTTACGCTAGAAGTTTTTACCTTGACCACGTGATCATAACGTAGATGGATCCACTGAGCTGTACAATAATACGGAGAGCTAACTCAACGATCCACTTTCTGCCGAGACCGCACCACACTTTCAATGCGCGCAAGTAGTGAGTCCTGCACTTTTCTTAATATTACAAGCATTTTTTCAAACTTTTCCGCATACTTTTTATCAATTTTGGTGTTTTTTACACCTTTTTGATATTTTTATGAGCAATACTTAACAAATTTTTCATTTTTTTTCGTTGAGCTTACCTAAAATTTCATTTTTAGCTAATACCAAACCAAAATATTGCGATTAACTTAAAAATAAACGGTCAAGTGAGAGTATTACTCGCGCTCAGAGGGTTCCATACAATAAATATATGAATTATTAACTTTATTATAAAAAAAAACCCGTTGCTAAAAGAATAATAAGACTTTCTAAAAAACTGTACAACGTAGGGTTGGGTATAGCTGTGTATACTAGAAAAGTATAAATGGGTATACCATAAAAGTTCAAAGAGATATGAAGACTAAATAATATCAAATATTGCTATTCTGTATAACTCTTTTTTTAATCTTGTCCTAATATACAAACAAAAGGGTTTTTTTTTCAAGTAGCTTAATTTGCCCCTCTGCATTTTTCCTAAATATATTTGTGTATGTTTAATAATCTGTAAATATGTGGGTTTAATAGTCTTTATTACATTATCCAATTTGAACTTTCCACCTTCCATAGTTTACGAGTAAAATGGCTGTGACAGACAGACAGACACAGGAGTGATTTTATAATGGTTCCGTTTTTACTTTTCAAGTACGGAACCCTAAAAATCTATAGTTTTTTTCAATAAAATATGTATATCAGTGAAAATTGTAGCAACTTCGTCAATTTTTTAAAAGAAAATAAAATTTGAAAACATCCACCCCATACTACTCTATGGGATGAAATCTATGTTTTTCCAAAGACAGTGGCGCAACCAGAATTCGGCTCGGGGGGGGGGGGGGGGGTTAAGATGTGGATAATAGTTATCGGCGGTTACTTGAATCACCTGTTAGTTGAATCAGTCTAGTTAATGAATGAAATTATGATGATTGTTTACTCGGTTAGTAGAATCACTTGTTACATTGATTGTGATTCATTTAAACAGTATTTTACAATATTACAGTTACAAAACATAAAATGCACCAATGAAATAACTATTACTACTATGTTAGATTTATGAAAAGTGTTTAAAAAATGATGAGGAAAACTTTAAGAGATGTAAGAGCACAGTACAGCAAACAATTTTTGTACGGAAAATCAGGAATCCATTGTTCAGTCAAAAATACACACGGGGTTTCACTAAAAGTCAATCCCGAATTCTTGTTCCTAACTTGAAAATTAATTAAACAATTTTAGCAAAATTTTAATAGACCTTGTGTCAGATATAACAATATCACGAGAATTGGTGAAGTTTACCATCATCCACGTCCAAACAGTGCTGAATTTTAGAATGTAGTTGACGTTATTATACATCCGTGCAAAAATTAGTATAATTTCGCCCGACCCAACAATTTTTTCAAAACTTGCATATATTTTTAAATTTCCATTGTTCTACAATTAAAATTTTCAATTTATTATGGTTAAAGAATTGTCATTTTCTAGGCAATAAATGTTATAGACGATAACAATTTCTAGAAATTAAAAATAAATATAAAGTTTGAAAAAGAACCTACATGTCACGAAATCCTGTCTTAAACGGAAAAAATATGTTTATCCATACAAAATGAATATAATAATTTGTGTGAAAATAATATAATACATTTAAACAGACGGTGTACCTGCTAAGGAGGGAACTTGTCTATATCGAACATTTCTGCTCTCCCTTGCGATCCCGTCTTAGAAAATTTTACGACATAACCAGGGTTGATTCTGTTCTGAATTTTCCGAAAATTAAAAAAAAAAATAGCTCCTCATTCCGAAAACTCGGACATAAAAATATCGCGGATTTCGACAAATGGTTGCCGTAAAAAATCAATTTCGTAAATCGTTCGCAAAAAAACTCGCCAAAGGATCGTGGGGAAAACGCGAATTTCGTCAAAGGATCGCGAAAAAAACAAAAATTTTGCAATGATCGCTAAAAATAATACTAATTTCGTCTAAAGATCGAAAAAAAGGCTAAAATTTCGTCTAAAGATTATAAAAAAACGCAAATTTCGTCTAAAGATCGCGAAAAAAACGCAAATTTTGTCTAAAGATCGCTAAAAAAACGCACATTTCGTCTAAAACAGGTGTGATTCGGAGTGAAAAAAATTCTGAAATTCACAGCATATTTTCTGAAAAGTTACAGCAGAGAGAGGGGCGGGGGAGTTCCGCGGTCTTTCGACGAAATTCGCGTTTTTTGCTATCTTTTGACGAACTTTGTGTTTTTTTGCGATCTCTTGACGAAATTTGTTTTGCTATCTTTTGACGAAATTTGCAGTTCATTCGTGATATTTTGAAGAAATGTGGTTTTTAACGCGATTTTTTGACGAAATTTGTTTTCTCGTGATCTTTTGTCGAAATTAACGTTTTTTTTCGCGATCTTTTGTCGAAATTAGCGGTTTCCTTCCCGATTTTTCGTCGAAATTCGCTGCTTTTTTATACGACCTTTTGACGAAATTTGTGGGTTTTTCGCAATTCTTAGACGAAATTTGCGTTTTTACCGCGATTCTTTGACGAAATTTGCAGTTTTTCCTCAATTCTTTGACGAAATTTGCAGATTTTCCTCAATTCTTTGACGAAATTTGCAATTTTCCCTCGATTTTTTGACAAAATTTGCGCTTTTCCTGCGCTCCTTTGACGAAATTGGATATTTTTCTACAAACGATTGCCAAAATTTATATTTTTCGGTGACCATTTGTCGAAATTCGCGGTATTTTTTATGTCCAAATTTTCGGATTGGTGACAGATTTTTTCAATTTTCGGAAATGAATGCCTTAAATTTTCAGAAAATTCGGAACAGAATCACCCCTAGTCTAAAGAATGCGGAAAAAACGCAAATTTCGTCAATGGATCGCACAAAAAGCGCAAATTTAGTCAAAGAATTGCGTAAAAAGCCTGTAAATTTCGTCAAAAGATCGCGAAAAAAAGCAAATTTCGTCAATCGATCGTAGAAAAAGCGCAAATTTCATGAAATGATCTCGAAAAAAACCCTCAAATTTCATCAAAGGGTTACGAAAAAAAAGCAAATAGTGAAAAAACGCAAATTTCGATAAAGGAAAGCGGAAAAAACTCGAATTTCGTGAAAGAGCCGCGGAAAAAAGCATAATAGTTAATGCCGGGAGGGAATTCCCCCCCTCTGCTGTAACCTTTCAGAAAATTTGCTGTGAATTTCAAGATAAATTAAATATCGCAACCCAGGACACTTTTTTAAAAATGGGAGATACAAACATGAAAAAAGCTAAAATAAGTTTTTTTTTTTTTTGTCAGAACTCCTCGTACAAGACAATTTTTAACCGCAATGGCGTAAAAATCTCTATTTTGTAGAAATTCAGTCGGGCAGGGTAGGACTTGCTAAATTTTTGTATTAGCCAGGCCGAACTTTTAGATTTTATACCGGGCCAATAAATTTTTTGTGAAAAAATAATGGGAAAACGGGCGAATAATGGGAAAACGAAATTTTTTTCAACGGATCGGCTCGCGCTCGGGTGCGGAAATTTCGGCCTGTAGTTAGTTCGACCTGAGTTTAGATTTAGGCTTCTAACAAGAAGTTTGAAACTGAAAGAGACCTATAAAACGTATGTTTTCTGTTTTTGTCTGGAAGTCAATGGTCCATTATCGTTTCGAACGGAGCAAAGACAGAAATGCAATTAAAAAACTGTACACTGTACAATACTTAAACTCAAAGCGTCTATACGGCAGGAAATGATCATTCTCTTAGCCTAAGACATCTCGAAAATGTGATCCATGACCTTTTTCAAAACAAATGACTAGTTTTCACTTAACCAGTGCATGTAATACACGCTTTCACAGTTTTAAATACAATATTCGCCGTTTAATTGGATCACTTTGTTGAATAGAATTTGATTCAGCAAAGCCACAGATTCCAAATAAGCCAAAAAAATTTTAATATTAATTTCAGTTTTGATTCATAAAAGCGGTTTAATTGCTTAACTAGTGATTCATATAAGCGGCAACTATAATAATTTTTGTAGCTCTGGGAGGGGTTTTAACTCCGAATCCCTCCCTCACTGCACCAGTGAATTATTTATTGAGTTATAAACGATTTTGATCGCGTGACGACCGGTTTTTCCTCCTTTTTGTGGCTATCACGTCGCAAATTCGGTTCAAAACATCTACTGTGACACTATCTTCTGAAATATCTTTTGCGTTTATCAAAGAATAGAAAACGTCTTTCAGTTACATTGTTTTTTAATGACAAAACCTGCCTATTTCATGCGTTTCTGAATAAGAATTAATTAAAAAATGTGTCTGAACGTCCCTTTGAATTTGAGAACAGACTTAATAAAAGGACAATAACCCGAACTGTAAAGCATGCACGTTGACGTTTATATCATTCCAGAAACATAAATATAAAAGAATTATATACTTTCCGAACATACCTGAATTAATGAAAGCTTGGAGGAAGTCAAAGACTTAAAAAACATGTTTTCTTACCATCTTTTTCATAATTTTCTTCCCTGAAGAAGATTTAATATCAAACTACTACCTTAGCACAACAGCAACTAATAACAGACTGTGTGTGGGGTCTCCTCTTCAAAGCCTGCATTTTGTGTTTTTCCTGGTATTCCAGCATCTAATCCCGTTTCCAAAAAGGGAGCAGGAAACAGATGCAATTAATTAAGACTCCCAATGGTGCAGTATTGAAGAACCCAAGGCGGCCTTGACAGTGACAGGAAATGGCCATTCCTTTTAGCCTACGGCTGATTTCCTATAGTGCGAATGAATGCTATCTTCTTTCGAAATGAGTGATCAGTTTTCATAAAAAAACCGATACCTGTTACTATGTGTTTCTCCATACCACGTTCCGCACTTGTAAAATAAAATACATTACCGCCGTTTAAACGAATCAAACTTTTAAGCAGGATTTGATTCTATAAAGTGGTGAATTTTGAACAAAATAAATATAATTCTAACTTTAGTTTTACTTTAAATGGTTTGATTCATAAAAATGGAAATTTCTGTACTTTGTCTTGGCTCTGGGGGGGGGGGGGAGGGTTTAACCCCGAAACCCCCCCCCCCCTCGCTGTGCCAATTTCCTCGGAAAATCTTGGGCATTGTATAAGGAAAGGGCATGTTTACAAACAAACACTTCCGTCAACCAATCTACCAGCTACATTTTTGTCATAACGATCATTGCAGGAATAGTCTTGGCGACGTAGGCCAATCATATCAGAGACCTGTTAAACGTAGACCAATCAAATTTCCCTACCTCGTGTGTACAGTAGGAGTCATAAAGAACGGACAGGTTTTTCTTGCTGATCTACAGTTATTCGACCAACAGTGACGTCAGCTGCTCTTTCCTTATTCATGGGCGGACCGCTGGATTGACTCCTACTGTGCAGATGAGTTCAGGCAATTCGATTGGTCTACGTTTATCAGGTTTATGATATGATTGGCCTACGTCGCCAAGACGACTCCTGCACATAGTGACTAGAATGCGAAGTCGTTATGGCCGTTTTAGGGGTCGTTTGTGACGTCACATTGTGACCACTCTGTGAAGTCACGGTGTGACAAATTTGTGAAAAGTGCGTCATTTGTGACTATTTTGGTATTAATTTTGTGACGAGCATGTGACGAAAGCGACAATGCTTTGAAGTCACAGTGTGACCAATTTGTGAAATATGTGTTATTTGTAACGAACTTGTCATAAATACTGTGATGATTTCAAATTAAATTCAAATTTAAAATTAATTGCTTAAAAGGCGCAAAGGACAACATAGTGAAAAAATTCCATGCCGAGACTCGAACCCGGGCCATCAGTATAGCGCACTGACATTCTACCGACTAAATCACATGGAACGATACCCAGTTTGGACAATTTCTTACTATTACATGTTGGCAAGGCAACAAACACAGCACAAGATGGAATATTTATCGTGAGCCACCGACATGGGGCAAACACGAAACTTAATTAAATTCAACATCGATTGAAACTATATTAATACTTGGAAATTTTCGCCTTACATACAATATTTCAAATTAATTGCTTAAAAGGCAATTTTAATTTGAAATTTGATTTTAATTTGAAAAAGTGTATGCAAGACGAATATTTCTCTCTGAAAATTTTTCAAATTATTAATATAGTTTCAACCTATGCTGGATTTAATTAAGTTTCCTGTTTGCCCCATGTTGGAGGCTCACGATAAATATTCCATCTTGTTCTGCGTTTGTAGCCTTGCCAACATGTAATAGGGAGAAATTTTCCTGGTTGGGTATCGTTCCATGTGGTTTAGCCGTTAGAATGCCAGTGCACTATACTGATGGCCCGAGCTCGAGTACCGGCATGGAATCTTTTTCACTATGTTGGCCTTTGCGCCTTTTAAGCAATTAATTCGAAATTTGATTTTCATTTGAAATATTGTATGCAAGGCGGATATTTCTCTCTAGAAAATTTTCCAAATATTAATACTGTGATGATTCTTGTCATACACATTGTGATGAATTTTAAAATAAAGTTTTGTTTGAAATATAAAATCTTATCTTTTTATTGCATTTTTTAGCAAAATATCGCTAGTTTGGAGTCCTATTTTTCCAAAATATTTTTAATTTTTCTACTTAAAAAACAATGCTTATCAACTGACATCTTTTCTGTTATTAAGTTCTAAGTTTGATCTTAAATTCAAGCTTGATATTAACAATGTGTAAGTTTTTTAATGTGTTGTGATTTGTTATTGCTTTATTAAATACGAACATGGAATCTAACGGATATTAATACATCTCTTATTTATATTACTACATGATAAGCCATATTTATTTAAATATTTTATTCCCGTGTATAGTGCATTTTGTGAATATAAGCTGAATAGATTTGGTATGTTTTATAGGAAAAGACTGATCTGGAAAATAGAAAAAACAAGTAATAAAAATCATACGCCATTATAGATTATAAAACACTTTCCAACACTTCCTGAATGCTTTAACAAGACATCGTAATTTAAGGAAATAACGTAAATAAGATAACTAAGTAAACATTTTGAAAATACATAAAACATTTGAAAAACTGATTTCAGCAGTTACCATCCATACCCAAATGTGTTTTCCAATTCTTTTGAATTGGATTGATTTTGTATTTGATCTGTAGATTGATATACAAATTGATAATAGGGCCAATCCATTTCAAGTGGTCCAGAAAATGTCATATTCGTTGCTCGACCATTTTTGAAAAATCTGAAATTTTTTGTACAACAACCCTAACATGATGGAAGTTCAAAATGACTATTATTTTAATTTTATTAATTTTTGTTTGTGCATGGCGGCCATCTTTGTTTCATCGTCTGCAGCAATTTTCTCACAAGAAGGGTTTACGGAATTGTAAATAATTCATCGTTTATTTATCCAATTCAAGTGCGGATTAAAGCAATTTGTACAGAATACATTGGGCTAAAAATCTGGTAATGGAGTAGTTTCCGAAACTAACTGCTTATTGGTAAAATTTAAGCATAAATTTTCAGTTTTTTTCCAAAATTTGTCCGTTTACAAGAGGAATTTTTTCTAGCAAGGAAAACTGTCAACATGACATAATTTTTTTTACAAATAGGCCGAAAGTACTTGTACTCACACGCCGAGTTCCAGATCTGGGACTTACTTTCTCTTCGCTAAAAAAAATCCCAAATTTTTCAAAAATGACAAAAAGCGCACTTTTCAGGCTTTGATATCTCTGGTGGGGTACGAGATAAAAATCTGAAATTTTTTTTTATAAGATTATTGTATGGTAGTGTTATACACAAGAAATTTCAGGATGGAGATTTGACTACAAGCTGAGATATGGCAAGGGCAACATGTCAAAACAGTAGTGCCAAACTATTGTTTTGTTGTAGTCACAGCTAAGTATTTATCTCATGGTATCATTTAAATTTATTTTTTAGATTATCTTTAAATAATAGTAACAGAAAATAAATCTTTTGCAATTAATTTAAAAAATAATTATGCCTAAGGCTTACATTTTGTATGGTTTCAGTAATTTTTGTTGTAATTTTAGTAACTAAAAGAAACCTCAGCACTTTTACGTATATATATATATATATATATACAAGACCTGTGACAAAAACAGAGTAGGGAAAGAGAAAAGCTGTTAGTGTTTGCATACTTGTTGAGACATGATCAAACGTGTCAAAACACATTCGTGCTTGTTGGTTTAAAAACCACAATGGACCTTATGCACGCGACCTGAGGTCGAGGCTAAAATTCGTCTGCTGGCGGTATTTACTGGCGGTGTTTAGCATAGCAGTCTATGGAGTGTGAGTTATTAATGCTTGTTTGTTAAAAATACCGCAAAAAAATTCTTTGATGCAGCAGCATATACTTAATATATTGTAATCTAAATTCAAAATGTTGTTCTGTATGCGAGAAAATCCCCTAAGTTTGCAAATTTTCAGTTAAAATGTATGCACTTAACCTGGGTCAAGGCTAAAGTCGTCTGCTAGCGGTGTTTGCGCCTGCGCATACTGGTATTCTGCCGGTGCAGTAACTAGAATAACAGATCATCATACCGCCAGCTCTGGCGTCTGACATCACCTGAATAGGGTCCATTTTAATGCTGCTTGCCAGTCCCTGAAACTTGTTCCTACCATAAGTATGTTCCTGTAAATGAAACATTATGCGATGTTACCATGCATCAGCCTCAAGTAATTTTCAGAAAGTAAAGATACCCAAAGCCTTTTCAAAATTTATACTGCAGAAAAATCACATTTTCTCATAAGAGCTAAGATAGGAATTATTAATGAATTGAGACTTGCACATAGTGATTTCAAAGTATATTTCTATGAGCCAGCAGGACCAAGATCTTCAATCAAGTTATCAAGAGATGACAAGACTTGGTTCCTACAAATAAAATTTTGAGAAAGATCAAAATTGTGGTTTTTGAACCAAAAAGCAAGAATGTGTTTTGACACGTTTGATCATGTCTCAACAAGTATGACAACATTAACAGCTTTTCTTTTTCCCTATGTTGTTTTTGTCTCAGGTCTTGTATAAAAATATTTTTTTTTTCTTTATGTAAAAATGCTGAAGTTTCTTTTAGTTACTAAAATTACTTACAACAAAAATTACTGAAACCATACAAAATGTATGGCCTTAGGCATAATTTTTTTTTATTAATTGCTAAGCTTTGCAAAGGGCTTTATTTTCTGTTACTATTATTTAAAGATAATAAAAAACTTAAATTTAAATGACACTCTGAGTTAAATACTTAGCTGTGACTACAACAAAACAATAGTTTGGCAGAGCATTGTTTTGACATGTTGCCCTTGCTATATCTCAGCTTGTAGACAAATCGCCATCTTGAAATTTCTTGTGCATAACACTACCATACAATACTCTTACAAAAAAAATTTCAGATTTTTATCTCGTACCCCACCAGAAATATCAAAGCCTGAAAAATACGATTTTTGTCATTTTTGAAAAATTTGGGATTTTTTTAGCGAAGAGAAAGCAAGTCTCAGATCTGGAACTCGGCGTGTGAGTACAAGTACTTTCGGCCTATTTGTAAAAAAAATTATGTCATGTTGACAGTATTCCTTGCTAGAAAAATTTCCTCTTGTAAACGGACAAATTTTGAAAAAAAACGGAAACTTTATGCTTAAATTTTCCCAATAAGCAGTTAGTTTCGGAAACTACTCCATTACCAAATTTTTAGCCCAATGTATTCTGTACATATTGCTTTAATCCGCACTTGAATTGGATAAATAAACGATGAATTATTTCAAATTCCGTAAACCCTTCTTGTGCAAAAATTGCTGCAGACGATGAAACAAAGATGGCCGCCATGCACAAACAAAAATTAATAAAATTAAAATAATAGTCATTTTGAACTTCCATCATGTTAGGGTTGTTGTACAAAAAATTTCAGATTTTTTAAAAATGGTCGAGCAGCCAGTGCTGGACCACTTGAAATGGATTGACCCAATAGGAAAATTTAGTGTAGCAAGAAAACGCATAATACGTTGAAATTCTCATTCAGCTATTTATACTAAGATATGGAAACATAGTTGAATACTTTTGTACAACCCTGTAGTTTACTCAGAACCTTTATTACACGCCACTATTTAGTTAAAATTTAATTTAAACTAAAACACTCTTAAAACTGCTGAAATCACATTTCCAGAAATTATAATTTATAGATGGCAATGTATCCAATTCTTTGCGTGACACTATATATCATTTTATCTATATTCTACAAACATTTCTTAGTAAATTAAATGCAGTTCAGCGTAAAAACTCATTTAAAAGCCACCTTTAAACAATTTGCGCCCATACCCAGTAACCCTTACGAATAATTTTGTGTTGTCCTGTATATGAATTATTCATTCATATACACCATATATTATGCATAAATATAGTAGAATCATAAAAGCGCATATCATAATTAAAAATGCATTTCTAGCAATCATCGCTAATGAACAGTACATCGGATACAACATAGTGTCCGAAATATTTTGTGTGTCCTTGTAAATGCTATATACTCTTGTATTATACATGAAAAAAATTATAGTATGTAAGCCTTAGTATATCAATTTTATCATATATGATATAGATTAACATAATTAAATACGCCGCAAACAATTTCCTCCACCCCTATATCATTATGTATCGGAGTTCCTTTTTTAGCCCTGTAAATGAACAATAACTTTTGGATCTCATATTCTACAGAATGCATATTTTAGTGTGCTTAATAAATGCATATCAATTTTTATTCAGTTTGAAAGCGTGTAAAATCATTAAAAATCATTTTAAAAGATTTTTTCCCATAGGCCGTAATGTAACGGAATACTTTTGACTGTCCCTGTAAATGAACTAAACATACTACAGACTTCATTACAAATAGGGAACGTGCTATGGTAAACGTCAATAACATCCAAAAGTTTCAGGGCAATCCGGGTATATTTATGCGAGTTAGAGCGCAGACAGACGGCCAGACAAACCGAAGTCTAAGCACTTTTCAACTTTGTTGAAATTACACTAAAGCGCATAAAAAACACTTTATTTCAATGCTTAAATATCTTTTTTTTTAATGCCAATATTTAAGCGTATCGAAAACGTAGAAAAAGAGTTTACAATCGAAGAAAATTTAATAACTGATTCTGAATGTCTACAATTAAATGTTTGATTAAAATCACAAACAGCAAAAAATGCTTACATACAATTAAAAAAAATAAATATACCGATTTGAAAAATACTAAATAATTAGTATTTATAATTGTACTATTTAACAATAACAAACTACAATAGATGAATTAAATGCATTATTAGATTTAATAATTTCTTCAAAATCTTTCCATGTTGTAAAGAATTCCTATTTTATAATTTTGTCAAATGTTAAATTTGAAACCATTGATATGAAGATTTGGGATTTTAAATACTAATTTTAAATATTATTAGCAATGAAAAAAATCTTTCAAAAGTTTCACTACTATAATATGTAAAAAGACATTTTCCCAGTATAATGTTAATTTCTAAATTGAAACAGTTTCGTAATATCATAATAATCGAATATCATATTTAACTCCAAAATAATAATGGCGATATATACTGTGTTAGTAATCTTAAAGCTGTAAGATGCCGAAAAACAATTCAAAATACTGTCACAACATATTTTAATCTCAAGAAACTAAAAAGTAATATTTACAATCATTCCACTATGAATGTAGGCATGAATCAGTCTCTGCGTCAGCCTTTTTTTTCTTTTTCTAGCAATGGCAGATTAAGACGTTTTACAGTATCGAATTGGAAAATGTCGCTTCTGAAAATCCAATATGAATTCCAGATCAGTCTCATTCTATATTACATAAAACTAACTTATGTTAATAATCTACCAAACAGGAATAAAAAAATTAAATTAAATAAGACATACCTTTATAGCTCCATAAATATTGTTATAATATCCGTATTTTATTCTAAATAGGCGGACATCTTTAACTTAACTTAAAAAAAGCGTTTACTAACTCCCGCTTCAAAACTTCTCTGATCCTTATTCATTATTCGCTGAAATCGAACGCAGACGATCTATAGCAAGCAGATGTTTATTATTATTGTTTTCTTTTTGTATAGAACAGATTTGGAACTATAAATGCGCAATAATTTTAAGTGTCTGTAATTAAAATTTTCCATCTGATTGAAACACCTGCCTTTTTTTAAAAGTAAAGTTTGTTTTACACGCAATAAATCCAAAATACTTCTTAATAAAAGAAAAAAGAGTATAGAGGATAAAAAAATTGTCTTGATCAAACTGTCTTCTTTTCACATTAATTTTCTGTAGAAAAAAACAATTTGTAAAATTACTTTTTTGAAGTCATATCTCTAAAACACAAATTTTGAAATACGAATAATTAATTATGACTTGGGTTTTGTATAAATTTTGTATATATATATTTTTTTCGGAAAATGCTAATTTTATTTTAAAAGTCTGAAAGAAGTAGATTTTTTAAAAAAAAATAGTTACTTAAAATTGTTAAATATTAACAGGAAAAAATATGACTTGAATGCAAATTATAATTAAAGAATACATATATGACTCCACTCTGAACACTCTTTGTACGTGCTCATTAAGAGCTGCAGACTTAACTGTAATAGATATTTTTTAGTTTGAAACCACAAAGTGGTTCAAATACCACTAGTCGACAAAAAAAAAAAAAAAAAAAAAAAAAAAAAAAAAAAAAAAAACAATTTCCTCCCTGCAAAATAAATATGTAAAGTGTACAGATTTAATATTCCTAATTCTAAATATGCTATCCAAATTGCTCCAGCACGTACCATTTTTAGGAGAAACACTTTTATAATAATAACAATCAGTGAAGGATTATGTTAAATTGCAATCATAGATAAAATTGAAATCATGGAAAAAGTATACTTTCACTGTTTTAGATATCAAATTGATAAAATATAGCATGAAAATCTAGTTTGTTGATACTTGTACCGTGCATTTTCCTTATTATGCCCCCTCCCCCTCTTTTCGAGTCCGAATTTACTATTTTCTATCCACTAATATGTTTCCATTCCTTATGCCGCTGTAACACGGGCCTGTTTAAAATACTGTTTAAAATACTTCTCTTCATTTCCAAAGATTTTTGAAGTTCATATTTCTGTCACACTGTGACTTACAATATGGTAGGAGTTTTTTGTCACATGTGTGACATGACGTACGTTACATGCAGTGACATAACAGTGACGTTACAATTTTTTTTTAATTGCCAGAAAAATATAATTTTACATAAATAACATGTTTTGAATAATTTTTGTATTTTTTTAAGTTTTCTGAGAAGTTTACATCTCAGTCACAATGTGACATCACTAAGGGGTGACATTTTGGTCACAGATGTGACGTGACCACAGTGACGTCACAACGACGTCACTGTGACCATGCATGCTATGAGGGACGTTCATATCATGGATTTGACTAATTATGGCGCTAATTATAATGATATTCTGTTGCATATCAGAAGTGTGGTTCATGGCTGAATAGTTAGAACGTCGAACTAGAGTTTGGTGGTTTTAGGTTCGAATCCTGCGCTCTCCAGGTTGTGTTTTTTATTTATTTTTTATTTTATTGGATGCTTTATACTTTTCATGATAGATGCGACATTTTTTTGTGAATTTTTATCAAGACTAGGATGCAAATCGTATACTACGGTGTTAAAATCAATGCGGAAATTTTATAAAAATAAAATGTTAATAGATGTACCATATTTTAACTAAAAATATCTGGAGATATATTTTTCAAACTGCTAAAATATTTGGTGTTTACCGTCTAGTTTTGTAATGAATAAAGTATGATTAGAATGTTATGTTTATAAATTTTCTACTGAAAGTGTAAGTAAGTATTTTGCTTATAATATGTATTTTGCTTATAATATGTATTTTGCTTACATGATTTTGAGTGCCATTTTTTTCTTATGTTTTATGATGTATATTGATCTGTTATCCGCACTTTCTTAAAATGTGCAATCATAAAAAAAGAAATTATATCTACTAAAACCTTCTCTAAAACATTGTCTAACTAACAGTGCAAATTTTATTGAAATCCATCCAATGGACTTTATCCACGAATGGGAACAATACCTCTGAGGGTATATACGCTCCGAAAAAGACTGCTTATTGGACGAAGGGGAAGCAGTGTTAAAATGTCCTTCACGCCTATTGGTGTTTTTCTTCTGTATACCTGCGGTTGACGTCACATGGGTAAAGTCGAGGCTACCGAGAAAGACAGGCTACCGCAGTGGGCCCGATTCTTCTTTTTTTACAGACCGCTGGAGTCACGTGATGCTCTTTTAGCACACCTTCATTGGTGCATTCGAACATCACGTGACTCCAGCGGTCTGTAAAAAAAGAAGAATCGGACCCACCGCGGTAGCCTGTCTTTTTCGTTAGCCTCGGGTAAAGTCGAGGCTAAAGAAAAGACGGTGCGTACCACGTGACTTTTTTTACAGACCGCTAGAGTGACGTGATGCTCTTTTCACACACCTTCATTGGTGCATTCGAGCACCACGTGACTCCAGCGGTCTGTAAAAAAAGATGCGTGGATGCACCGCCTGTCTTTCTCGTTATCCTTGGTAAAGTCCATAGTATATTGAAAATTTATCTGACCAGTAATAGTCGCATCAAAATCCATTCAGTAGAACTCAAGTTATAAGCTACCGGAACGAAATTCCCTTTGCATTATATAGACACGGGTTGCACATGACGTCACATGTCTGAAATCGCTTCGAATGCGCCCAAAAATAAGGCGAATATGGTACTCTCCATTTGATTTTTTAGTCTTATTTGCACTATAATAATAAAAATAAGGAAGCTCTAAATTAAAGAGAAGGATAACACGTGCTTTTAACGGGAAACGGGGAGTTCTGTGCTCCACGTGTGTGCCCCAGAAGCTATAGTATCAATCGTTGCTAATAGCAACGTGACGTCAAAGAAAAAGAAAATTGTATTTTTAGATCGCCGATCGAACTGTTCAAACTGAAGCAATCCACCTATAAAACCAAGTAAAACATAAACACAAAAAGCCCAATCACATGATTTAATCACCCATAAAAAATTTTCTGGATCACGTGCGCAAAGCCTGAATGCTGATCGTGTTTAAGTAGATCACGTGATTTCACGAACATTTTGGATTTTGTCTGAGTGAACTTGACTTGGACATGTATTCCGATTATGAAAGCCATATTTTTGAAGGATAAAGAAATGTAGTCGTTGGTTTTACCTGTTTTGAACCACAAAAATACGAAATAACTACATTTCTTTAAAATTCATTTCCCTATACGACCTACTCCATGAGAAAAACCCCTTGCGCGCCCGGCCTGATTAATGTGCCGTAAACAGGCCCATACTAAACAAATGTGTAATAACCTTTTTTCGCGAATGAATTTGTTTGCAGAATACATTTTGCCAATTTTACTGCCTTTGCATAATTTCATTTCCTTACCACCTGCCAACCAATGCGTCGCGAAAATCCCTCTTTTTTAAAATTCAGTTCTGTTCATGCACGTTTCATACTCTAGAATAAATCAAAAACAAAAACAAAAAAAATCTGAAAAATCTAGTGATCTGCATAGGAATTTTCTCTAGTCGCATAGCGTCCCAAATTAGAAACTGTAGAAATCGAAACTATAGACCAATTCGTTAGGTGGCAACGAATCACGTGATGTCCATATTTTTCCATGTTTTTGACGTCATCACTGTTAATGGAGCGGGAGATTTGGTGATTTTCTTGGCGATTTTCTGGCAACCTCGTATTCTTTTGTTGACATACTAAAATTGTAAACAAGAAGCTATTAACCAGGATAATAACTTATAAAAAACATTATTTAAGATAATATATTAAAGAATATTAATAAAATCAGTGTTACAAATTATCACCTAAATATTTATTAAATATACAGTGGATAAAAAGATTCCATTAGCAGCTATAATCATATAATAAAAAAATGATTTTTCACTCAAGATTATTTATTATGAAGTAAATGAAAATTTGTAGTTACAAAAAATATAACGATTGATTGACATAATGCGAACGGAAACTTCCATATTTATTAAATGTTTCAATCGTAACGCCTATTGTATATATGTATTATATATGTAAAACCGTATTTTAATATACTAGGCTGTAATGTCAAACCAGGATGCATTTTTTTTTATTATTAATAATAAAAGCATGACACACAGAAATTGTATTGTATTTAAATTTCTTGTTATTTCTTTATTTTACTGTATTAGAATTTATCAAATTACAAAACTAATTAAATACTAATGTAAAATCAATACTTAAAATAAATGATATAATTCAAGAAATTGAGTATATATTAATATTCATAAGTCATAAAATGTCAGCTTTTTAGCTTTTCCTTTACAGCACTTATCACTGTTCTAAAAAATTAAGCATTCTTTTAATATTAATTAACATTGACAAATTGAATGTGTGCTATAGATGTTTCTTAAATTAAATCTGATGGCACATTTGAAACTCTGAAAAATGTTTTGAAAGTTTTTACAGATTATGTTTGTTGTGTTTTCACAGATTTATTTTACTTTAAAGTTCATTATTAATTGTTAAGTTAATAGAAAACTAATGTACTAAAACTTGTTAAGATAAAATCGCTAGAGACGAAGGGAAATTTTCATTTTAGATAGATTTCACTCAGCAAATATAATTGTATGGTATTTCTTTCACCAGAGCCATGAAATTTTTGTATGTAATGAAAAGACTGTCTTTACCAAAATCCTGCACTAATGAAAGAATATCACAAACCCCAACGAAAATAATACCATAACATTAAACATGCTTAAATTAATATCTGTCTAAAGCAGAACTTTTTAAATATCTCTAGCACTTTTCTGATGAGACATTACTGTACAGGCAAAGTTCTTTAATCTGCACAAGTTGACTCCAAGGGTTGTGCAAATTATAGAGTATTATAGATTATATCATTTTCTTTGGTACTTTTCGGTTAGCCGGGCGCCAGTGCTTTATATACATACATATATATACACACATATATTTACATATATATATACATATGTATGTATCTATATATGTGTGTATATGTACATATATATATGTAAATATATGTGTCTATATATGTATATATGCATGTATATAAAACACTGGCGCCCGGCTAACCGAAAAGTACCTTTTCTTTTTTCTGGGCACTGTTTTAATTCCATATTCAGTATAACATGAAAATAAAAATGGGAAATATAATAATTAATTTAATATGCTGTCTCAAAAAATGCATTTTTCAAATTCTTTTATTAAAAAATTGATTGTTATTTACTTTTATATTTAAATTTTTAGATATTTCTTTTAAATCATTTTTGGACCCAGAATTTGTAAATTTGTTTACATTCATTAAGCAATGTGAATTATAGAAAATTGTGGATTATTGATCCTTGACTGTATTTTATTACTTAGGGGTGATTGTGTTCAGATAATATACCTGAATTCAGGTATTTATTTCATTTTCCATATCGGAATTCTAGTTTTTCTGATAGTTAAATTAATAAAATAAGACTAAAATATCAATTTCATATGTTTCTAAACATAATTAATGGTAATATTTTTCATAATGAAATGATTTGGACCTCTCTGTAATAAATTACATGTTCTCTCTCCATGCGAAATCTTTTTCGTGATAAAATTTCAGGTATTTTTTCATGAACTTGCAATCACCCCTGATTACTATAATATTAGTTCTTTGAGAAAAACTGTATTTTTTGTTAGTTAGGCCCAGTTGATAAATTGACAAATAGTGTTCTCGTCACAATCATTTGTACTGCATTCATTTCATTTAAAATATAAATCTTTCACTTATTTTATTCAAAAATAAACGATCAAGTGCGAGTACTACTCGCTCTCAGAGGATTCTGTACAATAAATCTATGAATTATTAACTCTATTATTAAAAAAATCATTACTAAAAGAAAAATAAAGCTTTGTAAAAAACTATACAACATAGCTCAGCCTTGCTTTTTCTAGCACGCTGTTCCTTTTGCACTTAAGAAGAATCTCGCTAGTAGATTCGAAACAGCTGTTTGCTGCTTCTCATATATTATTTGTGCATTTTAAACGTTGTTTTTTCTGCTTTTTAATATTGTTGCACAAAGGCTTTATTTGCTATTTTTATATACAACATAGGGTTTGGTATAGCTGTATATATACTAGAAAAGTATGAATGGGTATACTGTAGATGTTCATAGAGATATGAAGCCTAAATTCTATCAAATGTTTCTATTTTGTATAACAGTTATTTAAATAAAATAAAATTTGCTTTTTCTTTTTGTGTGCAAAAATTACCTTAAACGGGTGTCCAGGAAGGCAGAGACTATTAGGTAGATTTCGTAAGAAATACTACCTATTGCAGTCGTTACCATGGTGCGACTTTTGAAAAATTCCTTCATAACTTTTCATTATAGGACCCCAGGAACCCAAAATCACCCCCACCTAAAAAGTTTATATATATATATGTATGTATGTACTAAATTTTGCCCGCACAATAAAAGTCGTAATTATGCACGGATCGTCTTCAAACTCGCCAACAACTTTGAGATGGCTAATATCTCGGCGGGGATTGAAAATGGGTAAAATCGGACCAAGGGAATGGAAATGGGGAGGGTTCAAAAATTTGAATACCATCTTAACATGATTCTGATAAAATCAGCTCTTACACAACAATAACAGAAAAAAATAAATATTTTTCGTTATTGCAGTTGCCAACAATTAAAAAAAAAGCAATAAAATTCTCACCACAACAATTGCTTTTCTTTTGCGAGAATTTCACGTGAAAAATTAAATAAAATAAATAGTTTAACGAATTGAAAACAAATTGAATATTACGTCATAAGTTTCCTAGAGCAAGATTTCCGCATGAAAACTCAAAATGAAATAAATAGTTTGACGAATTAAAAAACAACAACAAAATATTGCGTCATATTGGAAATAAAATGGACCTCAGCAGGTGAATATGTAATGTCATGTGAGTTTGAAGAAACGTATTAAAACATGATAAAAACCTGACTATGGAAATATTAACTTATTTATCACTTTGAGGTTCTCTGAATTTGCTTTAGCTATTTCTTAAACCTATTCCATATGCATGCGTGTGTGTATTCGTGTATATTAGAATTTTCACAAAATGTTTAGCTCCCTAGAGCTCATTCTTAGTGGAGGAACTGGGTTTATCTCTAATCTTGATTTAAATTTTGTTGGTTAATTTAGTACTTAACTTCGAAATCTACCTCTGCCTGTAGGCCCGAGCCGGCAGGGATTTTTTTTTCTTTTTGATTTAAGTGTTCAACAATTACTTTAAACGGGGGTTCTTTTTACTTTTGTATGTTTGCAGCGATATAAAAATATGATTTTACATTTAAATAACTTTATATCAATTAACATCTAAAAGAGATAGTTGCTATTTAAAAGGTATGACTATTTTGATGTAAAAAAATAAATAAAAAAAAATATATTGTTTGGATAAATAAATAACAATTTCAAAAAACAATACCCTTTTCCCCAGAAATATCTTATGACAACCAAATGTCAGACTTCTCCCCCAACCTAAAATGATTATATATGCACAGCCCTTATATCAAGTTATATCATGCAAATCAGCCAAAAAATGTAGATTTGTATAAACACTGCAGCAGCAAAAGGGGGTTGCATTTCAAAATTTTCTCCCAGAGTATTTAAAAAACTGATAAGATGTATTAAAAATACCTTATGCTATGATAAAAATATGTAAAAACCAATGTAAAGAAAAGCATATGTATCACAAAACGTTTATCATTTGTTTCAAGGCTTTATAAAAGGAATCTTTATTTCAACACAAATTTAATGAAAGAAAAAGTTAACCCTTTGTTGCATAGGTCAAAACTAGTAAATACCCAACGTTAAACTTGCTATTTCCTATTTGCTAAGTTACCCGTTGTTGTTGCACAATCTCGATTTTTCTACGGAAAGCATAGATGTCACAGAGTAGCATAGTCTTTGAATAGGAATTGTAAATGAAAAAGTTTGGATAGCGGGGAAAATACAATTTTTGTCCACTGTAGTGGACAGTATGCAACAAAGGGTTAAGAGCAATATGGCTAATGTGAGGAATAATTATCAGTGTGTTATTAATGTGGGGGGTACTTGATTATCCCGTCGGCCAATTTCACCAAATTATATAAATTTACATAATTTTATTTTAAATAACGAAAGAAAAAATAAATTAGTAAAACATTAATAAAAAACAAAAAAAAGTAGAATTAAAAATCACTTGATGACATAAACACTTGTATCATGTTTAATGTCCAGTGAATATGACATTTACGATCATCCACTATTGACATTTAATCTTATAGTTTGATGACAATTTTTTGGTGGACGGGATAATCAAATGGTACCTTAATGTGTACGGGGTTGTACATGTATAATGTTAGCAATATTTAGGTAATTTTAGCCCCTTCCCCCTCACTTACAGTATCATATGTTATTATTCCTCCCCCCCCCCCCCCCTCCATAATGATATCATTATCAATGTTTAAAAATCCTTTTTATTTTTATATGTTACTACTATTGTTCTTTCCCACACTCTTTTTTTTTTCCCTCTCTTTGAAGATTACAGCAGCTTTTCTATGAAGCCTTTAAACACATTAATGCTAAACTTATTTTGTTTGTTTCTGCTTTTAGTCCAGTGGTTAGGGGATTGAATTCGGAATTAATTAGGAGAAGGCTGGAAATTATTTTAATCCCTTCAGTTTAGGTCTAAAATGAATATGTTATGTTTTCC
The DNA here is from genome assembly GCA_963932465.1 of Maratus speciosus. Classification (NCBI taxonomy): domain Eukaryota; kingdom Metazoa; phylum Arthropoda; class Arachnida; order Araneae; family Salticidae; genus Maratus; species Maratus speciosus. Next base: position 58,614,406 of record OZ010796.1, on the reverse strand, counting down.
CCCTCGTACTAGGTGAGCGTTAGGAAATATGTATAGATTTACAGTCAAAAAACACATTTTTTTACATACCATAACAGTATCTCCAAACAACTAACTCTGTCAAAAACATTGTCAATACAAATGTTGTAGAGCTTAAAATTCTGAGTAAAATGAGTACCTACACTTAGGTCACATTAAGGCAGGGTTGGACTGGATCATTGTAAAGGGCGCAGACCTTGGATTTTCAGAGGGCGCAAAAATTTTAGCGAATCAAGTCAATTTTACTTGCTTGTGTTGTATCTGGTATGACGAGGTTAACACACTCGCATAGCACCAAGTAAATGATAATGGCTTAAATTATGTCTCTAACTCTGGATAGAAGACTTTGCTATATTCTTCGTGCATGTTTACAGCTCCATCAATCCTACACAAGGAATTCCTATTAAGCAATTTTGTAAAACAAATCATATAACATCTAAAACTCCAGGAAGTTGAACACAGATTATCTTGTAGTAGATTACTGATATTAAGACTAGAGCTTTCTCATTTTCTTCTTCTATCTGTAGACACCTTGCAAAAAAAAAAAAAAAGTTATCACCCCTACCAATTTTCTTGAAAATGACTGTATAAAAAAAGTCATAGGATACCAATTGATTACTATTGAATACTAGGAATAATATTTACTATCAAATGCTTTTCATAAATTTTGCTTTGGAGACTGACATATAAAAAGATACACGAACGTTGATTTTTCAAATGGTAACATCCACTTTTGACACCCTATTTGAGTTCCTTTCTAGCCAGGAAAGAGATATAGCTTGTATGTTTTTCTTAAAACTTAATACAGTTATAAAACAAAATGTGTTAGGGGTTTATCCCTAAATTTCGGAAAATAAATTAAAGATCTTACAAGAAAAAGTACCAAAAATCTTTCAATTAGTCACCAGTAAAATTTTACAGGTATTATAAATTTATTAAAACTTACTTTACATCAAAGAAAATCCTACAAAATATTTGTGGTAAGTTTTTACGATTTTTTTCTGTGGTACCTTTGATAGCGGAATACGACCCCCTTAAATTATGAAAAGGAAAATTTTCTCCATATCTCGAAAACTAATTATTCAAATGAGCTGTACACATCGATGTTTTAACAATTGTGGTTTGTTTATTATATATATATATTTTAAATGACTTTATTAATAGCTTTCTAACTAAGAAAAGTGTTTGAATAGAAAAAAAAGTCTGGAATAAGTTTGGGTATCTGTAATCTGTATATCTTTAATTAATAAATAAATCTGTATATGTATAATTAATTAATTAATCTGTATATCTTTAATTAATTAATAAAAAATCAATCAGATAATTTTTATGAAGATAAAAATTAAGTTTCTCAAATGGATTTAGCTTTACCATACTCAAATTTAAACTCTTCTAACCCCATCAAGATTTAAGATAATGCATATAAAATATGCCTTTTCCCGGGCTGTCTCGATCCAAGAAACTCAAATAGGGTATCAAAAATGAGTGTTATTGTTTTAAATTTCAAAGTAAGTGGATGACTTCAGAAACATATTTTATACATAACAATAACTAGTAGATATTATTTCCAGTCGATTGGTACCTACATTTTTTTTTACGATTATTTTTAGCAGAATTAGTTAGGAGTAACCACATTTTTTTTCTGATCACCATTGATGCACTGAGGTTTTTTAGAAAAACTAACAAGTTTTTTTTTTTTTTTTTTGCACCCGGCGCCAAATAGAGTTGCCGCGGTGCTGCTAAGGGCTTAATGTAATATGAATTAGTTATCAAGTCAGTTAAAAATGTCATAAATTTAATTTCTCTTACAATCTGAGAACAATTAATTTTTATTTACTACTATTTTATTACTATTAATATTATTAACCAAGTAGCATTTTTAAATGTGCTATCTGCAGGTATCTCCTTCAACACACACAAGAAACACTCAGTATGTAAACTTCGTTTATAAAACATTTATGTTTTAGACAAAAATATACTCTCCGTATGGAAATAGAAATTTTGAAAACTAAATTTCATGCTTCTTTTGTTCTTTTATAAAAGTACCACATATTACAGGGTATTGGAATGCTGAAATATAGGGTTATTTGAATGTGAAAATAATACTTGCTTGTGAAAACAATTGGTATTTCTTATCCTTAAAAATGACTTTATGCATCCATAAAGAGCTGAATTGATATCACTTTATAAAAAAGTTTCTACAGAAAAAGTACACCCTAAAACAGTCGCTTTGCTAGTCTAAAATCGCTTAAATGTAGTAAATGTATTATTCTCATCACACTCTTCCCATGATTTGTAAATCTTTTACCATTGTTAGGGATCAAGGGAAATATTTCAGTTTCCATACTTGAGTGTTTTGAGAAGGTTCTCATTTCGACGCATATGTATTTTTTTAATGTATTTTCACTGATTACTCCTAAACTATGCGCGAAATTACTATCCGAAAATGATGGTAGATTTTGTGAATGAAAAAACGCTGCCCGCAAGATCCCACAGCTTGCAGGATTGTAATCTAAAAGTATCATCAGCTTTGTATTCCCCGAAAAAAAAAAGATTGTGTTTTCCAATCAACAACAAAATCCATACAAAAAATTTTTTGACTTCTGATATATTTCTCTCCTTTTTTTTTTTCATTCAAATTGCTAAGGGCGATTATAGGTGTATTCAGGGGCGGCTATAAAGGAGGCCGACGCAAAGTACTAAAAGCAAAAGGACTGAAAATATGCTAAATATTTGGTTAAAATATAAAAGATATCATTCAAAGAAGCAATGAAAAAAATTAAGTCAAGGGCGCCATGGCTACTACAGCTCTCGTTGGGTGCATGTTTTCTCTTTCAATCGCATGCAAAGATGTACTTTTTGGTTTCCGATCTTGAAATTGCTTCGATAATAAAAAAAATACTTCTCTTGTGCTGTCTGTCTAGTGATTGTTGATTACTCCCTAAACGAATTCTCGAAATTTAGTACGCTAATCAGAATGTATGTCTACAACAAGTGAAAAAATATTGGAGCCGCTTAGGCACTTAGGGGCGCGAAGTTTTCCCTGGACAAGGGCGCACCGGCCCTCGGGCCGATGGGCCGGCGGGCCAGTCCGAGCCTGCATTAAGGTCACAATTCCAGTTTAAAGTTTTAGACCTGAGGTCAGGGGGTTGAACTCAGAATTAAATAGGAGAAAACTGGAAATTGTTTTAAACCCTTCAGTTTAGGTCTAAAATGAATGTACTATGTTTTCTTCCTCGTACTTGGGTGAATGTTAGAAAATATGCACATATTTATTTTCGAAATAGCCCACATTGGTTTTTATTTGTCAGATATTGTATCATGCAAGGAGTAACAATTCTCCAAAACCCCTTCCAAATAAGTATATTGGCTGACTCACTGGTATAAGGAATATACACAAAAATAATAATTATGAAAAATTAGGCTTAGATTATGAAATTCTCACCAACAATAGCTAATAAGAACTTTATTTTTTTCATACAATGAAATGAAATATATTAATGAGCCATTTAAAAAAACATAACTGAGTAAAAATCCATTTTCAGCACTTGTTGGTCCCATAACACTTTTTGATGCATTATATTTATTGAATTTTGCATTTAAATAGCACACAATGGACCTCATTAACATTAAATAATTACATGGCGATCCCAGTATATTTATGAGAGTTAGAAAGTGGGAAAATAGACAAACCAAAACTATTCAACTTACTGAATAAACACTTTTCAACCATGGTAAAAGTGTTAAAAATGAGAATATTTTCTCATTGTTTTATATCTTAGCCATTTTGTTATTAAAAATAAATAGATAATTAAAACTATTTCTTACATGATAAATAAAGCAAGTAAATACTTGAAATACCATTTATAATAAAATCATATAGTCAAATGAAAACAACAAATTTTTAATAAATTTCTTTTATTTGACAGTACAAGTTACAGAAACAAAATAAAACTTCTTTATATTATAAATATTATTACATAACAAAATTTATTATTGAATATAATGATTACTACGTATAATAAATAAAATAACATTGACACAATGCTTTGCAGGAAACTTTATTGATCTGCAGAAACAGATATTTATATTTTAATTTAAAAGAAAGATAAAGCATTTGTAAAAATTGAGTAAAAATAGACGGTACTTTTCTGTTATATGGACACCATTGTTGCCAAGCATAATAGTTGACACAAAATGAAAATCACGTAAATTGAAACATTTGAAAAATAAAAGAAAAAACATTGTCAATAGTAAAGTGAGCTTTTTTAAAAATATAACATTTGAAAATTACAGACTTTTAAGAACTATTTTATTAAATCACCAATATATACTTAAAATGAATGAACAAATAACTGTTATACAATAAAGTAATAAAATAAAACTCATATTAAACTACTGGTATAAAATTAAAAATATCTTCTTAGCATTGCAGTAAACATTTCATTGATCAAAGATCAGGATAGAAATAATTGGTGCATTAAGTACCAAATAGACTGTATAACTAGCGAAATTGTGAACTATTAAGACAGGTTTTATTTTATAAAGTGGGATAATCAATTAATAATTTTCAGTTCGTATATTAATTAAAAAGTAATAAATAGTACATCAAAATTAAAAAGCATGTTTCTTGACATACTTAAACAAACAAACAAAAAAAAAAAATAAAGAGAAAGAAAATTTCAGTTGATCAATTGAAATAAACAATAATTGGTAAATAATATTTAGTGAGACAAAATGAAATAAGCCTCATTCAAACTGCTAAGAATATCAGCAGATTTGAAGACATCAGAAATGCAAGTGATTTACACTCCTGTTCTATTAAAAAGAAAACCTTTATGGTTTACACATCAAAATTTCTAAAAACATTACAATATTACATTTAGAATACTGTATTTACTACTCATAAATAAGAGAAACTTACTGTGTGGGCAGAATATAGGCAAGACAAAATAGCTTTTGGACTATTGGTGCTAAATATTTATATAATTAGAAACATCTAAACAGAGCTTAAAATTATTCAGTATCTGTATTTACTCAAGTAAGACGGAGTGATGAAATCAAAAAAGTAGCCGGTGTAAATTGGATGACTAAGGCACTACACAGGAAAGAGGAAACATTGGAAAAATCTGGAGGAGACCTACATCCAGCAGTGGATTGAAAACGGTTGTTGTTGTTGATGATGATGATATCTCATTATGTCACATGCCAAGAGATAACAAAAAAGTATGATATATTTGAAAGTGTAATATAACCTGAAGACATTTTTTAAAAAATAAGAAGAAAGATAGAAGTAAATGTCTTACATTTGCCCCCAGAATATTGTTTAAATGCATGTTGCAACTTTTTAAAGCAAAATTAAGAACACAGACTCTCATTTATTGTAATCAGAAAATTATTATAAAGTACAAATAAACAGTAAAAATTACAAACAAGTACAAATAAAAAGTAAAAATTATTTAAAAGTATTAACGGGTACAACTTACTTTTTTTTCAGGCAGGGGGGAGATCATGAATAAAAAGAGGGCTACATCTGAATAAACAATGTAATGCAAATAAGAAAAATCATAAGTGAGGCTAGTTTTCATGTTAAAATGGCTATGAGTCGCCTCACAATAAGAGCCTATGATAGTAGTAACGGGAGAACACAAACTAAATGTTAAACCAATGGCAGTGTTCTTTTCAAAATTCTTATCTGCATTTCGATACTTTGAATTTTTTTTTTTTTTAAGGCCTAGGTTACCTGAGGCTAATATCTAATCAAATATCTTTATTTTTTTTTTATGTGCAGTTTTTTTTCTCTGGGGCACTTTTAATTTTGGAACAGGATCTGAAACTGAAATTTTCCTCTGAAAAACTGTACCTGAAATAAAGAGTAAAAAGATACCAAATTAGACATTGACCTCAAATATCCCATGCAAAACTAAAACAAAAATCATTTTAAAATATTGAAATGTAAACAAGAAATTTATAAAGAAAGTTGCCATTGGTTTAATATTAGTTTGCGCGCATCGTTGCATAACTAGCATCATTCGCATTGCATCCATTTAATTTTAAATATAAGTCATTCACTCATTTCATTTAAAATACATGTTGCATACATTTAAAATAAATATGCCTTTCACCCATTTCAATTAAAATACAGAGAAAAAGAAATATACTATAAAATTATCATCAAAATATTGTTTCTAATTTAGTAAAAAAAAGCTGTTATTGGCAAGATTTGTGTATGACTAACATAAAAGTACCAAAAATACTCTAAAGTTGTTAATAAGCATTAAATAGTTTAGCCAGCATGAGTATAATAGTCATTGTAGAATAATTTAAATTGAAAAAATATGAGAATATGCTTTCCACAAATGGAAGGCTTGAATAAAATGCAATTATTTATAAAGGTTATTATTATTATTATTTTTTTTTTTTTAAGGAGTAGGAAGAGATAATACAGCTGATGTGCAATATGTGTTACAAATAAGAATCATTATTTTCTATGCTGAACTTATCTTAAACTGTATACTAATTACAACTTAAGAAAATAACCAAACTATATGAATGATATCTGTGGCAACTATGGTGACTAAAAGTTTTACACACACTTTTGAACTAAATTCTGATTCAATAGCTATTAGCATTAACATCTCAAAATTAATCTTCTGAGCTAAAAAAAAAAAGTCATGTGATATACTTAAAACTTCTTAGTTAATTCATATATTTAAAATAAAGTATGAAGTTACCCTTTACTTGCAAAATATATTATAGGGGAAATATAAATTCAGTAAGCTAAATCTAAAAGCATGGCTTCCAATTTCATTGAATTTTTCTGTAACGAATTTTAAAGAATTCAGTAATGCAAAAATTTAGAAGACTCTTTTCAAACTATAGCCTTTTATGGCACTGGATATCATTGGTGCACCCACGAAAGAGCTGAAACCCCTCCCAGGCTAGACATTTAATTTTTTTTTTAATTATGAGAGAGTTACTATTATTTTTTAATAGGTCCTTAAAAAATCAGAATTTTTGAAAAGATATTCATTTTGTCACACAAATTTTTTCTCTTTTATTTATTATGAAATTCAAAATATTAGCATGTTTAAAATTTACTTAAAAATTTAAGGTACTTCTTAACTATCCCGTCGACCAATTTCGCCAAATTATACAAATCGCCAAACCACTCGCTAAAATTATACACATTGACATAAATTTTATTTTAAATAACGAAAGAACAAATAAATTAGTAAAACATTAATAAAAATACAAATAAAACATCGAATTAATGGTTTCAATGGCCATTATTGGCATTTAATCTTACAATTTGGCAACAGTAATTTGGTCGACGGGATAACTAAGAAGTACCAAATTTAATACCCCATGCAACTTATTGCTATCTTTAACCTTCATAATATTTTGATAATTAATAATAAAACTTTAAATTGTTTGATTGCAAACACAATGTAAAACTATTCAGATGCAGAAACACACCAAAAAATCACAAAAACTAAGATATATTTTAGTACAGTTATTTTATTACGTAATATGTTAAAAGCATTCAGAATTAGCCCCACCAAAACTTTCCAGAGCTTTATCTGACTCTGCTCAAGTCAGCAGAAAAAATTTAAGTCAGGACCTTATCTAGCATGGCTCATCAAATCAAATGAAAGGAAGAGCTCAGCAGCAGGCCAGGTCAAATCTGGGCACATATAGGCCTCTAAAATATTTGTAGCCCCCTCCAAAGCATAATCCTGGATGCGCCACTGCTGGATATGTATATTAATTCTAATTTGGGGGGACATTGAAAAGTAAATTACAAACATTGACTGAGCAAAACAAACAATGTCACTAAATTTTATTTTCGAGCTCAGAGATCTTTAAAAATTAGGCTTAGATGTGTTATTATCCCGGGGTGCGCCATCTTGGATTTTTTCTTGCATGAAAACTCATTTTTCGCCAAGTAGTAATGTCGCCAATGGTTAAATATTGTTGATAGGTTAATATAATATTGAAAAAAAAAAAAAGGGAATATAATGATTATAACTATATAATAAAAAAAAAAAATGTAATTCAAGCCAAGAAAAAAATCCAAGATGGCAGACCCCAGGATAATAACACATCTGTTCCAAAAATTACTATATTGATATTGATGCATTTTAACAGAATTCCAAAATACACATATGCTTCTGATAATTTCAATAATTTATGCTAATTAAATAAATAATTCATCTCACTTTAAAAAATTGTAAATAAACAACCTAAATTATAACCTTGATAATAATGGCAATACATTTTAGATTATTTCAACATTAGTAAATATTAAATCAAATACATTATTAGGTACATATGCAGCTTAATAATTATTAAGCAAATGAAGTTATAATGTTAATAATATAGATAATACATTTTAGATTATTTTATATTAAATAGACTAATATATGCAGCTTAATAATTATTAAACAAATGAAATTATAACCTTGATATAATCATAATAAATTTCAATATTAGTAATATTAAATGATTATATATATATGCAGTCTGATAATTACTAAGCTGATATTAAATTATAATTTATAATTATCCAGGGACACCATTTTAAAAGTTTCATTGAAATGGGGAGAGTTATAATTTAATATTATAGTATACAACTAAGAAGAAATCTACATAATTATATTCAAATATATTTTTTTAACTAGCCAAAGCAGTCATTAGATGATAAAAGTACCCGATTTTCAGAATATTGTTATATCAAGGGTTTATCAAATAATTTTATGAACCTTAAACTTCTTTAAACAGTTCTTAAACATTTTTTGAAACATCAAATTCCTTGAAAAGTGTGTGTGTGCACGGGGAGGGAGGGGGGAGAGAAGAGATTAACTGCTCCTCTCTAATATGATACTCATACACTTAATTAAAGGTCAAAACTGGGACATTTCATTACTGGCCAGTGGCCAGTAGTACCAGGTTTTCTTTAAACTAGCGACCACTGTTTTATTTAAAAACACTAAACAGTAAACTTTTGTTAAAATTTTTATTAGTATTAGGGGAGAAGGGGGCTAGTGTGGACAATTTTTATAAATTTTGCAAAAAAGTGTACTAAATACCATTTTTCACACTTCAAGTATTTTTTTTACAAGAATTTACTATTTTATCTTTGATTTGGTTGATATATTAAATTATTTGGCAATACAGTTATTTATTAATATTTAGGAAAAAAAAAAAAAAAATTTTGTCCACACTAGCCCCACCACATGGGGCTAGTGTGGACAAGCTAGAATACTGATTTAGACAATGTAATACAACTCTTATAAGTGTTTGCAAAACCATTATAAAATAAATTTGAACCTAAACAACATAGTAAATATATTAATCATAATAAAATATAACTTAATTAATGTTATACCTAATATTTTTTTGTTATTACTGAGGACTGCAGTTGGGTATGTTATAAATCTATTTCAAAGACAAAATTAAATGCATTAGTACAAAAGTACAAAACACTTGTCAAAATAAAAAGGTATGGAAGTATTTACCTATCTTAAAATCTTAAGTTTGTTTACAAGGTTAAAGTATTTGTCAAAGCAACTAAATGTTTTTCATTAGTGTTTACACAGCCAGGAAATAGCATAATAAGCATGATGGCTTCTTGAATGTCGTCTGGCTGTGAGAGTTTTCCAATAATGTTTATTTGTGAAACATCATTTTCAATATAAATAAAGTGGTTTTTCTTAGAGCTAATACTCGAGGCACTGTTTCATACTCAACAACAGAAACGGACTTTGAATAACTGCTACATATTTATAAAAACTCATCTGCTGTGGATGGACTTCTTGCAAATTAAAGAAACTTGAGCCAATGCAAAATCTCCTGGCTTGGTTGTTTTTTTCAATTATTTCTATTTCTTCAATTTCTAATTCATCAACTTCCATGTCAAAAGGCTGTTTCCACAGTCTTCTCGTGTGCTTACCTACCTAATCTTTTGTAGTATTTGGACATTCACGGTCAATAACATAGCTTCAAAAAAAAAAAAAAAATAATAATAATAATCATTTCAAAAGGCTAATCAATTTAATGGGATAATTCCAGGTTTTTTCAAATCTTGATATAATATTACTTAGAGTAAATAATTTAGATATATGCTTTTGCTGCTAAGGAACGAATATCAGACTGATACTGTTTTGCCAGGATAATTTAACATCCAGTCATTAAATGTAACTTTACACATTCCTTTGAATACACCATAAATTACAACATCTAGGGGTTGAAGTTTATGGGAAGAATGTGATGGGAAAGACAGTAACACAATGTAATTTTCCTTCACATATGTGTAATTGCTACAAGAGTAATGCGTGAATTATGATTATCCAGAAGCAAAAAAACAAGGTGTTCAATATCAGATTTTGTGTGTTCTTGTATGTGGTGTAAAACAGCTGGAAATAGTTCTTTCACCATCCACCCGCTTTTTGAAGGCAAATCTAGACTTTCAGTTGGCTTTCAGCACCAAGAAAATAATCCTTATAATTTACTCTAGGCTACATCCTACCTATGCTATTATAATGGACTAGCATTAGTGATTTAAATAAAAGATGTTTATCAAACTAAATTCTACTATGTGTGTATTCTACACTTAAATTCAGTTATTACTTCACAAATGAATCTAATTTAGTATACAAATAGCATAAAATGTGATATATTTATATACCTAAATAATGTTTTTACAACTGAAAGCTGAATGAGGCTAGTGTGGACATGTCCACACTAACCCCACCACCATGTGTCCACACTAACCCCACCACCATGTGTCCACACTAGCCCCATGGTGCCATTTATTTTTTTAGGACTAACACTGGTAAATGTAAACCATGAAGAAGAAAAGTGAATATAAAAAAATATACTGATTAGATTCATTTATAATATAATATCCCCTTTCATTTGAAATAATGAATATAAATAGTCTAATTAGTAATTAAAAAACAAACCATGAATTTACTTTTTCACCATAAAAACCTTTTTTTATAAATTGCAAATGAACTATGAAATTTATTCTCATGTAATTATACATGGAAGTGTATATCAGTGTTGTCAATCTACAAAAATTTACAGAGCAACTTTTAACTAAAAAATAACAGAATTATTCAAGTTGTCCACACTAGCCCCCTTCTCCCCTAATCTAAAATTGAATAGCACAAATAAATATACAAATACAAACATACTGCAACCAGAAAAAATAGAATAACATGATGAAATGCAAAAAAAAATTTACCCTCTCTTTATAGGAAAGTGGCCATAAGGTGGCCAATGACAGCCGATTTTTTAATAGCCACTTTTTCTCATTCACTGGCCCTGTGGCCAGTAGCTAATGCTAATTTTGACCTTGACACTTAATGTTTTTATAAAATATAGCTTGCTTATACATAACTACATGCTTAAAAAAAAATGATCATTTAACACAATTTTATAAATCTGAAAGCTAATGCGAAAGAAACCTTGGTTAAAAATTAATTATAATAAATTATAATTATTGTGTTACAAATTGACATAGCTTTAAGTGATTCTTTAAGATGCAGATCCATTTTATGGGAAAAATGACTTTATATAAAACAACATGACTTTATGTAAAACAACATTTATAAATATACAATGTAGTGTTTAGAAAAGTAACTTACTTACAAGCATCATACTTACAAGTACCTATTACTGAAAACTCATATCATCAAAAACAAGCATGAAAAAGTCCCGTAACAGGATATTTACAAAAGTGAAAGTGGGGTAAACAGGTAGTAATCAACAAGCATACGCATAATTCTTGAAAAAGTCCCATTGAAAACATTCTATAATTTAAATAAATAAATTATAAGAATCATAATAAACTGATTAAAGCAACATAAATAATGTAGAATGCATTTTAAAATTCCCTTTTTTTAGGGAACAGAAAATGTATTAAAAAATTACATACTTACAGTCAGTCATAATAAGTTAATACTTACTGGTCGAGTAAACATTTACGACTGTTCCTGATTGACGAGTTTCAAAAATAGCACATAGTTGAAAGGCATTGGAAGAAATTCCACTTTCTTGCAGAAGACCACAAATGGTAGTCGCTTATTATACAGAACTACACACCTGTGTTCCCCTGAGAGCAAAAAACATCGTAAAATGTGCATCTATCCTGACACCAGCAGATTCTCCAGACACTCTGTATTAAAACTTTTATGGATTTTGAAAGTTTTTCAAACTCATTCTGAAAAAAAAAAAAAAAAATGAATTTTTCCAATTTAAGCCACCCTTGGTCTGGAAAAAGGTGGGGAGGGGTGAAAAAAATTCATATTCTGGATTTTACAGTTTTAATTATACTACTACTGAACAATTACTAAAGAAAATTTCAGAAAAATAGCATCTCAAATTTTTAAAAAGAATAAGGGGTTTATTAATAGTACCTAATAATAACTAATAGTAAAAACTGTTTATTTAAAAAACAGGTTTGTTCATTTTAGCAGAAGTTAAATTTTATATCTCAATTTTTTTTTTGGGGGGGGGGGGGGGATTACACATTTATTTATTTAATGCCTCATTATTTAATAACATCTGCATTTCTAATTAAATAACTCACGGTTAATTTTAGAATCATCAAATTGATACATTTCCCGTCAATAAAATAATGATACATTTCCCGTCAATAAAATAAACTTTGACTGTAAGAAATAAAAGTTAATACTCACTTTTTTCCCGATGAAGAAAGATTTAAAAGCAAATTTAGAGCAAAACTATTATTTTATACAGATGAAACATTATTTGAGGCCCCTAACAAGACTCCAATAGGCACAGGGCCCTGGGCAACCACCCTTTTTGCCTGATGAATGTGCCAACCCTAACAGTAAATATAATTCATTTACTACAATGCATTCTCAGGGAAACATTTTAATAAAAAATTAAGATTGATAGCTATACATTATACAGCAAAGGAAAGTTTAAAATAGAACTTAAAGCCATGGTTACATTTTTTAAATGGAAAACATGGAAATGAACAATTTTCTTCTATTTACTGCTATACCCTGCAGTTTTATAAAGGCTATGTAAAATTCCACCAGCCTTTTTAGAAAAACTACTCACTGCTGGTAAGCACACTAAAGAAGTTCCTAAATCTGATCAAAGTGAGAGTTTTTCCATAAATTTTACATAGTAATAAAAATTATAAAATCAAACACATTAAAAAATTGTTTTATTTTTTGGCCTTAATATTTTATTTAAGTTAGCATAATACGAAAGCTAAATAATAGTGCAGTGTACAGAGAAGGATTGAACACATTAAATTTTTTCAAGAATAAAAAACTGGTCAAACTATTAAGAGTTGTTTTTTCTTTCACACCATTTTACTGGCGAGAAATCATAAAAAAAAATTTAAGAGGAAAAAAACTCAAACAATTATTCAAAAAAACACAAGGAATATTTATAAAACTAAAAACAATGCGGGAATTTGAAGATACGGAGAAAATTTATCAATGATCAATTTTACATAATACGAAACGGTCCATAGTGTTCTAATTTTTTTTTATGGTGATCTTCAAAAAAGTGTTCCACTTTAATGTGTAACACATGATAAATTAATGACAATTGTCGTCATTTAAGCACAACAGCAATTTAGTATCTTCATAACACATTAAATACTAACAAAAAGATTAAAACAGACCAGAAATAAAATGATCTTTGAATATCCAGAAATTTTTTTCTTTTTGATTCTGTTAAAGCATCTATTTTCAAGGCAGCCAACCACTTTGAATGTCTACTGTACGTTATTTCATAGTGACTTTTTCTAATCCCAGGAAAACCAAAAAAAAACATTATTTTCAGTATTATCATTATCATTACACCCAACAACTTTACAATATCTTACCATTGTTTAACCGAATACTTATCCGAATTTGATAACTCTTGAATAGTCTTCCACATCTGCCTTGAAAGGAGTCGAGAAACGCGATATTTACTAAAAACGCTGACAATATAAAAATGACAAGACAATTTTAAGCCTGCGTAAAATGTGGATAAATTATAGCACACTTGGCAATGATATCAAGTGAGATAAAGAAGCCAAGATGGTAAACAGAAATACACTAAAAAGATGCTCACAAGACGTCACAAGATGGGCAGTAGATTGCGCAGATAGGAGATTTTGGTGTCCATGTTTTTGACGTCATACCAAAATGCCCTATTGGTAGGGGTATAACAAAACCAAAACCTATCTCGAGTAGCAGCCAGCAGTCAGCAAAGATAAGAAATACCCTTAGTAACTGTAACTGCTTGATTTGACAAGAGTTGTTTTCTGTACTGGTGAACTGTCAAGCAGCAAGCAGCCGTGTCAGACGCTTGAATATAAACATGTCAGGCATTTCGTGTAGATTTATTGAATAACCTTCTTTAAAAATAAAGTATAATACTTATATATAATCCGCTGAATAAATATATTCCTATTTTATGTTTAAAATAGGAATTGCATTTTAAACCTATTCTGTATTTGATACAGAAACAGATATGGCAGTCACTCAGAGTGTAAACTGCAGTTTAGATGATATAGATTTAAATAGTTTAAAAGTAAGTTTATTTAACATGAGTATAGAGTGTAAACAGAATAAAAATTCTCCGTCTTCTTTGTCTTGTTGCTCATGTTATTATTTATAAATTTAACGTTATTCAATATCGTGTTTCCAAGTTTCATATTTTATATGTATGTTAATAAACTTCTTTACCCTGTTCATATTTTATTTGGAATTATTCTATGCTGTAATTATTTAATTAAAAATCCTTTCTTTTGCTCGAATGTGATTATTGGCATTTATATTCATTTGATAGATTAACAATAAATGCATAATAAATCGAATGTGTAAACTTCTGGCGGTTTGGTTTTCTCTGAGCAATTCATTTACGTTATTTGTATACACCACGTGTCTATAAACTTATTTATTTATAGAACTTTAGAAGTAGTATCATTTATGTTTGTGTCTGGAATGACTTTGTTACTATTTTAACCGCACAAATGTATGTTCATTTTGTTATGCATGCTTATGGGCGAATTATCTTGAAAATTTTATATCTCCCATAGTTATTTTGAGGTTTTTTACAGATTATTGCATATTTTTTATAATTTATTGTGCATAAATTATTAGCACAAAAATTTCATATTTGCTTGTAGACCGGGAGGCGGTAGCACAATCGCCTCATCGAGTTCACGGCTGAAATTCCAGAATTAGTTAAAACTCGATTTGCATATTAAAATGCAATCGGTCTGCCAGGTCATATCTTGGTAGAAAACACCTGAAAACCTGATTTTAGCGGTGGACTCGTAGGTTTACCATTATGTTTTTCTGCATCCAAAGTTATGAAAACATAGAGGACAGAGAGCAGGAAAACACAATGGTAAACCTATGAGTCAACTGCTGAAATCGGATTTTCCACCAAGATATGACTTGGCAGACCAATTGCATTTTAATATGCAAATCGAGTTTTAAATAATTTTGAAATGTCAGCTGTGAACTTGATGAGGTAATTCTGTGCTGCCGCCACCTGGTCTATTGATATGAAATGCTTCTTGTTATTGCTCTTAACACATAGTGTGTAGCGTATTATAATGTAGGTTGTCTTCTCTGCACCTCGTATTAGGTCTAATATATTTATACTTATTGATGAAGTGTATGATGACAATTATTGTTTCATATTCTAAAAGTTGACACTTAATGTTTTCCCTTTATCTGTAACTACTTGTGATTTTTTTTATTGCTTTTGAAATCTGCTTTTTGGATATGGAGTCATCCATCAATTATTTCACATTTTAAAAGGGAGGGCGGTATTGTAGTCATAAAAAAACAAAACAAAAGATTTCATATGTTACAGGCAGAGGGTATACATTATAGAGAGTACTAATATACCTAGAGAGTATACACTATAGTTTGTTGGAAAAAAAAAGTGAGTGTACAGTGTTTCTTAAGAAAATCCAGAAAGTATATCACCATATATCCTCCACTACATCCCTGTGGGAGGGGGGGTCTACAGTGTGTGACACAATGTGATAAATGGAGAGGGTTAGTTAACAGTTTGTGATGTCATATTTAAAATTTGAAAACAATTAAGTAGGCATTGTTTGCAAGCATCATATAGTAAGTTCACACAAACGTGTTTCTATTTAGGAAGTATTAGGTATATTTTCCCTTTGAACTGCAACACTGTTTTATGGGTATTTATTTCAGTAGATAATAGAACAACATGGAAAAAACAAATACAGTAATTTTTTAAATCAAAATTATCTCTAAATAGGAGTTGTAAAAAATGTGACATCAGTACAGGGAAGAGAGAATCATGAGAGTGTGACAGTTTGTGACATAGGGGGAGGGTGGAGTAAAACAACAGAAAAAAATGTTATGCAACATAATTAATGGATGAATCCTATGTTTTTTTATTAAAAAAACAAAAAGTCATTCTGTTGAATGTAATGAAATGTGAAATTCACTCCTCCAAATTAGCTCAAGAAATATTTTCACTCTGGGAAAAAACAAACAAAGCTTACAATATCTCTGTCAATGAGCATAACTTCAAAACCTAATTTTGTAGATCCAAATTTATGATTTGTTGATGGGATAGTTGTGTCAAATTTTTAAGGTTTTCTAATTATGTATTGCGAGTTCCTACCATTTATACCTTGAAAACCTTTCTGAGGTAGAAATGTACCATTAACCCATATGTTCCAAGAATTATTTCTTGCGATTCTTTGCATTTTATGCATAATATTCTGTTCAGACAACGATATTTAAGCTAATTTACTTCAAATTTTGAAGATGGTATGCCTGAAATTAGAAAGGCCTGTTCACATTGCAAGACTTGTTTAAATTAACTCATCTGAATCTCACTATGTCTGAGGTCTGAACAAATTGTAAATGTGGGCTTGCACATAAGTTAAAATGAACTTAACAGTCAAAGTAAACCTCACCAGCCAATCGATTAAAAGTGAACCTCAAGAGTACATCAGAGTGAATGATAATGGGCTGTATCTAGACTATAGGTTGTTTCTACGCACTAACAAGGGGAGGATCGGAGGTCAGAAACTCGCAATGTGGTGAATCGATAGAGTATAGTTGGTATATATATATATATGTATATATATGAAAGTCATGAAGTGCAATATCCAGGGGATATTGAAAGTTTTTTGCAATTTATAATTAGAATTAAAAAAATTTTAAATTCGAAGAATTAAAAAAAATGAAATTTTTGAAATATATGGATAGTTAAACAAAATTAAAATATTATAGCACATATTTTAATACATTTCTCCATGAAAATTGCGAGCTAATAATTTAAAATTTTAATAAATGCGAACTTTAAACAATTTTAAATAGCAGCAAAAATTGCCTAATGAATTGTGTACCTCTTTCTGTTCTTTTACTTTTTGTTAAATACTTAAATTTAAGGGGGGGGGGGGGTGAGAAGAACTTAAATCACATAATCTGAACAGGGTATAACAACTCTTTCCAATGCCTAAGGACATATTTGACATTTATTGTTGAATTATTGGGTTTTTTTTTTTTTGCCAGGCAGGAAAACTTGATAGCAGTAAACAACACAGTTTAATGAAGTGATTTTTTAGGAAACATCATCTACTAATCAGAATTTATTCAGAAAACAAAAACTAAGTGTAATAATAGATACAAATAAGCTACAAAATAAATTGTTGCTTTTCCATTCTTATGAATCTGACATAGGTACAAAAAACAGGGTTCGTACGGCTTAAACTTTTGATTACCACTATTTTCAAACAATTTCCTGCTAATTTAATCAAATTTTTGTTATTAAATAAGACAAATATTAGAAAATTTTTGTATGAATCCTACGTGTATAATGGCAAGAAATCCAGGCAAACAGATTTAATTTGTTGAATAATAGGTAGACCCTTTTCACAAGTTGTCATTTTCAAATAAATAGAAAAATTACTATTATCAATAATTAATAAAATATCAGAATAATTAAAATGGTTCAAAATAGTTATTAATGCCATTATCATGAAATCAATATTTTAATTATTTTGGATGGAAGATTTAAAATACGGAATTCTAGAGGATTATGATTATCAAATTAATGAGACAATAGGGCATTCAGTGGGGCAGAACTCTCCTTGATATAATAAAAGATTTTTGCAGAAAATAATGGAGTATGAATGCATGTAATCTCATTTTCCATTACAATTTGCAAAAAGTAAATCTGAAACTGCTTAAAATCTTACTTGCAGTAATATTAATAGTTATCAGACACAAGCTTATTATACATGATTTGCTGCTAGGTTGTAATTGTATTCAGTAAATATTCACAGGGCTGTCGCAGATGGCTACTTTTATATTCTATTCACCCCATTATATTTTTAAAATGAATTTTGTAGTATGTTTTTCTTGCACATGCCATCAAAGTACAAGTGAAAGTGATGCTTAAAAAAAAAAAAACTGGTGCCAAGTGAATAAAAATTGTGTAAGATATGTTTGTCCTGAACAAGTTAATCTTGTCACCTCACCCATGCCATACGAGTGATACGACAAAGTACCTGTATCACGTAGGAAGTGACATAGAACTGATAAAACTTAATATGAAAGAAGTGAAACTGCTGGTTGAAAGTTTCAAACATTAAATAAAATGAAATCAAAATATGAGTTTCAGAGCTAGCATTGAGGTCCCTGGTCTGCCGATGTACTAGTTAGAAATATAATCAATATTTATAGTACTTCTTTATCACGTTGAATGCCAAGTCTATTTTGCCTGTCTTTCTGTTTGGGCCACGAAATAAGATTCCCGTTACACAATCTATAAGTGTCAGTCACCAATGACCAACACGACCTAAACAGAAAGTTCAGTGTCAGTCACCGGTGACTGACATGGCACTCAACGTGTTAAATATAGTTTTCTCAGAGGTGAATCATTGAAGGCAGAAAATAATCTTTGAAGTACACCATATGACTTAAAAAAATTGTTCTCATTTGAATAGAGAGAGCTTGAGTCCCATGAACCCTCCCCTCAAAATGAGTGAAACTAAAAATACCTTATAGCTGTTTTTAGGGGACAGTTTTTTTAGCATGTGTATAAATACATAAAAACATAAAATTAATAGGGACAAGTTATGAAAAACAGACCCGTTAATATCAAAGTGAAATTTTTTGAATTGAATATGCAGCTAATGAAGAGACTGGATGCAGCACTCTGCAGCTATTTGTTACTTTCAGCCTATCTTGATTACACACGAGTTTGACTATTGGTAGAAACAAGCCTATCTTTATCATGTGAAGTAAAGATAGGCTGGGAGGTGACCCTATTAAACCCTATGTTATCAAATACAAGAAAAAATTATATATTTTGCATAAGAGTAGAAATAGTGGAATCTAAATGATCCAGGGTTGCCAAAAGTAATAGTACTTCTGATGTATTCTTGGAGGCTTATCCTAAGTTATGCAATACAAGAATAATAAAGTATAAAAAGTATTGGCTTTTTTTAGTACTATAATAATATCCTGGTCTGCCTTGCTGGTGCCAAACATGTGGCTGAAGCCTTTTTATCATAATTATTTATAAGGTTTACTTATGTTATCGAATTAAAATGTAATTTTTTTAAATAAAATTGTGTACTAAGAAGTATTTATTTCTATCAAATAAAAAAATAGAAGTTTAATTTTGAAATGATTTTGAATTTTAAAGAAGTGTTTAATACAAAGGATATTTGTCATTAAATTTTTCTTTCATGTTTGAATATAAAATTTCACAAAATTGTGTAGTAAAAATTAATAATTATTTCTATCAGAGTTTAAAATTAGAAATTTAATCTTGTCATAATTTTAAAACGTCATTCACAATTTTTTATTGCCTACTTTGTCTGGTACAGGCCACAAAAAGCTTTTTGGGCTTGAACAGGCTAAGATTACAAATCTTTGGGCCCAGGCTCTGAAAAACAAGCCTAAACTCATCTGTAATTGGGGTTTGGGGGGGGGGGGGAGCCTTAACTCCTTTGTCATTTTAAAAGCAAGCTGTTCATTTTTATATATAACTGGATGCTGTTAATACAAGGTATAATAGGTTTATCAAATTTCTTGCATTAGCTCTTACTTGGAAAACTTGTAAAAAAAAAAAAAGTCTTTAAAACACACACTCACACATAATTTAAGAGCTCACTTCAGTCACGGGGAGAAAGGAAAACGGTAATATTAAGAAGTCTATGGCGGTGTTATTTTCAAATTTTTCGCTTTGATTTTAATATTTTTGAAATTTTTTGCATAGGTTAGCTGAGGACGATCTACAACCAGGCTAGTTTTTACTTTTTCGATTTCAGTTAAAGTTTTATTTAAAAAAATTACTTTCACTCTCTGAACCAGTTGGAACCGGCTCTGAAATTGAAACTATCCAAATATAAAAAAACTATAACCGTAAAAAGTAAAAACTAGCCTGGTTGTAGATCGTCCTCAGCTATCCTATGCAAAAAAAAAAAATCATTCAAAAATGTTAAAATCAAAGTGAGAAATTTGAAAATAACGCTCCCATAAACTTAACTTTAGCGATTTCCTTTCTTCCTGTGACTGAAGTGGGCTTTTTCAACTACTTACTACTATTAATTATTTCAATGCTAAAATTAACTTTTTATAATTTAGCTTAAAATATTAAAGCTCTCTTTTGATGAGTTTCATTTCCCTACACTATACAAGCAAGCACATACAGGAAATCATAATATTAATATTTATTAAATTATGCATTAATTTTTATTTAAAAAATCAGTGAGTTTTGATTGCTTTGTCAGCATATTCAGTTGAGAATTTCTTACGTCTCAACTTAAATTTGAGTACTTATTAACTAAAAACTTAATTAACTTAATAAATTGGGTAACTGAGTACCTGATTACTTAAAAATCTATATATTTTTGTCATTTGGTTGCATGTGATAAAATTATGCTAGAGCCAATTATTAATTTCTGCTTTTCAGTTCCTGTTAAACTAATTGCACATTAGTAAACTGTTCATTCCATACTTTTTCACTGGCACAATTTTTATCTTTAAATTTAGCATCTTGAAGTCTTTGGAATAATTTCCTGCCATTACTCTCTAAAGGCAATGCTGAAGTTGGGCGATTTGGTTTGTTACATTTTTTTAAAAATACAGCAAACAAGCACATTTTTTTTTTTTTTTTAAAGCGAAGCTCTAAATTATGCAAGTTTTAAGAAAATCCGTTTCACTTATATTCATAAGCCACTTGAATCGAGTTATTTTCTTCTGATGGACTGATGGCTTCTATTATTATGAAACAGCCATTATAAATGAAGTGTTAGGTGAAGATGAAAGAGCAGTCATAAAAAGTTAGAAGTCTGATTTTCTAGTCAGAATAGGAAAAAAAAAATGGCCATAATTTTTTTTTTTTTTCAAAAAATATTATGGCCATTTTTTTTTTATCAGCCCATCAGAAAAAAATGATCCATTCAAAAGGTATAAGTTCGATTGAAAAAACTATTTAATACTTTGAGAAGAAAGAAGAGGCTACACCTGCAATTTTTATGATGCTAATAGAATCACATAGCTGCCAATTTGTACGTTTTGTTACCTCTAAAATTTAATACAAATTTTTGCTATATTTAATCGTTGACAGTTGTTAGATTTCGGTGATTGAATTAGGCAAAATTTACTGGTGAGTTTTAGTGGTAAGAAAAAATCTTAGAAATTGGCAGCTATGCAGTAGCGTAAATACTGCAGCCAGGGAAAAAAAAAACTGCAACAAAATGGACATTCAACAAATAAACTATCAAAAGCTTTTCAAATAAACAACTTCATTTCCTGTTTTTCTTAAAAGTAGCTTAAATGTACATCGAAGAAATGTTGCTAGTACCCTAAAAGTGAACGAATTAAGTAAAAATTTATATTTCATCTCCTTAGCTGATGAATATTTGTGCAAATCCGGTTTATCCGAGTTTTTTGCTTATCCGGGTGAGCTTGGTCCATATTAACTCGGATAATCAGGAGTCTACTGTAATAATTATCACTGCTAACTGAAAAAATGTTGGCTTTTGGCTAAATGTTTTAAATTGGATGTTGGCTTAGTAAAAATCCGGTAGCATCAACATCTACCCTATGAAAAGCTGAGTTCCCATAAATATTTTTTTTCTAACTACAATACTGTCTAAAGGATCTTATTAGTTTTTTTTTTGTACATGTATATATGTATCCCAGCATTCTACTCACACTTCCTCCAGTTTTTCCATCTGCTGTTAGAATATGAACAAGAACATATTTTCTCTTTCTGGAGTAATTGTTAACTTCTCCCTACAAAGTGTTATAATGGATGTGTGTGCATTACCTGTATGTCCTATCACTGCAAGAGCAGAAAGATGACTTCCTTGTGCTCTTGTAGTTGCAGGCTGTCTTTTTGCAGTTTATGAAAAGAGATCTTTTGAATGCAGTGCAACTGCTTCTTTTTTATGGTGTTTTTAGAAGTTTCTTTTCTTGGTATTATGAGATTAAACCAGAAATTCTGAGACATTCTAAAGATATTCTAAAAGTCCCTTGACTTTTAAACAATGGGAGAGCATTAAAGGGTTAAAAGTTTGGTGAAATAAAATTTTGTTACCTTATGATAAAACTGATAAATTAGTACAGTTTGAGAGCTGTAATGCAGAATGAATATCACTGATAATGATTTGTTCCTTTAGAAAGAGCTCTTTCTTTGACATTTCTGTCCTTTGAGGGGTTGATGCAAAGTTTTTTATTTGGACCTCTATTTTGTGGAGAAAAAAAAGTATATTTTTGTAGAAAATAAAAATTTATAAAGATCAAATAGAATCAAAGAACTTATTAATATTACCCACCCCTTACTGCTATTTTTTTTTTCTGTGAATTTATTTTGCTTGCAAATTACACATTTCAAATCATAACATGATAAAAAAAATGGAGATTTTGCTTTTATGGAATGGAATTTTGTGTAAAGGATTCTTTTTGTAAAATAATTTTATGAATGGTACTTTTCGTTAAATTGAATTTTGTAAAGAATCCTTTTTTTTTCTTCAAAAGATTTAGTTTAATTTGTTTTGTTGTCACAAAATTTCATTTTGTAAAGGGTCACTTTTTATTACATCAAAATTTGTCAAAGAGCCCCAAACAGACCCCAATTTTTGATTGCATCAACCCTTGCTTTTGCCATACAGAAATTCTGCCGTGAACAAAAGAGATAGGCTTCTATATTCCAGTCAATTCAGCTGTCACATGATCACCATTTGCTGGCTTCCACTAATAGTTGTTACTGCCTTTCAGCCTACTTTGATTATGTGACATTAAAAAAAAGACTTAAAAATTTGAGAGGAACAGTCGATCATAAAGGTCCGTGAAGTCAGTCGAAGAGATGAAAGGACAGACCTTCCATTATTCATTTTACATTTTTGGGAGGGGGGGGGGGTGCAATGTCCCTGAAAATTTCCAAAAGAGGCACATATACCCATGGGTACATTCAAGTATAGCCAGCCTCTCTTATTAGCTGTGATAAATCTCATTAAAATTAAGATATTTTTGTCGAATATTTCATGATGATCCTTCTTTTGTAGCTTGCATGCAACAAAATCTTAATGTAGGTTATATGTTGAGCCATTAACAACATTCAGTGGGCATATTTCTGGAGGTTGGTTCAGTTGTGTGCTTTTAAACATGATATATACTTCCAAGTTGCATAATAATCAATCTCAATATAAAGACAAATTCTAGACTGCACTCTTACTGTTAAGTATAAATATTTTCAGCTTTCTACATTGTTATAAACATCTTTTTGTTCGTTTATAACTTCTGTAATATTTTCAAAGTGCTTTTAATTTCTCTTTTCTTACTCTTTTTTTTTTTTTTTTTTTTTTTTTTCTTGTCATTCTAAATAATTTTATTTACTTCAGAAATATTAATAAAATTTCTTATTAAGTTTATTAATTATTTTTCTAGGATCCAGCTGGCATATTTGAACTTATTGAAGTTGTTGGAAATGGAACTTATGGACAAGTTTATAAAGTATGTATTTCTATTTGATGGAAGACAGACTAGTCCTGATGCATCTGATACTCAGATTTTTTGTTATTTTTTATTAAAGACGTGATTTTACTTATTTTTTTTTAATTTCAAGTTTATCAGCAGTTTTCCCGCTAGTCTTAAAAGCATTTCAAATTCAATCTTTCAGCTCAATTTAATAAATTTTGTCCTCTTTTCAGTAAAGTTTATTCAGATTTGTACACCAATTTTTGAACTTCCCCCAATTTTTTTGAAAATCACTATTCTGGCAAAAATGCAGGCTTTGTCTTTTATTAAACAATTTCTATTTTAAGTCTTTGCCGTCCAATCTTGTATGGGCAAAACATCCAGGAAATTAAAAAAATATATAAAATAGATTTTATTATGGCAATTAAAAAATAATTATGAGTGGAATTTTTTTTTTGGAGAACGAGAATGTTCATAGATGCCAATATCTTCTGAAATTTCAGACTTTCTCCAGAAATGTAGGATAAAACATGGTAGTGCAGTAATAAATTAGAAAATATGGAAATCTGCGGCAAAAAACTACTGAATTTAGCTTTGTTTCTCCGCTGACTGTGAAATTCCTCAATCCACAATGTAATTTTTAGTGAATATATATTTTATATTTTGCCAAATGCTGCGAATCATTTATTTTTTAAGATTCCAAAAAGTCAGTACAGTGCAACCTCACTTATCTGAGCTAATTGGGACTGCTAGTATCTCGGATATCTGAAATCATGGTTAGTAGAAATTGTGTATAAAAATTCGCCGTGCTCGCGAATTTAATCTCTTGGAATAAAAAAACAATAAAACTTCTTTTAAATGATAAAAATAAACATAGTGTTTCACAGTTGGGCGATGTAATTATCTGATAACACAAATAAAGTTATGTTTCACAGTTAGAGGATGTAATTATCTGATAACACATTGTACCTTGTCTTCAATAGGACCACACGGCAAGTGTAAAGAAAACATTGTTCGCTGTTGACTTCTCAGGGTGCAATGTTTCTTGGAAGTTGAATGCTTTTGGGGGTAGAGGAGCCTGTAGTGAACTGAAAAGTGTAGATTTTTTCAAGGCTCATTAAAACAAAAAAAAAAACTTTGTTATTGTCTCAGTTAACAGAAATCTCGATTAATCGAAGTTCTACTGTATTTTGAAGTTAATAGGGGGGGGGGGGGGATTACTAGACAAAAAAATATTTATTTTTGAAACCTTTTATGCTTTTCAAAAACATGTCTGCTGATCATAAAACAAATCAGAATTTCATCAATACTCGCAGATAAATTCCAAATTTCACCAATTAGTAACGGGGAAAAATTGCAAATTTCATCAATCGGTTACATAAAGTATTTGCCAATTTCATCAATCAGATGTGGCAAAAAAATCCTGACTTTTGTCAGTCGCTGACATAAAGAAATCACAAATTCCATCAGTTTGTCGCAGAAAAGAATTTGTCATTGGGAACTTCATCAGTCGGCTGTAAAAAAGAATTGTGAATTTCATATCAGTATAAGAAAAAAAAATTTCACCAATCACTCTATCAAAAAAAATCACAGATTTTGTGAATCGGTTATCGAAAAAAATTGCAAATTCTGTTAATCAGTCATTAATTAAAATAGTGAATTTAAGCAATCACTTGTTATAAAAAAATGTGAATTTCTTCAATCGGTCATGACAAAAAATCAGATATCATCAATTAGTTGTTGAAAAATATCATAAAATTTGTCGATCAGGCATTGATAAATTGCAAAATGCATCTATTGCTTATGGGGAAAAAATCACAAATTTTGTCAATCAGTCACAGGAAAATGTCATGAAATTTGCCAGTCTGTTGCTGATAAAAATAGCGAACTTTGTTGATTGCTCACCGCACAAAATTGTAAATTTCGTTAATCAGCTGAAAAAAAAATAATCAAATTTCGTCAATCCGTCAAGCAAAAAAATCACGAATTTTGTCAATCCACTGTGATAAAAAATAGAAAATTTCTTTAATCAGTCGCATAATTTCACACAATTATAAGAATTTTTTGCTCTGTCGGGTTATAAAAATTTTAATTCCTTTATACTTATAAAGTAAAAGTAAATTAAGTAACCTTAATTTTAATTATGTTTATATGGACAAATGCAAATGCTGTAAGGGGTGAAGATTCAGAAAATATTTGTAAAAAATATTAAAAAGAATAGCTTTAAAAAAAATCATGTATGTCTTCTGAAATGCTAATATTTGACTCCTGAAGGGTGTCCTAAACTCGTGAATTTTAACTAGTTTATTTCTGTTATTGCCTTTGCAATGTTGG
This sequence comes from Maratus speciosus, assembly GCA_963932465.1. Classification (NCBI taxonomy): domain Eukaryota; kingdom Metazoa; phylum Arthropoda; class Arachnida; order Araneae; family Salticidae; genus Maratus; species Maratus speciosus. Next base: position 58,588,070 of record OZ010796.1, on the reverse strand, counting down.
CATCTATGGAAAGGTGGAATGAAGAAGTGCATATAGCAAAAGCCAGTTTGTATGATCAAAAGTACTTGTCTTTTGAAAAATAGATTAGAAGGTAGCAGGGAAGAATTTGTTTGTATATAGAGATCAGCAAATTGGTTCCCAATTTAAAAAAAAAACAGAAAAAAAAACTGTGCTTTGTTTTGAAAATTTTATTTTTGCATTTTCGTGTATTTAAGGTTCGTTTTTTTAAAATTTAGCTTTTAAATTTATTAGAATTTTGGTAACATAATCTTACTTTGATTTTGTATTAGAACACTGCAGGATTTATTTTATAGAAAATAGATTTCTTAATCGTTTTGATAGACTGTATATTACAATGTCAGTCAATAGTAATCTCATACCAATTGGCTATAACTCAAGCTATATTTAATTTATTGTAAAATATAAAATGCTATATGATTCTTTGTCATTTGATTGTGAATAACTGAAATTTCCAGACAAATAGGAATGAAGTTAAGGCTATGAAAGTGCCAGTTGAGCGAGGAAGAAAAATTAAAAGTTTTAAAACTTATTGCCTTATTTGAAATACTTCAAAATGAAGAAAATACTTTTTGAAAATTTAATATGTATTGGCATGGGTAAGGAAATTTCGTAAAATCTTACCAGCTGGATGTTTGTTTTTGCCAGCCAGCAAAATGCAATATACAGTTGAAAATAGCAAAGTTTATGCTGCTGCAAAAATAATTCATTGCTGCAAGGTCCTTTCATTTCTTAAAAAATAAAATTTCATATGAACACTTGTATAAAATTAAGAAATGTATGCAACAGAGAAAAGTTTATAATAGAGTTTAGTGCCATGTTCACATCACAACAGTTGGTAAACACAAAAGATATGGCCCACAAATAAAAAAGCCTAAAAATTTTTGATATATTTTTCATAGCCTGAAGAGTTAGACTGCCTAAAAATTCACTTGCCTCAGCAAAAAATCTAGTTGCATGTGGCGAGTAGTTTTATGCAATTCCCCATCACACGGGATGTCAAATTTCTGAAGATTAAAATCAAATTTTTAAAATTGTATTTAAATAATGACTAATCATGTTTTTAACATTTCAAATAAGTAATGTGGGATTTCGCAATTTGTAAGAGAAGATCTTGTTTGTTTAGATTTAGAGAGAGTCCCTTTAAATAAGATTCCTTCCTATTCACTTTATAGAGAATTAATGTTAAAAATATATGTATTTTTAATGATTTGTTGTTACATTTATAAATTTAATTTTCAGGGACGTCATACGAAGACAGGACAGCTTGCTGCTATTAAAATCATGGATGTGACTGAGGTTGTATTATAAGTACTTTTTTTTTGCATGCCTTCTTTTAACTTACAATTATGTTTGTATGTGGCAGTCAAATCTTGTGACTCATTTTTCACCCACTTCCTATTGACAGAGAGCTTTGAAATTTGGATATGTGTATTCCTGAGGGCAATACATGAATTGGACATTGATTTAAAAAAAATTTGATCCCTAAGGGGAGCAATGGGGGGTGGGGGTTCAAATTTACTTAATGGTTACTCAATTATAGCTTGATTTCCTATGGAAAAATCAGTATTAGCTTCAACAATGAGTATTTGTTGAAAAGTACTAATGACAGGGTTACCACAATAGTGCACATTTTTGGCTAACTTGGCGAAATATCGCCAAATTTGGTGACAAACATAAGTTGCCGTATATGAAGCCAACTTGGAAAAAGTAAAATGAACGATGCTACTATTACACTACCCATATTGATTCAACATCAGTGACGATTTGAATGAAAAAAAACAGAGCAAACATAACTTGGACCATTCGTCTTGGTTTGTTTCCCACCAATAACACCAACATTTGAGTTTGGTTCTCTCTGCTAGAGGTGCTGTAATTTCCTGTATTTTCTGCTGCATAGTGTACACTTCTTTATTTGATATCTCATGTTCTATGAATCCAATCCTCACATGACTTAAACCACTCATCTTGGTTTGCACCCTGGCCCACCATTTTAGTTCAGGTTCTCTCTACAAGGAGGTGCTGCAATTTGCTGTATTGGTTTTTTATATTGTCTCCAGCTTCCATTTTTGATGGGCGTTTTGTGAATGAAGCTTCCCTTAAGCGTTTTGGCTTCACTGTTTAAAAACCTTAAGCAAAACCTCCAATGTTGCAAGAGCTGATGTGAAACTGTTAATGCAAAATTAGTCATATTACAGTGATAGTAATCTAACAGCAAAACTAATCTTTAATTTTTTATGAAATTTTTTCATAAAATCAGATCTGATATCTGTTAAGAATGACAATTTATTGACTAGAGACATCAATAAAAAAATTGATAGTATTAATATAATCAAGTTGGCCATAGTATCGATTAAATCAATAAACAATATCGCCTATCTCTAATCTTAATCATCCATGGTTCCCTTTTTTTTTCTCCTTATTTTTTAATAAATTCTCTCCGATCCAAGTAGACCTTCTTGTCAGAATTAAAAAAATGCACTAACAACTTGAGTAAGAACAAAATTTATTTTCAAAAATGAATTTTTGACCTTAATTTTTTTGGGGGAAAATTTTAGTGCAATTATTTTACATGTTATGTAAATGAATCAGTTTCACATTAAAACATATAAGTATGGATCAAGACCTTGGCTCAAAAATAAATAGATAAAATAAAATTATGGAAAAGTATAAATAATAAACATAGAAATCTTGCTACACATCATTTTTTAAAACATATGCTGTCACTCAACTTTTGCATGTATGAACAAGTGTGGATATTTTTGCTTAGTTTATCTGATAGATTTGGATAGGTTAAAATTTCTTTTTCCGTTTCTGTTTCAAATATTTTTTTAACTTTGGAGAAAAGTTACATTTTAGTTAAAAAAAATTAAATGTAGCTAAATTAATAATTTAATAAATAATTTTTATTTATAGACCTTATTTTGCATAGCATAAATATGACAATATATGTTACGGAAGAATTTTTTGCAAACATTTTAAAAATATTGTATTGTTGCAACAAGACTAAATTGGACATCACAACTTTCCAGTATTTTATCCTTCTTTTATCATAAATTACTGTTAAAAAATGGTGGCTACTTGTCCGACATATGTAATGAATTTCAAAAGAATGTGTTATATGTTTGAAATAAATGTTTCAGTAATACTGAATGGAGCTTTAATCATACTTTTATACTTTTTTACTAAATGCCACCAAAACATAAATGAAGTAATAATAGTAAAATGCGCATATACATTATCACTACTATCTGCAACGAGTAACAATAGTAATTGTGAAAACAGAATAATAGTAAATGTAAAGATATGAACTATTATTAGGATGCTAGGCATGAAAGAGTAAATAATTTTGTCTGTTTACTTAGTTATGTAAAGAAATATTCCATCTATATGTTTAATATGATGTATAATATTTACAAATATTCTTCTAATAACCTACTTTTATGTTACCCTTATTTGTGTAAAATTTGATTTTTGTTATTAACAAATGTAATATACATATTTTCAGGATGAAGAGGAAGAAATCAAGTTAGAAATTAATGTATTAAAAAAGGTATTTTTTTTCCACATTATGAATGTTTGATTTTACTTATTTTATATTTAGTAAACAACATTTTTTCTTTTTCAATCTACAAAACTTATTTAAATTTTTTAAAGAAATTCTAAATGAAGATTTTTATATCCTGACATTAACATTCATGATGCATAGTTGCCAACTTGTACGGATTGGCCGTACAATGTACGGATTTTATTCTAAGTGTACGGCTGTACGGATGAACTGTACGGTTTTGCGCGCGGAACAAATGATCGTGAAGGATCACGGAAAAAACGTGGATTTCGTCAGAGATCGCGTGAAAAAATGTGGATTTCGTCAGAGATCGCGTGAAAAAACACGGATTTCGTCAGAGATCGCGTGAAAAAACGTGGATTTCGTCAGAGATCGCGTGAAAAAACGTGGATTTCGTCAGAGATCGCGTGAAAAAACGTGGATTTCGTCAGAGATCGCGTGAAAAAACGTGGATTTCGTCAGAGATCACGTGAAAAAACGTGGATTTCGTCGGAGATCGCGTGAAAAAACGCGGATTTTGTCAGAGATCGTGTGAAAAAAACGTGGATTTTGTCAGATATCTCGTGAAAAAACGTGGATTTCATCAGAGATCTCGTAAAAAAGGCGAATTTCGTCAAAGGATCGCGAAAAAAGCGCTAATTTTATCAATGGATTACGTAAAAAACGCTAATTTCTTCAAAAGATTCTGAAAAAAAAGCTAATTTCTTCTAAGGATCGCGAAAAAATGCCAATTTTGTCAAAGCATCGCGAAAAAAGCTCTAATTTTATCACATATCATTAAAAAACGCTAATATTGTCAAAGGATCACGAAAGAAACGCGAATTTCGTTAAAAATCGTGAAGAAAAACACTAATTTCGTCAAAGGATCGTGAAAAAAACACGAATTTCATCAAAGATCGTGGAAAAAAACACAAATTTCGTCAAGGAATTGTGAAAAGTACTCTAATTTCGTCAAAAATCATGGGAATAAAATGCGAAATTGTTCAAAGGATCGTGAAATGAACGCGAATTTCATCAAAGTTCGCGAAAAAAACGCGAATTTCATCAACGGATTGCGGAAAATGCTAATTTTGTCAATGGATCACAAAAAAACCGCGAATATCGTCAAAGATCGCGGGAAAAAACCATGAATTTTATCAAAGATATTTGAAAAAAAAAGCTAATTTTGTCAAAGGATCGCGAAAGAAACGTGCGTTTTGTTAAAAATCGCACAGAAAAACACTATTTTTGTCGAAGGATCGTAAAGAGAACGAGAATTTTGTCAAAAATCGCAGGAGAAACACTAATTTCGGCAAAGGTTAGTAAAAAGAACGCGCATTTCGTCAAAGGATTGCAAAAAAAAAAATGCCAATATCATCAAAGATCGCTTGAAAAAACACGAATTTTATCAAAAATCTTTGAAACACAGCTAATTTCCTCATCAAAGACCGTGGGAAATAACGCGAATTTTGTCAAAGATCGCATAAAAAACGCGAATTTTGTCAAAGATCGCGTAAAAAAACGTGAATTTTATCAAAGATCGCGTAAAAAATGCTAATTTCGTTAAAAGATCGCGACAAAACGCAAATTTCGTCAAACGATCCCCCCCAAAAAAAGCAAATTTCGTCAAAAGAAAGAGTAATTTCGACAAAAGATCGCGAAAAAAAGAGTAATTTCGTCAAAAGATCGCGAAAAAAAAAACAAATTTCGTCAAAAGATCACGAAAAAAACACAAATTTCGTCAAAAGATCGCGAAAAAAACACAAATTTCGTCAAAAGATCGCGAAAAAAACACAAATTTCGTCAAAAGGTCGCGAAAAAACACAAATTTCGTCAAAGGGCTTCGAAAGAACTCATAATTAGCACTCCCCTTTCCTCCCCAATCCCTTTGTTGGGGTTCTGTACCTTTCAGAAAATTGCTGTGAATTTCAGAATTTTTTTTTACTTAGAATTTCCCATGCAAAAAAATTTTCTTATGAAATCTCACGTTTTTATTTTTGGAAAAAAAAAAAAAAGGCTATACATGAATGAATACAGCATAGAAAATGTTATGAAATATTACTTTTTTCATTGCATGTACATATGTTATGCATTTTTAAGCACGTAAAAATATGTCATAAAAATTGTAAGGATTTCAAAATTGGCATGTTGGCAGGTATGATGATGTTTAAAAACATCACACTCTTTCACTTGTATAGGAAAGAGTCATTCCATTCAAACAAAGACAATTTCTAAAGTAGCATGAGCTATTGATAATTCAACTCTGAAAAAACAGCTCTCTACATAACAAAATTACTGCAATATTGATTGCATTTCTAACTGATAAGTCTGGAGGTCAGGAGTCTCAATGTCAGCTCTGCAAATCACATTCTTATTTTCCACCCACTTTACTTAATATTTAAAACTTTCAATCTGTAGTTAATTTCTTTCATATTAGTATTATTTCAAGTATGAAATAATTAAAATGTTGATTTTGTGAAAAAATTAATGCAGTAAAGCACTGTTTATACGCTTCTCATTTATACGTCATTTCAGTATGGTCCCGATTCATTTCTATGTATTTTAATGTTGTAATGTTTTGTTTATATGGCGCATAACATCGGTTATACATTGTTTTTTTTTTATGTGGTAACCGATTTTCTCAGAATTTTTCTCTTGCTGTCATTCCTTTTTTCTTTTCTGCTAGCAATATTTGTGGAAAGATGAAAGAAAGAGAGCATGTGTGACTGCTACACAGTTTATTTCCAGTTCGGGGAACCCGTAGAAAAGATGGGGCAAAAAAGAATGGACAGTGGGTGATCTGCATTGATATTGACATACTTAGAACCTTTTTCATTTCTCACAATACTAGTGAGAAAACTTTCCAGTAACTTAATTCCATATATAGTAATGCTTTACATCAGTCTCAAAGTAAATTGGTACGTCAGGCGATGATTGAAGTTAAATTAAATTCTCTTTGTACGTTCGATAATGGGATTTAAAAAAAAAGGGTAATTCAAGGTGTATAACTGATATAAGTTAAAATAATTCTCACTTTTATTTTCCAATTTTAGAAATGAGTATTTAATAATTTTTTCAGTGTTTTAACTATTTTTCCGTACATAGTGCATCTTAAACAACCGAAAACGGGAGCAAAATTAAATTTACTTGATTCCAGCATTATATTTCTAAAGTCAAAGATTTTGCACCTTAGGTGACTGCAATTTTGATTGTATGTCCTTTCTCAGTTATATGGCATTTTAGAATGGTCTCCTGAAAGACGTATAATTGGTGCTTTACTGTAATTGGTTTTCAACATTTAATAATTCTCATAAATAAGTCTTGATAATCCTAATTATTCAGTTTATTTGAAAATGTCTACGTGAGTCTTTCCCATTATTTTTAAATTGATATGCCTCTGCATCCTTTGATAAGACAGTTTACTTTTGTTGTACAAATCTAAAAAGGCAAAAAATAAAAAAAAAAGGTTCTTTGTTTAACTTCATGTCTCTGGATGTACAAATTGCATATATCTACAGAACAATTTTTAACTTTTATCACAGTCCATAAAAATTAACAAAATTTGCTTATCTGTATTTGTAGACTGCTCATTAGGGTGGAGTGAAAAAAATGATTTTTTTAAAATCAAAAATGGGTAGGTGCCAAAAGTTGCCTTTATACTAGTACATCATCTGCGTGTAATATTACCGCTGAAAAAAAAAATGGCTTGAGTCTGTGCTTTTGGTCCAAAAGTCGAAATTTTGGGTAAAATTTGACATTTTTTCAAAAAATTAAAGAAAATTCTATAGAGATTGTTATTAGTTAAGTGTTATTTAAACCTTTATTATTGATGACTTAACATTATTAAACTATAATACTATATCTTTGTTCTGTATAACAGGAGCAAAACTGACAACTTTTGGTGAAAAAAAGGCATTGCCACTCTGTCGTGTCATACAACTAATTGTTGCTTAGAATACAGCTCTTACCTAGTTGCTTTCAAAACTATCCAGGAGGTACCATGGGGCATTTCATGTCACAACAGTGCATAGCTCGACCACCCTACCATCTGAACTCAATGTTTTATTTATACATTAAATTGTGATTTTTTATCAAAGACTGGCATGAGTTTTCTATGTATCAACCTGAGATGTACTAGAGATGTACTAGAGATGTACTAGAGATGTACCTAGAGATGTACTATAGTACATCTCTTTGGATGCACAAACTTTGGATGCTGCTGCTGTGATCTCCTTTACGTATTTTTCTACTGTTTGTGTAAGAGAAGACAAACTGTGTAATGCAGTGCGGATGATATTAATGTAGTTTATTCAGCCGTCTATTATCTTCACCAAAATTGCACTCAATAAATGTATATTGATTAGAGGTTCTGCTACCACAACACTTTTCCAATGAATTAGATTTATATAATTATCCGCTTCAAAGTTGATTGTCGATATTTCAGATTTGCGTATGACATCATTTACTCTCATCTTTCAACTATTATGTGCTGAGCAGCTAGCTGTTTAATATGATGGCAATCATCAGAGAGCATTGAAATAAGAATTTCCTCTGCGTATGCAAAGCAACCATCATCCTAAATAACCTTTTTTTAGTATTTGTTTTATTCTGTTTTGTGTGTTGTTTAGTAGCCGAGTAATTTCCCATAAGTTTTTAGATCCCTTCTTTAGCTGTGGATTATATTTGATTGTAAATTATCCTGGGGCCAAACTTGGATAACATAGTGCTTTTTGAGTGAACGTAGAGAGACTGATGGGCATTGGGTGCTCATTGAAGGCAGAAAATTCTGTTAGTCATTGTCATCCACTCTGCGAGGGACATGTTTAGAATGAACCATTACAATTGATCATATGCCGCCTCCAAGACCAGTGAATTTCCTTTGCATCATTTATTAGACAAGATCATTGGAAAAATTAGATTCTAAGCCACAGGATTCGCCGGACTAATAGGAAAATCTTTATCCACGTGCTTATTCCCTTCTTATTTCAATTTTTGAAGCCATAGCGAGTAATTTTCAAACATTATTTCCTGAATTCGAGAAAAGGGTACTCCGCACATACCAGAAATACCTGCTAGACATTTGCAAAGTTATTTCATCAAGATATTGCTCAGAAGAACTAGCGAATAGGAATTAAGAAACTTGTCCTACGCAAGATGGCTCACAAAGGCACATAAAATTATTCGCCCTTATATAAGCAATGATTGATCATCAGAGTCTGGTTCACTCACAAAGTATGCCAAGTTTATGCCGCAGGGTGGTTTACACCAAATATAATCCACATTTAAAGAATTGATGTAAAAACATATGAGAAATTACTCGGCTACTAAACATCACAGAAAACGGCAAAAAAACAAATACTAAAAAAATTTATTTAGAACAATGGTAGCTTTTCACATCGAGAGCAAATTCTTATTGCAATTTTGATGGCGATCGCCATCACATTAAACAACAATCTTATCAGCATATAAAAAATGCAAGAGGTAGAGTAAATGGTGGCATACTCAAAGATGAAATACCTAAATGTTATAAAATGTTGTCGGAACAGAACTCCTAATCACTATGCAGTAACTGGATGCAATTTTGGTGAAGGTACTAGAGGACTGAATAGATTTCATTCATTCCACAGCATTATTCTGCTTACCTTATCATACACAAGCAGTAGAAATATATGTGAAGGAATGTCACAGCAGCATTACCCAACGTCTGTGGATACAGAGAAGAGATGGACTAGGTTGATACATAGAAAACTTATGCTAGTCTTTGATAAAAAATCACAATTCAATGTATAAATAAAACATTGTGCTCAGATGGAAGGGTGGTCGAGCTATGCACTGCTGTGTCATGAAATGCAGCCACCTCCATGTGATATCTCTTGGGTAGATTTGAAAGCAACTACGTAAGAGCTGTATTCCAAACAACAATTAGTTGTATGACACAACAGGGTGGAAATGCCTTTTTTTCACCAAAAGTTGTCAGTTTTGCTCCCGTTATACAGAACAAAGATATAGTTTTATTGTTTAAATATGTTAAGTCATTAATAACAAAGGTTTAAATAACACTTTTAAATAATAGCCAGCTCTATAGGAATTTTTTCATTTTTTTGAAAAAATGTCAAATTTTACCCAAAATTTCGACTTTTGGACCAAAAGCGCAGACTCAAGCTATTTTTTTTCAGTGGTAATATTGCACGCGGATGATGTACTAGTATAAAGGCAACTTTTGGCACCTACCTGTTTTTGATTTAAAAAAAAAATTCATTTTTTTTGCTCCACCTACTGCTCATTATATATCCACTTTTTATTCCAAAACTTTCACATTTCCCAATATTTTTTTGTTAATCTATTTAAATTTTTATTTTCCATGTAATTCAGTTTGCAGATTTTTAAGCTACTTTTTCTTCAGTGACAACTGACATTTTTTTCTCATGTAGCTACAATATGAGTTCCGATTTAAGCACTTATATGGCATTATGAATTAACTTAAAAAGAAAACCTTTGTTAATGTGTCACAGTATTATTATTGCAATTAGACTTTTATATCTTGTTTAAGGTGACAACAATAGTTGCTAAAATACATGTAAAACATCTGATATTGAAGAACCTTTTTCTCAGGAACTGCTGAAGCAATTTCAATACTTTTTTGTAATAGTTTTTGCAGTAGTTGAACCATAAGTTGATCATTCAGAAATAAATAATAATAGGGTCTTGCTAAGCGATTTCACAAATAATAATAAAAAAAATCATGTGAAACAGCTGACATTAATGTAACTTTTCCCCTGAGAGCTATTGAAATGATTCCAATACTTAAAAAAAATCATTTGGGTAGTAGCTAACCCATAAATTGATTATTCAGCACAAAAATAAAAATTACAACAGTTATCAGGACACACATTTCCCCTAAAATTCCTAAATTTCCTAACTATTATTTAATACCCTAAAATTTTCTTCTTGCTCTTAAAAATTTGAGATCACCAAAATTTCACAGAAAAGTATCGCGAATTTCAACAAATGGTCACCGAAAAAGATGCATTCATCAAAACATCGCTAAAATAATGCAAATTTTGTCAAAAGATCGCTAAAATAATGCAAATTTTGTCAAAAGATCATGAAAAAAGCACGAATTTCATCAAAAGATCGCTAAAATAATGCAAATTTTGTCAAAAGATCATGAAAAAAGCGCAAATTTCATCAAAAGATCGCGGAGAAAAGCGAATTTAGACAAAGAATCAAAAAACCCCTCAAATTTTGTCTAAGGATCGCAATTTTTTTCAAAAGATCTCAAAAAAAAAACCCCTCAAATTTTTTCAAAAGATCGTGGAATAAACGTGAATTTCAATAAAAAATCGTGAAAAAACCCTCAAATTTCATCCAAAAAATCGCAGAAAAAAGATAATTTCATCTAAGAACCGTGGATAAAACAATTTCATCAAAAAATTCTGAAAAAAAATGGGAATTTCGTCGAAAGATCACGATAAAACACAATTTTGTCAATCAATTGCACATTTAAAGCGAATTTTGCCTAATAGCAAATTTTGTTGAAAGATTGCAGAAAAAACACTAATTTCGTCAAAGGGTCATGGAAAAAAAATGCAAATATCTTCAAAGGATTGTGAAAAAAACGTGAATATCGTCAAAAGATCATGAAAGGATCACTGAAAAAAAATGCAAATTTTGTTCTGTGAACTTCAGAATTTTTTTTTCTTTTTCATAATCACCCCTGCCTCCTACCTCTTTTTCTCTAGGTTCACTGAGAACATCCAAAAGAGAGAGAGAAGGAGAGTATTCATTCATTCAGGTTAGGCTCAATGATGCGGGAACTCAAAATTCTAATTAATACAGTTGCAGTAAGCATAAGCCATCAAAACGATTTGTAATATGAAGGCTGTTATTGCGCAAATTTAAATGCCCTCATTCGCCCCAAACAAGACAAGCACATGGAACAAGAGGGCTGAATTCATTGGAATGATGGGAATATTCTTTGCCAGCATACCATATGTGCCTGACTAGCACAAAAGTATACTGTTATTACATACTTGTAATGTTAAAAATATCACAATTTCTCCTAAAATTTGGGAAAAAATTCCTAAAATTCCTCCCTAAAATTTTGAAAAATACTAGTTTTAGCCCTGAGTTATGTTAATTGAAAAATAACCTAGATTCCTTTTGTTTGCAAGATTATGTACAAGATTGTTTGCAAGATTTGCACTATTGTATTTTTTTATTTTCCTTTTTAGCCGAACGATCAATATATTGGATGATTTCAAAAGTTCGTGTCCTATTTTGTAAGTGGAAAAAACTTGCAATTTTGACTGTGCTGATGTTTCTTTTATAACCCTATTATAAACTGACAGTTATCTACAGGTGTCGTGAGTGAACATAGCATTAAAAAAGTTTTCAAATTAATTTGTGTGCAAGGTTAATATTCAAAATGGAAAATGAACAGCTACATTTTCATCATGTTATGAGTTTAAAAAAGGGGGGAATGTTGGACGTGCTACAAAAAATATTAAAGACGTTTATTTGGATCATGCTCCTGCTTTTAGGCCTAAGAAAAAGGTAGATTAATATTTTACAAGTGATTTCAATACTGTTGTCCATCTTAAAATTTCTAGAATTTCATCTTCGATCTTTTTTTTTGTATAAAAATTTTTTGTTTAAAAATTGAATTTTTTCTCTATTGAATTGAATCTCTCAATTTTTATTCTAGCTTTCCCTTAACCTCCCCCTCCCTGTTTTTAATAGAAAACTTTCATAAAATACTATGGCATAGAACTCTATGTATTTTCTTACTTTAAAATTCTGTAATTTGATATTTCTCTTCTACAATGCTTTAGATGTTTATGTCATGTGAATTTCTTTTTCAGTATTCACATCATAGAAATATAGCAACATATTATGGAGCTTTTATTCAGAAGAGTCCCCCTGGGAAAGATGACAAATTATGGGTAAGTATATTGCCTATTATAAAAATTATGTTCCTATTTAATGCATCATTTAAATTTGAATTTTAATGGGAAGAAAGTTGATGCAATGTTTCTTCTAGAATAAAAATCTTCTTAATATTACACTTATTTTAAGAAACAATTCAATAGCTTCCATGGGTGTATGCAGAGTTCAGTTGAAAAGTGGCGTGTATGGGTGGGAACTTCTTACTTCTTTCGTTTGGTTTATACAATTGTTGTTCAGAAATTACTTTATCAAGTAGGCTAAATGTTCCTATATTTCAGTGTTTAAAGGTATTCAAAAGTTAAATTTAAAAATAATTTTACACAATATTTAACACACATACTTCCATTTTGATCAACAAGAACTAAGAACAAAAAGAAAAAAAAAGAGAAAACTTATGCTTTGAGTTATTTAAAAAGAGGATAGTCTTAAAACTTTAAATTAATAAAATTTTAAACTTCATAGTATCTTCTGTGAATTAAAATAAATGAACAAATTTTTCTTATTTAAAAAAAAAAAAAAAAAACAACGAAAGAGAAATTTTAAAGGAATTAGAAAAAACATTTTACAGTCATAGTGTTTGTTAGGAAGGGACTAAAGTTAAATATATATATATTGTATATATGTATATCTTATAATATGAGCAAAAATTGTGCGTATGCAAATTTTATCTAAAAAAAATGACTCTAACGTTTTTGACTAAATTTTGTATTCTACCATTTTCACTTACAAGAAGACCATTGGGCTAGGTCACATGTTCGAGAAAATTCCATTAGTGGGTCATTTTGGATACTACGGGTCAGGGTCAAGCTAATTTTATCTTATAATCGAATTAAACAATTTTGACTAAATTTTGTATCCTACTGTTTTGGATTACTAGAAGACCATTGGGCTGAGTCACATGTTTGAGAAAATTTGATTTGTGTGTCATTTTGTATCACTACAGGTCTGGATCAAGCTAATTTTATCTTAAAATTGGTTCAAGCGATTTTGACTAAATTTTGTATGCTACTGTTTTGGATTACGAGTAGATCATTGGGCTAAGTCACATATTCGAGAAAATTTGATTACTGGCTCATTATGTGTCATGGTCAAGCTAATTTTATCTTAAAAACGGCTGTAACGATTTTGACTAAATTGTGTACCCTACCATTTTAGATTACGAAAAGACCATTGGGCTAAGTGACATGTTTGAGGAAATTCAATTAGCATGTCACTTTTGGGTTACTACAGGTCAACCTACTATTATCTAAAAAACGGCTCTACCAATTTTGACTAAATTTTGTATCTTACCATATATGATTACGAGAAGACCATGGGGCTTAGTCACATGTTTGAGAAAATTTGATTAGTGGGCCATTTCAGGGTCACTTCTGATCAGTGCATTTAATAGGAATAACGGTTGAAACAGTTATTAAATTTTTAAACTATGGGCATTAAATGAAAGCATGAAGTTGGCAACATTTCACCAAATTTTTTGATATTTGATGAAATGTTGATGACATTGGCGAGATTTGGGCAGAAAAATTGACTTTCTACAATTTCAAAATACATGCTTGGTGCCAAATTAAAGAAAGTCGCCAAGATCGCAAGCTTTTGACAAATTTTGATGACATTTGGTGAAAACGTTGCCTTTCAGAATCTGAAGAAAATTTTTCAGAAATTCTCAATAGATGCTGATATACATGATTCAACCAATCGGAGTTCATAGAATGTTCTTGAAAAACAGTGACGACGTTCTGCACAATGCATATCTGCTGAAGAAGTCATCTCTATTTTTTATCGAGTTGAATACAAAGATATGTTTCACTGAGATTAGATCGCTCTTCCCTGCTAATATATATTCAAATGGCGGCAGCTTAGCAAGAAAAATTTCCCTGCTATTTGTGAGTGAGAAACTTTTTAAATGTCTGGAGTGAGCAGTTATTTTCTGAGATCAGAAACATACAGGATGCTCTTAAATATTTGGAACAAACTTTCAGAGGAGGTAATACACTAAAGACTTTTTTTATATACAGGAAACCATACCTATAGGTAGGAAGCATTCCAACCTACTTATTCGACCAAAAATACAGGATATCTCGGTACAAGTTGAACTAAAATTTTCGTTCAGAACTTTAATTATAATGAAAGTACTTTAGTGTGATTTTCATTATATTAACTTAGTTTTGTATGAATTGTGATGACATCATTGGAAGTGACTGAATTTTGGTCATAGATGTTGTTTCTGTGTGTGTTTATAGAATTAGTAGATTAACACGAGATGTAAATAAAACTATATTGAGAATTGACATGTTACAATCTCTTGCATGTGCACAGGAAAGAGCGCTTGCAGTTTACAAGGACCGGGGATTTTGTTACCCGGCTGTGAAAATTGCGAAATCACAGCTAGAAAGATGAGCTGTTGCATACAGTGTGAATACTCGAGTTCAACTGCCTCTTCAAATGTACAATCACTCAAACCAGGAAGTGTCCTTGATTCCTTGATCAACAACCATAACTCACAATAATTATTTTTAAACAACTGAGGAGATGAAAGTATCTTGATATGATAAACAAAATTGGATATAACACCATTTCAGATGATTCATGGTAATTGCTAATTGCTAAAGAGATAATATCAATAAGGGTTTTCTTAAATAAAAGTTATAACAATAAATCACTCTAAAGTGATTTTAGTTGAAGTAAATGGGTTCTCATAAATCTAAATTGATAAAATGTATGTTCACTGAACATGCTCCCCCCCTATCAGGGCTTTAGTCCTGATACTGAGGGAGTAATGATAACTTCTGCACCGGGCGTTTGAAGAATGAAGACCCGCGTTGCACAGTCACCACTCTGTTGAGTCCATCACTGCCTGGGTGGACCTCTGTAATATGACCCAACGGCCAAGTTCCAGGCGGTTGATTTGCATCTGTTAATAACACTACCTGGCCCACCTCGATGTTAGGCGTGGCGATCTTCCAATTAGCTCTGGGTTGCAGCGAGGCCAAGTATTCTCTGGTCCAACATTTGGAGAAGCCAGCTTTCATGTCTTGGAGCAGCTCCCATCATTTCTTTAGAATGGTTGTAGTGGTTGCTGACTCATGGGGCACAGAATGCAAAACATCCCCTGTAAGAAAATGTGAGGGAGTGAGAACATTTATTGAGTCAGTATCATTATCGTTTAACTGTATAAGCGGCCACGAGTTGAGCAAGGCTTCTATCTGCGTGAGTAACGTGGTTAGCTCTTCGAAAGTGAGCAATGCCTCTCCTATGACTCGCTTGATGTGATACTTTGTTGATTTTATCGCAGCCTCCCAAATCCTGCCAAAATGAGGGGCAGAAGGAGGGATGAAATACCATTCTAGAGAGTTTTCAACTTGATAATGTGACATAATTTCATTATCTGTAAATGAACGCCACAATTCATAAATTTTGTCCAATTTTCTGGATGCACCGATAAAATTGGTGCCATTGTCGCTGTAAAGATGCCGTGGGATGCCTCGCCTTGCACTAAAATGTCGAAGGGCTGCGATAAATGCCTCAGCTGTCATATCACTCACAGCTTCAATCTGCACAGCTTTTGTAGCCAAACAAATAAACAAAGCTATATAGCCCTTAGTTGTTTTTGCACCCCGACCCTTACTAAATTTAATAGATATAGGGCCTGCGTAATCGACACCGCTGGAAAAAAATAGATGTTCCAGGGTTACTCGATGCTGTGGCAAATTCCCCATTAGTTGAGGGGTTGCAATGGACCTTTTATATCTGTAGCATTTTAAACATCTATTGATGCATTTGTTAATGATCTTTTTTCCACCAACTATCCAATAAGATTGTCTGATGATGTGGGATAGCAGTGAAGGCCCAGCATGTAAATGGGCAATGTGTTGTTGCTGTATTAATAACTCAGCCATTTTATGCTGTGAGGGCAAGATTAAAGGATGTTTGTGGTTGAAGGATAATTGTGAATTTTGTAAGCGTCCTCTCACCCGTAACAGACCCTTATCATCAATAAACGGGTGGAGGGATTGTAACGTACTTTTCTTTGGCAAAACTTTCTGTTCTTGGATACATTTAAATTCTTCCTGAAAGTAAGAATTCTGAATCCAACGAACAATATTCTCTTCAGCAGCTTTTGTTTCTTTGTAAGTAAGATGTGGTGAAGAAATTTCTGTTTTGTTAGACTTCTTGCATTTTTTGATAAATCTTTGGCAATATGCCAAAATGCGAATAATTTTTGCAAGTGAAGAGTGCTTTTGAAACAAATTATCAAATAGATCATTTGATGTGTGGGCGTGAAAGGAAAAAATTGGATCAGACCTTTGTTCGGCTTTGATTTGATCATCAAATTCCTCAACATTTGAGTCGTCTTTGGGCAAATTGGATGGGTCTAAAGTTAGCCAACTTGGCCCCTTCCACCACAAATCACAACCTGGAAGACATTTTGGATCAATACCGCGTGAAGCGATATCTGCGGGGTTCTCTTTGGATGGTACATGTCTCCAGTGCTTTGTAGGTAGAATTTCGGTAATTTGAGCTGTCCTATTCGCGACAAAAGTCTTCCATTTACACGGATGTGCTGATAGCCAAGAAAGGATGACTTTGGAGTCCGTCCAGGCGAAAATATCGAACTTGTAACTCTTTAATGTTTCCATGACGGAACGGAACAGCTTAGCTAGTAGGTGCGCACCGCAAAGCTCTAATTTTGGCACTGAAATCTGTTTGATTGGAGCAACTTTAGTTTTAGAAACTAAGAGAAAAGAGTTTATTTTCCCCTTATAACTTTGTCGGCAATAAATTGCGGCAGCATATGCCAATGTTGAGGCATCAGAAAAACTGTGTAATTCAAACGGGTTACCGGATGAAAGCGTGACACATCTAGGAACAGACAATTGATTTAGTCCGTTAAAGGAAATTTGAAATTGTAACAATTCGTCTGTAAGATGTTGCGGTATAACAGAGTCCCAGTCCCATTTTGTAAGCCAAAGTTTCTGATAAAATACCTTTAAAATCACAGTACAGGACGAAATTAGACCTAGTGGGTCGAAAATCCATGCAGACTCTGATAAAATGTGTCTCTTTGTAAGAGGTGGAGTGAGTGTTAATGCAGTTATGAAAATAAAACTATCTGATGAAGAGTTCCAGCTTAAGCCTAGAACTTTGGAGCTTCCGTTGTCACTAGGAATGATTTCAAAATTTGATTCAGTGCTAGAAGAATCTATAAATTCATTAAGAAATGCCTGTGAATTTGAATTCCACTTCCTCAAGTGGAAACCATGCGCGTCTAAACAATCTGTAATTTCTTTGCAAGTTTCTATTGCTTCCCTAACAGTATTCGTACTGGATAATAAGTCATCCATGTACATATCCTCTTCTAACATCCGCGAAATGCAAGGATTTTTTGTATAATACTGAGCGATTTGTTTTATACATCTAGTTGCCAGAAAAGATGCTGGCACTAAACCATATGACAGTTTTCAATTTGTAATTTTTTATTTCCTCATTAGGATTAGACCTCCAAACTATTTGCTGATAAATTTGATCCTCTTCGGCAACCAAAATCTGGCGGTACATTTTCTCTATATCCGCAGAAAAGACTATTTTCGGAAAGCGAAAATTAAGTAAGATTTCGAAAATGTCCCGTTGTAACTTAGGGCCTACACCCAAAATAGAATTCAAGGAAACACCACTCTAAGTTTTGCATGAAGTGTCAAAAACTACCCTTAATTTAGTAGTGATACTAGAAGATTTAATAACCACATGATGAGGAAGAAAGTAGTGTTTGTTTTCATAATTATTAATGTCATTTTGTGCAACTAATTCCATGTGATCTAATTCTTCATATTCGTACATAAACTCTTTGTACTGATTTTCAAATTCTGGTTTTTCTCTAAATTTCTTTTCCATAGCAAGCAAGCGAGAAATTGCGGCAGGTTTAGAATTACCTAATTCTGATTTAGATTGAATAAAAGGTAACTTAACCACAAAACGACCCTCGGAATTAATTGAATAATTTTCCTGAAAATGTGATTCAACAAATTGCTCTTCAGGTGACAACATTTGAGTATTCTTATTAAATACTTCTTCTACTTCCCGAAAACGCTTTAACTCTTTATCAATATTAACTTCATAAATCTGTAAATTATGTATTGAATTTGGAGATGTACTAGAATGTGGCATTTTCCCTGATACCAGAAATCCAAAAATTGAATTTTGAGCAATTAAATTGCTCTGAGTATCTGTTACTTGACCAGGAAGCAAAATAGAAAAGAAATAATCAGATCCTAGAATAATGTCTATTTTACTTGGTGTCCCGAAATGTGGATCCACTAAGTTTATATTCTTTAAATGCGAAAAATGCTTCTCATGTATTTTTTCCGCAGGTAACGGAGCAGTTAAATCATCTAAAATAAATACCTTAACAGACAACTTGGTGTCCGCATTATAAATTGATGTAAGATCAAACATTACGTAACCCTTAGTTACTGCGATCTTTGAGTTAGACAGACCTTTTACGGGGAACCTAGCATTTTTCCTTTTAATTCCTAACATTTTCATGCAGGATTCAGAAACAAATGTAGACTCTGATCCACTATCACACATGATTCTTAAAGTGTGCTTTTGACCTATGCAATCATTAATATATACACTAGCAGTGGGCAAAAGTGCGAAAGATGTTTGAACTGCATTTATGGAAGGAGAAATTTCCTTTTTATTCTCCTCCGGAATCGAACCGGCGTCTGAATCAGGTTTGTTTTTGCGGCTCTGTTTTTCATTTGAACGAGAAGTTGATATTGTGTAATTTTGCAGCTTATTTTCGCATAAACTAGTATGATGTTTCAGCTTGCAATTATGACAAGAGTAAGAGGAATTGCATTGCCAGGTAGTGTGCTTGTCAGACAAGCAATTTTTGCATAACTTGTTTTTCTTAACAAACTGTCTCCTATCCCTGATGCTTAATTCTTTAAATTTAACACACTTGTAAAGTGAGTGATTAAACTTACATAGTAAACATTTGCTAATGACACTGGAAAAAGACCTATTGACGTTATACTGTTTCTCTTGTTTATGCGAACCTTCATTTTCACTTTTATACAATTCTGAAGATGAACATCTATCATTTATGAACTGAATAAATTGATCAAAAGACAAAGTCTTCGCTTGAGGTCAATTTTGCCCATTCCTCCCTTGTTTTAGAATCAACCTTTTGTAATAAAATATGAATTAGCCATAAGTCACGGCCAGATGCCTTTTCATCGATTGATTTAAGGCCTCTAATTACTTCATCTGATACATCTGATAAACAGCGTAAGCTAAATGCATTTACTTGAGTAATGGGGGGAATGTCCAAGAATGTTTTAACTAAAGTGGAAACAATTTGTTTTTTCTTATCATATCTCGACAGTAATTTTTCCCACGCTTCTGAATAACTGTTTTCAGAAATAGGAATATGTTTTATAATAGAGGCTGGCTCTTCCCCTAGTAACCCTCTTAAATACTGAAACTTCTGTATATTAGTTATGCTGGCATTGTTATGAACTAATGATAAATATAAATCTTTAAATGACAGCCAGTTTTTAAAATCACCATTAAATTGCTAAAATTGTTAGAAATAGTAGAACTAACAACTGGAATCTGATCATTTATCATTTGAGGTGCATGCACATTTACGGTAACTTTTTCAAGTTCCGTTTGCAGTTTGGCTTTGGTTTCATAATATTTCTTTTCAAATTCCTCAATTTCAGATGCTTCAGTTGGTAATTGAGCATCATATTTATCAAAATCGGAATAAACTGTCTCTAATTTTTCTAATTTATTGTAAAAGTCATTTTTTTTTTAATGTTTGCTCAGCGTTAATGAAGTTGTTTATCCCTGTTAGAGCAGATTTAGCTCTGCCACGTAAATTTATAGCTGCCTTTTCCAATTCTTCAGGAGCCTTTTTTGCGGCTTCCAAGTCGGTATTCATTATTCAAATAATGAGGTGAATAGCGTAAAAAACAAAAGCCAAACCGATAATAATAATAAGATAAAATGTACTTATCTGTAATAAATGTGATGCGAGGTGCTCCGTTGTCTGTTGCAATTCCACATAAGACTGGTGAAAACACTATTTAGAACACTGAAGTAATATATGATGAGTGTACATTAATCCAAGCTTGAAAAAGTATCCAAGATCTCGCAGCGGTGCCTCCAACTTTTATGTTTCTGTGTGTGTTTATAGAATTAGTAGATTAACACGAGATGTAAATAAAACTATATTGAGAATTGACATGTTACAATTTCTTGCATGTGCACAGGAAAGAGCGCTTGCAGTTTACAAGGACCGGGAATTTTGTTACCTGGCTGTGAAAATTGCGAAATCACAGCTAGAAAGATGAGCTGTTGCGTACAGTGTGAATGCTCGAGTTCAACTGCCTCTTCAAATGTACAATCACTCAAACCAGGAAGTGTCCTTGATTCCTTGATCAACAACCATAACTCACAATAATTATTTTTAAACAACTGAGGAGATGAAAGTATCTTGATATGATAAACAAAATTGGATATAACACCATTTCAGATGATTCATGGTAATTGCTAATTGCTAAAGAGATAATATCAATAAGGGTTTTCTTAAATAAAAGTTATAACAATAAATCACTCTAAAGTGATTTTAGTTGAAGTAAATGGGTTCTCATAAATCTAAATTGATAAAATGTATGTTTACTGAACAGATGTAATATACAGGGTGCGACAGGTATTTGAGAACACGCATTATAGGTGAAATATCGCCCTGCACATCATGGTTACAAATCCTTTTCTATTACATGTAAACATATTAGAACCTAGACTAACTGAGAAAATGAAATGCATGCTGAAGTTGTCTTATTGGCTGATGAACACTCAGATTTAGAGACTGCTGCATTCTTGAAACTCACCCAGTCATTCGTCTTTAAAGTAAGGAATGAACTGAAGGTTGCCAGGTTTGATGTGGCAACTGTTTCATACAGGGAATGACATTATCAGGATACCAGCATTCATGTCGATGAAAATCCTAGGAAGTCAATGAGGGCACTAGCTAAGGAGCTGCAGGTTGATGAGGCCACCATCTGATGTGCGATTCATGAAGACCTTCGTTAGAGGTTCTACGTGAT
Organism: Maratus speciosus; assembly: GCA_963932465.1. Lineage (NCBI taxonomy): Eukaryota > Metazoa > Arthropoda > Arachnida > Araneae > Salticidae > Maratus > Maratus speciosus. The sequence continues at coordinate 58,566,440 of OZ010796.1, read as the reverse complement.
AAAGAGAGGACAGTTCTTGTCCAAGAGAGTCAGTGGTAACCGCCTGTCCAAAACCAAATGCCTCCTTAACAAGTTGAAACACAAAACAGAAATGCTGTTGTTTTCCTCAGATGAGAAAAACTTTGTCCATGTCTAGGGAGTGAACTGTAAAAAGATCGATGGCTGCATAAAATTCCTGAAGAGATTCAGACTGGCATGAAAAGAAAGTTTCCAGTCTTATTGATGATTCTGGGAGGCTGTGAGCAGCAAAGACAACCTGATGACTCTACATGTCTTTCTTCAATTTGCCTGAGTCAACCCATTGTTTACACCAAGGTGTTAAAACTCTGGATTACTTCTATTACATGTGGCAGGCCATACATTTTTCAACAAGACTCTGCATCATCCCATACAACCCATAAAACCCAATAATAGATGACTAGAAACTGTCATGAACATGTCATCCTCAACTTGTTGCCCCCAAGCACCCCAGGTATTCAAAGTAGCCATTTATATTCAATGGCAAATGTTCTCAACATGCATCTGATTACTGCCTGCAGTTGGTTTCAAGATCATTTAGAGATTGTTATTGTGTCTGACGGTGGTTTGAGTGCATGATGCTATCCATTGTGTATGTGATCACCTGTACAAAATGTTAAAATGTAAAATATTCTGCCTCTCTAGTGTCTATTTAGGTTTGAAAGCAGCCATTATTTTGTTCTCAAATACCAGCCACACCCTGTATGTACTCTAAGCTGAATTCTAAATAATAGAATGCCTAGCTCAGTGTTATTTGAATGTGATTGGTGACGATTTCCAGCATTTTTCATCATGTCATCCTATTTCACGGAAAGCAAAGTAAGCATTGAAAATATTACTATATTTTCATTATTTCTAAAGTTACAATTAAAGATCCAAGTTTGGCTGGGAGTGAGGTATGCTGTATTTTTGACCGAATAAATGGATTATAATCCTGGTTTCTCATACAAATACAATTTGTCTTGATGACTGTTACCATTCCTAAAAATTTGTTCTATTTTGTTTAGAAACGTTTTTTGAAAAATCAACAAATAGATTATTACCAAACAATATTCGGAACTGTGCATTTATACATCATAAAGGGAAAAAATGTAATTTCACTATTTTTGTTTATAATTTCATGAAATGTTCAATTTAGCTTAAGATAACGATGTATGGTGAAATAAATATACTATAGTTTTTTCTTTTAAATTGTGAAATAACTATTAATTTAAAAGTCGCTCATTGTTTTGATGTGGATGTAATTCACCTATTAGTTTAAATTCTAGTATACATGAACTTTCAGCTTGCTAAATAACTTGTAAGTGCATTATTGCTATCATTATTTTTACTCTATATAAACTCAGAAAATAATTTATAACTGTTTATTTTCTGTAAACAGTTTCATATATTGCTTTAACATTTTAAACCAATATGCATTTTTTTATTATTATTTTTAGCTTGTCATGGAGTATTGTGGTGCTGGTTCTGTGACAGATTTAGTAAAATGTAAGAGAATCTTTTTTTTTCTTAAATATTTTAGTTTTCAAATTAACTGTGACTATTATACATTTTTATAGTTACAGTAACTGTAATATTATTAAATGAATATTAAACTGTAATATTAAATTAACTATGCATCAATAACTGTTTATTAAATAATTAAATATATAGCATATGTATAACTAATAATATAATGTATAACTATACATTAATATGTTGTTAATGTAAAAACTATATTAAATTATTTATAAGAATATTAAACTATGATAAATTTTTTATAGTCACAGTAGCTATAATAAATTAACTGTGACTATAATAAGTTTTTAGAAAGTGCATTGGTATTCAAATTAACTGTGACTATAATAAGTTTTTTTTTTTTTTTTTCAGCTACTAAGGGCCAGCCAATCAAAGAGGAATGGATAGCCTACATTTGTCGAGAAATTCTGAGGGTAGGTGCTTAAAAAGTTATATTGGTTACTTCTATGGAATTGTATTTGACATTTTATTACATAAAAGTTATTTTATTTTCAGGGTCTTAGTCATTTACATGCAAATAAAATCATCCATAGAGATATAAAAGGACAAAATGTTCTTCTGACTGATAATGCTGAAGTTAAATTAGGTAACATTCAGTTATTTAGATGCTGTTTTAAATAAATTAATCATTTACAATATATTCCAGTGTGTAAGATGCTCCTTTGTATGAACTCTGTCTGCAATGCAATACATTTTTAAAGGAAAAAAAAAACAAAAAAAACCCATGAACGTAAAAGAGTTACAGTACAGGACCTTAAATCCGGAATCCTAAAATCCGGAAGACCCAAAATCCGGAATGAATAAAGAAATCTGAAATTCCGCGACGAGACGGAATAAATAATTCCAGAAAATGCCCATAGATGGCGCTATGCGCACAGTTCCAACTAAGCAAGACTAACTGAATAAGTTTGTTGCAATGTTTTTATATTATAGTTTTAATCTAAATACTATTTGCTGGTAGAGTTAGAAAAGTTAGTGTGTGCACACATTTTAAATTTATTTTAAAAAGACACCTTGTTCCATTTAATAGAAAATACAAAAAGAACAAATAAATAACCAGAAAGAAGAACTATTTTTAAAAGATGCATAGAATATATTTACAATATTTATATGTAAAGATGTTTTGCTATCTCCCCCCCCCCCCCCCTCCTTCAAATGTTCAACAAATTTCATTTTTCGAAAAAATTCTGTTTGTAAGCACCGTACCAAAAATATTTTTTTTTTAACTCAAAGGGGAAAAAAATATCTATGCGTGGTTTCTTTCTGCATGACAAAACATACTATCCATCCAAAGCTGATGATCTCATTCTGATAACGTTGACTTCCCACTTCACAGAGTTAAATAAACAAGTTGAATAAACAAAACCAACCGCAGATAGATATCTCGTTTCTCTTTGCAGTTACTCTATAGTGGCCTTTTTTTTAGAGGTACATTATATTTTAATAAAAATTTGTTACACAGGCTAATTTACTATTATTGCAGCTTGCTGAAAATTTGAAAGAAATTAGTCAATTAGCAACAGAGATAATTATTTTTTTAATAGAGGAAAAAAACTAGTTTTGCTCTTTTTTTCTGTTTGCTTGCAACTCAATAATTTCTTTCTCGTGCAATCAAACAACGCGAACTTAATAACACATTTACGAAGTCCTTTTTATACGAAAAGAATAGAGTTTGAATAGATTTCCTCTTGCTTTTGTTTATTTTTAAACTTTCTTAGAACATTTTATTTTAAAAAATTAAATGTTTCTCTCTTTATTTTCACTGAGTCTAATACTGCAATTCGCGATATAGATTCCTAGAACTTGCTAGGTTCTCATGAACGACGCATTTTCTAAAAGATGTTTTAATGTTGCTAATAATGTGCAGGATTTAAAAAAAATTCTTATTCTTATTTAAAATTCTTTTTTTGTAATTTGTTTTCGTCTGTTTACCCTACACGGCAATTGATATAGATTCCTAGGCCTAACTCGACTCTCGTGAACAACGATGCATTTTCTAAAAGATATTTTAATATTCCTAAAAATATGATGTATTAAAAAAAATTCTTACCCTTATTTTCGATTATTTTTTGTAATTTGCATTTTTGATTGTTTATTTACTCTAAGCCAAACATGGCAATTCGCGATATAGATGGCTTTGCAGCATGTAAAATTTTGCCACGGGCATCTACTGTATCCGTTTGTTTATTGTTTTGGTTAAGGACCTGAAATCCGGAAAATTCTGAAATCCGGAACAATCGCGGTCCCGGCCAGTCCGGATTTGAGGTCCCATACTGTATATGAATATTATCTCTGAACTAAATTTTAATAATTGAACTGAAATTTTTATTTAAATGCTATAATATCTCCCCAATCTACATTTAAAAATTGTTTTATTTTGTAACTTCAGTAACACATAACTATCTAATTAGAATTAATATATGAGAATATTCATTCTATAAGATTAAATGTAATTAATCATATATAAATTACAGGAGTCAATGTTCTGTCAATACGAGAAGCAATTGAAATATGAAAGTCCTCAAATTAACCACTACTTGTAATATTCATGAATATAGTAAAAATCTTTAAAACACACGCATAAACTACCTACTTCTATTAAATGTTATATTTATCTCTATGCTAAAATTAATATAGTAGGAAGTTAACGTAAAATGTTCAGTCTTACCTTTGTGAGTGCCATTTTATTTAGACATGTCTTTTCTATTACTTTAACACAATCAAATTGATTTGGAAAAGTTATACAAATTGAATATTTCCGACTGAGTGAAAAAATGCCCAGGCTGGGAATCGAACCCAGAACCTTGATTATGTGAGTGAAATATGCTGGCTGGTTGTCAGCCCAGTTAGCTTAAACAGTAAAGCATTGGCCTTGTAAGCCAAGGTTCTGGGTTCGATTCCAGCATGGGCATTTTTTCACTCAGTTGGAAATAATCAATTCGTATGTCTTTTCTGTTGACAGAATTGCAGTACGGAAGTCAAAGCCTCTGAAAAAGTAGTAATTCTAAAGGACATGAATTACATACAATAATTCAACTTATCACTTCTCTTTTTCCAGAAGAAACATGGCTAACATTGCAATAGCGAATGTAATTTTCGAGCTATTGATGTCACATATCCTATTCATTTTAACAGTGCAATAAGACACATGTAAATACTGGTTAAAATAGTCCAGAATCCAGATTTAGAGAAAGAAAGAAGTAAAGGTTTTCTTTTATACACCTTCCTTTCCATGTTTCAGTTGTAAATCTTAGAAAGAGAGGGTATTATCTATTCCTTCTTCCTTTCATTCTTTCAAGACCTTAGGACAAACCTTTGCATTTTCTTGTGAAGGAAGTGTCCTTGAAGATTGAAATCCTGAATGATAAAACTGATAAATTACTTACTACATTTTGACAGATGTAATGTTGGAAGATTATTCTACCTTACTTTTCTTCCTTAAATCATATTGAAATAAACAGATGTTTCGCTTGTATTAGCTGTGATCCTAATCTTGTAGCTCGTAAAAAGCATAACAATCTTTATATAGTAGTTGAAATGATGAACCATTCTTAAAGTGAATTGTTCATTTTAAGTTTCCTTGTTTTTAGCATGCTCATATTAAACGAGTCCGACTGTAGTTATATTTCTTTCCTTTTATTTGTATTTTCAACTATTAACAAAAGCCATCATACAAACACGACAAATACCAATATAATTGCAAAAAATCTGTACCTTTATTTATAAGATACATTCTATATCTATTGCATTTTTTTGTGATCCTTTGATGAAATTTGCTTTTTTTCGCAATCCTTAGATGAAATGTGTGTTTTTCGTGATCCTTTTGCGAAATTCGTGGTTTTTCTGCAATTTTTTGACAAAGTTTGTTTTTTCTGAGATAGTTTACAAAACTTGCGTTTTTCTCCGCGATCTTTTGATGAAGTTTGCATTTTTTCCGCAATCTTTCGATAAAACTTGTGATTTTCTGAGGTAATTTGCATTCTTTCAGCGATTTATTTATTTATTTATTTTTTGACATAATTTACGTTTTTTTAGCAATCCTTTGACTGCGTTGTTTTAGATCTGACATAATTCCTATTTTTTCCTGCAATCCTTTGACGAAATGTGTTTTTTTTTTGCAATCCTTTGATGAAAAGTGTTTTTTTTGCGATCTTCTGACGAAATTCACTTTTGTTTTGTGATCCTTTGACAAAATTTGCTTTTTTTGTGATTCTTTGGCATAGTTTGCCTTTTTTAGCAATCTTTTGACATAATTTGCATTTTTTCAGCAATCCTTTGACAAAATTCGGGTTATTTCTGCGATACTATGATGAAACAGGCAATTTTTTCTACAAATGATTGACGAAATTGATTTTTTCGGAGACTGTCGAAATTCGCAACATTTTTTTAATGTCAGAATTTAAAAATTTTTCTGAACCAAATGGTTAAATTTTCAGACAATTTGGAACAGAATCATCACCCAAGGATTTGGAAATAGTATTATGTTTAGAATTGGCACCCCTTTCTGATGTGGCGGAAAAAATACTCGGAGATAAAATACTTGATATTGATTTTGACATGCAGGGTGGAATTTTTTTGAGGGTGGGGTAAGGAATACTTTTCAGGATTTTTTGAAAAAAAAATGCAAAAAGGGGGGGGGGGGGCGTTTGATCAGGAAAGGCAGATATTACAGTATTTTTTATAAGCAGCAGGACAAAAGTGTAATGTTTGTTTTGCTGAAAAATATTAAGAACAATTAATATGAGTTAAATTTTATTAACTTTGAAAGTTCACAATTTTTCTTATAAACAACTATTTCAAAAATAAATAGTACATTTTTCAAAATTTAAAATTACATGAATTTCATTGAAAATTGTTAAGTTATTTTATTGATTTTATGGAAGCAGAAGATTTTTTAGGCTGGAATTTCTACTTTTCCAAAGACTTCTTTTTGATCAAACATGTTGTTTCTGTAAAAGTCTCAGAAACAGAATATGGTGCAGAAGTATGAATGGTAGTCAATTTTGTCTTTTGTTGGAATTCTGATGTTTCACAAATAATCTCAGGAATTTAATGTAATATAATTCAGGAATATAATATATTCAGCAACTTTAATGCTATTTTTCATGTTCTGTTAGTTTTTAGTAATATAAATGAGTAAATCGTCATAATGTTAAATGTAGACTGTTATTTGATTTAATTTTGTTCGTCATGCTAAGTTATGCATTACTGAACAATACTTAAATATTTTCTATTGTATTCAGTTTTCAAAACAGGGGCTTTTAAAAAACATTTGAAACTTTAAAAGTTGTACATATTTAAGTCAATTATTTATGATTTTGAGCTTTTTTGTCATAAAATGCATAATCCATTTCTATAATTTATGTATAGTGGATTTTGGTGTGAGTGCACAGCTTGATCGGACAATAGGCAGAAGAAATACTTTTATAGGAACGCCTTATTGGTAAGTTAAATTGTTATAAACTGATTACTTGTTTAAACTGGAACTTATAGTTATTTCTAACAATGTTTATTTAATTTGTTACTTAAGAACTGATAGGAGATAGCACTGTTTTTAGTCTTCCTTCTCTTCCCTGATAAGCTTATTTTTCTCCTTTTTAAAAATGTTTGATTGTTTTAATAAAATTTAAGATGTATATTTACTGCTTCTCTGATTGATTTTTGTTTGAAAATGGTTGAAATATATTATGCATGACCAGGAACATATGTTTATTTATCCAGTTTTAATGTATTTCAACTAAATCAATGTAATTTTATTTCCTATATGCAGCACTTATTAAAACACCATTGTAGTTTTTTTTTTTGTAGCTGTTATATAATAACATCCTTTCCAATTAAAATTAATTTAAAAAGCTATTTTAAAATATTTAAATTAAATCAAAAAACTTCCTTACTTTCAAAATTTAAATTCTACCTTTAAATATTCATTAATTTTCGTTAAGTTCGTTTTTCAGTTAAATTTCACTTAAAAACAATTTAATTTAATCGCCATAAAAGATCATCAAAAATTATCAATAATAAAATAATAAATCTTAAAATTAATACTTTCTACCGTAATAGAATATTTTTATAATAATTTTCAAATCTAAAATTCATCATTTAACGTTATTTCGTTCAAAAACTTTTATTACTCTGTGTGGCATCGTCAATTTTAAATCAGCCAATCAACGACGTCCGTTCTAACGGCGGGTTTTTGTAGCGTCTGTTTTTGGAAATAGCGTCGCTCTCTTCCTGCCTGGATTCTACGGTGAGCGGACGTACTCCGCTTTCGGCGGCTCCGCCTTTTTCCTTTTCATGGCATATCAGCGTTGGACTAAACGGGTCCTTCGCTCGATATGGCCATTTCTTTTAATTGGTAACTTATTATGAAAAAGTTTAAATTTTGATTCCTCCACCAACCCAATCCTTTAATAGATATACCGAATGGATTATGTCGACTTCGTTATCATTGGCATCCTGCCGATGACGGCTACGCAATTTTGAATCACAAAAATGAGGTGATGAATACAGACATCGATTCCCATTGCAAGAGTTCCTCTGTAAAAGCAAATGAATCATATTTCATATGATTTATCATTGCCAAGTAATTTCTTTCGTTATAAATGAATAACAGTATCTACCAAAGGGAAATGATCAGTGCTTAGCGATCTGAAATTTTTGTTTTCTGGGCGTGGTCCAGCGTGACAACTTACTTGTGAGTCTGCAACTATTATAGTTTTTACGGTGCATATTCGGCGATATTAGAGACTTCATTAGTGCTACGAACTTAAAGCCGATTTGTATGGAGAAACTCTGACAGTAGTGATTCAATGACTTGTGTTAATGACAACAGACTGAAATGGTTAACGGAGTTGAAGAATCTACGTAACATTCAATATTTAATAATTCAATATGTTTACCTAAATATAATTAAGAGTCAATATCTGTTGAATATCCTTCCAAATCATATATGATAATGTTGGCATCCATGTTAAACAAATGTGTGTTTCATTATTTGATGAATATTCATTTATAGAAAAGAATCTGCGCAGATTTCAGGTCCGAAAATGATAAATAAATATACAATAAAGATTCTTTTTTGTATATATGTAGTGTTATATTTTGTGTTTTAAATTTATTTAATGAATTTTTTATGTAAAAATATCATTACACCATGAAGAAAAATGGGTAAGATTTACGAGCAAAAATGATTTGGAAAATACGTTTGTTATTTCAAATATTCTCATTTTTCACGTCACAGTAACAAGAGTTCAGGTAAGAGGTTTCTATTATACATTTTACCATGAAGATTCCTCAGATTATATTTATTCACTTCCTTCACATCCAATGTTTACTAACCACTAAAGTTCACTGGCCAATTATTAATAGTAAACTTTCTCTTTTCTAATTCATAAATTAAATTTACATAATTTTTTATAACTCCTATTTTTAATAATAATTTAAATTTAAAATCCTTCTTTCATTTTATTTCTATTTTATTTCTATTTTTTTTACCTAACATTAATGGTGCCTTTGACAAACTTTCGAACTTCTATTTTTTTATTTTAATGGGACTCTTTCTGGGTTATTTCTTTCAGTATTGTTTATTTATTAAAATTCAATAGAAAATTTCGGAAATATGATTTAAATATATAAATTTTTCATGCATTCTCCGGGACTTCTTCAGGAAAAATACTTTATTGTTGCTATATATACATTTGTTATTGTTTAATATATATTTTTATTTTGAAATTATTACATACTTATTGAGTTAAAATATGTTTGAAGTTACATTTTTTAAAATAAATATCAGACTATAAAAGGTTTATTTTGCAAATAATTTTCTTTTCTGTTACTACATATTTTTAAATATATAAGGATGATTTTCAAATAATGATTTACGATATTATTAATTGATTACAAGGTCAATATTCCAAAAAATTAAATTTTTTTCTGTGATTTCTTATATCGATGTATGGTTGTAGAGACCTGATCAATCTTTACCTCCATTTTGTTATTTTGTCCCTGATCCAGACATTTTAACAATTGCATTGATTTGAATAAATCACAATTCATTTGGTGTCATTTTTGTTTACTCCCAAGTTTGTGCAATATAGGAATTTTAAATATAAATTTTTCAGGTTTGATTGTCATTTACATAGGTTTAGGAGTATTATGGCTCTCTATTATGATAAAATAAAATTTCAAATAAACATTTTTATACAAATAATATTCAATTTTATTCTGAGAATAAATTTTTTAATTATATAGAAACTATTTAAATCTGATCTTTCTATCCTAGTGCAATAATTTATATTTTATTTTCTGCATGGTTATCCATATCAGGAAAATTACTTACATACCAGAAAATTTATTTACTTTTGTTTTATTGCAAAATTTTAGTACATGTCATGAATTTTTTACATTGTTTAAAAAATTACTTAATATATTTTTAAAGTTAAAATTGCATTTTACTTTCTTTTTACATTTTATTGATAAATTGTGATCAATTAGGTTTGAGTTTATAAATGAGTAGTCTATGTTTTGCGGGCCAAAACAGGCAGTGTGCTAGTACGTAATAGCACACTGGGATCTATTTGTTTTTACCATTCAGCATTCTTGATATATCATAATTTTGTCATTTAAAATTTACCATAGCTACAAACTACACCAACTTAATTTTTTAATGTATTATATTTTATTTGGGATATCAGTATCATGTTGCTACAATTTTTTTTTTATATATACTCAACTATTAATTCTCTTTTTACATTAAATTTATAAATTATGGTCATTTGACAATTATGAATTTTCAACTTATATGTCCATTTTAATCATTTAAATTTCTGAATATACTTATATATCTCTTGTCATACAACCTTAAATTTGTTTACAAATGAAATAATTTACAAAAGATATAAATATATGAAAATTATACTATTTTCCAGATTTCATTAATATTTATCAAACAAGACTTACAATAGCTGCAATTCTCTCAGGTCATTTTAATATTACCCCTTAAAATTCATTTATTTTTTTTTCAAGCTATAGCATATTCAGTTTTAACCACCAGTTTTTATATAATACTTTTTTGGTAGTTCTGGTTGTACACAACGGTTTTGTGGATTAGCCTGTGCATATTAAACCGAAAAATCCAGTGTTTTGTGGCAACAGACTACACTTCATTTAGAAATTCGAGGCTCTTTTTACTGTTATGAAGTCAAGTTAACCCTGTCCTTGTACTTTTGAGCGCCACCAGATTTCTGGGTCTCAGACAGTTTAGAGAGTCCAGTCGCAATTTCTGGACGCAATAACTTAAATTTTATTCCTATTTTATCGATTTTTTCTGGCCATGATTGTTTCGTTTTGCGTTTCAATCCAGAGCAGTAGAATCTCGTAATTCTCGCTGGCATTTAGTTAAGGGTCGTGACACAAAGGAATATGGCATTCCTCCGCCTTCCAGTCTTGTTCTGCGGTTTAGGAAACTTCTGATAAAATCCATTTATTTGATAATATTTATTTGATGCTATAGCTAAAGTTCAAATTTATTTATTTATTATTCACTTACAATAGCAATTTGTTGGACTTTGAGAGAATATAATGTTGTTATTTTGCTGAGGAATTTATTTTTAATAATAAAATTAGTTAAATTTAAAGGGTACCCTATAGCTTATAAAATTGAGAAAGAAATATATAAAAATGAAAAATAAGAAAATGAAAAATATGAAAAAATAATAGAAATGAAAATAATGAAATATAAAAATGAAAAATAAAAAATAAAAGGAAATGAAAAAATTGAAAAATATAATAAAATGAAATGTATATATAAAAATATATATTAGACTGATCTAGGCGAATGACAGGACTTTGCTTAATTGTGGTGTAGAATGTTTGTTTTTTCCCTCAGGCTGACCTGGTCTAATTCAGTTATGATGAGCAAACACAGAGGGTAAACTTGGCTTAGCTTGGGTAATTTAACCTTCCAATAAGTCCCTCACGGTGCAGTTATATCTATTTTGGATATCATGGGCAGTATACTTGTCAAATTGAGCGGAATAGTTCGTTTGAGTTTGTAAATATTTTTTTTGGTTTAACGCTTGGAGACTTAGATCAGTCAGTCCATTGTTGTCGAAGGTCATACTATGGGGCAACTGCCTTACGTTTTTGACCTGTGTACACAATGAAGAGATTGTAGAAATCTATTTTCTGCTGCTATTTTACTTTATTTCCTCAGCATTTAACATTTCAATGCCAATATTTTTTTTCTCAAGAAAATATTTATGAAATAAAAATTATTACCCAAATTAAATAATACTATGAAATTTAATTATTATTCCTTTAAAAAATTTCAAGTAATATTGGACATATATAATTTTTTTTAAAAACTCAGATCTCTAAGCCAAAATTTCTTGAATATATTCAATTGTTAGAATTTTTTTATGTGGATATACAGATTTGTTATATATTGTAAAAGTTCTAGATAAATAGTAACGTAAATATGCTATTTTATTTTGCCCTTTTAAAATTATTTATTCAGTTGTGAGAGTCATATATACATAGGTCACTTACCTTATCCTTACTTTGGTGCAATATATTGAAGTCTTGGAGAATGTCTTGGATTTCTTCATGGTGAAATTTTTTACTTACCTGAACATCTATTTCCTGTAAAAATTTGTTGTTTTGGTTCTTTATGTTTTCATCTTTGGTTCTATGTGTTTGCATTACAATTTGATGTTTATTTGTATTTGTTATGTCAGTATTTGAGTATGCCAAAGATTTTAGAAAAATTTGTATACTTATATTTTTATATAACATATTTTATGTGTAGGCGCAAGCGTATTTATTTTTATATATATTTTATACATTTTTATGTTGTGTTTATGTTGATATGTGTCAATTGTCCAAGAAACTGGGGCAGATAATTACTTTTGATTTTGGCTTTGTTTTTAAGTTTTGGAAAGTTAAAATTGCTCGATGCCACAGGCAATAACTTTTTTTTTTAATGCTTTTTTTTTCCTTAGGGGTAAGGTTAATGTTATATAATAACATCCTTTCCAATTAAAATTAATTTAAAAAGCTATTTTAAAATATTTAAATTAAATCAAAAAACTTCCTTACTTTCAAAATTTAAATTCTACCTTTAAATATTCATTAATTTTCGTTAAGTTCGTTTTTCAGTTAAATTTCACTTAAAAACAATTTAATTTAATCGCCATAAAAGATCGTCAAAAATTATCAATAATAAAATAATAAATCTTAAAATTAATACTTTCTACCGTAATAGAATATTTTTATAATAATTTTCAAATCTAAAATTCATCATTTAACGTTATTTCGTTCAAAAACTTTTATTACTCTGTGTGGCATCGTCGATTTTAAATCAGCCAATCAACGACGTCCGTTCTAACGGCAGGTTTTTGTAGCGTCTGTTTTTGGAAATAGCGTCGCTCTCTTCCTGCCTGGATTCTACGGTGAGCGGACGTACTCCGCTTTCGGCGGCTCCGCCTTTTTCCTTTTCATGGCATATCAGCGTTGGACTAAACGGGTCCTTCACTCGATATGGCCATTTCTTTTAATTGGTAACTTATTATGAAAAAGTTTAAATTTTGATTCCTCCACCAACCCAATCCTTTAATAGATATACCGAATGGATTATGTCGACTTCGTTATCATTGGCATCCTGCCGATGACGGCTACGCAATTTTGAATCACAAAAATGAGGTGATGAATACAGACATCAATTCCCATTGCAAGAGTTCCTCTGTAAAAGCAAATGAATCATATTTCATATGATTTATCATTGCCAAGTAATTTCTTTCGTTATAAATGAATAACAGTATCTACCAAAGGGAAATGATCAGTGCTTAGCGATCTGAAATTTTTGTTTTCTGGGCGTGGTCCAGCGTGACAACTTACTTGTGAGTCTGCAACTATTATAGTTTTTACGGTGCATATTCGGCGATATTAGAGACTTCATTAGTGCTACGAACTTAAAGCCGATTTGTATGGAGAAACTCTGACAGTAGTGATTCAATGACTTGTGTTAATGACAACAGACTGAAATGGTTAACGGAGTTGAAGAATCTACGTAACATTCAATATTTAATAATTCAATATGTTTACCTAAATATAATTAAGAGTCAATATCTGTTGAATATCCTTCCAAATCATATATGATAATGTTGGCATCCATGTTAAACAAATGTGTGTTTCATTATTTGATGAATATTCATTTATAGAAAAGAATCTGCGCAGATTTCAGGTCCGAAAATGATAAATAAATATACAATAAAGATTCTTTTTTGTATATATGTAGTGTTATATTTTGTGTTTTAAATTTATTTAATGAATTTTTTATGTAAAAATATCATTACACCATGAAGAAAAATGGGTAAGATTTACGAGCAAAAATGATTTGGAAAATACGTTTGTTATTTCAAATATTCTCATTTTTCACGTCACAGTAACAAGAGTTCAGGTAAGAGGTTTCTATTATACATTTTACCATGAAGATTCCTCAGATTATATTTATTCACTTCCTTCACATCCAATGTTTACTAACCACTAAAGTTCACTGGCCAATTATTAATAGTAAACTTTCTCTTTTCTAATTCATAAATTAAATTTACATAATTTTTTATAACTCCTATTTTTAATAATAATTTAAATTTAAAATCCTTCTTTCATTTTATTTCTATTTTATTTATATTTTTTTTACCTAACAGTAGCTTTTACTTTATTATGCACATATTAACATTTAAAAAATATAGTTTTATGAGCTTTTCATATTGAAAAATAATCAAATTGTTATAACTGAAATAGATTAAGATTTGTTAAATAAACATATGTTTCTGATATTGTATAACACTTTTTGACATTCCTAAAACAAAAATCAACCGAAGAAGTTATAAATGTATGTCCTAAATTATATTAAAACGTTCTAGTAAAAAAGAACAAAAATTCCCTACCAGGGGATAGGGCTTATTTACCTTCTTTCTTTTGGCCATATAACGAAAACAAATGAATTTATCAAATTTTGTTTTCAGTGTAAGTAAACTACTTTGCATATAAATAAAAACAACTTGCTAGAGTGTTTATCCATTAAAGAGTTTTTTTTTTTTCTGAAAATTTGTTGGACATTTGGAAATTGTACATTATATTTTTAAAAGTTTTTATTATTCTTTAATAATGAAATTCCTGTTTACTTTTAGTTTTCTAATACCTAGTGTGATAAGAGCTTTTTGCCACTTTTTAATTTTTGCGTTTGACTGATTTAAAAAAAAAAAAAAAAAAAAAAAAAAAAAAAAAAGATGTATCTGATAATGTAAATTTTCAGAACTAAAAATTTTCATATTTTTGCTCACAATTACTATCTTCTTATGCCTTTAAGGAAATGGTTTTAATGCATTGGTTTTTCTCAGACCTGTGCTGATTCTACAATAAATAATGATTTTGTAAATGATACATAAATTATAGTCATCTTAAAAGAGTGCAGAGATCTAACATGCCTTTGGCAGCATTATAGGAATTAGGATTTAGTTTTAAAGTCTTCAAAATAAGTAATTTGTGCCTGCTGGTGATAGAAAAGAAAGCAAAACAAGATACTTATTATTTGGTAGTATTTAAACCTTTTATTGAAGTTTTGATTAAGAAAGATAAAAAAAAATAAAGGAAAAAGACGTTAATCTTAAAGTGTTCCCTCTCTCCCCCCAAAAGAAGTAAAATTTGCGTTTTGCATATCTGCTAGAATGTGATCTATGGCCTCTGATTAATACTCCTATCAAAATCGTTATTGATTCTTTATTATATACATATATTTTTCTATAAAGTATATTTTATTTTCTGCCTTTTCTTTCCAGGATGGCCCCAGAAGTTATTGCTTGTGATGAAAACCCAGACGCAACCTATGACAACAGAGTTAGTTCTTATTATATTTATGCATTTTACACATTTCTAGTAAGGCTGTCTGTAAGAAAATAACTGTTATGCGGCATGTTTCAAAATGATTTGATCACATTCATCTCTTATTTTATTCATAAATTGTCTAAATAAGATATACCATGAACCCTTGTTAGTGCATACTTCCAAGAGCTGCCATTTTTCATTCATACTAATCAAAGTCTGCATTTCCTTATGTAAACACTTCAGTATATAGAAAGAACCTCATGCATTGAATTAATTTAATTCGGTTTTTGAAAGAAATTAGTTTACAATTTTATGTGAAAAGAAGCAATGTTTTCTTTAATTTGGTAATTTTAGTAAAAATGCAAAGTTAAAACAATATTTTAATCCATAAGAACTAATTACTCATGGAAAGCAAAATATGCAAATGTGCCATATTTAATTTTATTTAAAGTAATGTCACTTTTGTTTGCAATGGTTAAAGAAGTGATGTTTTGCCACACCAATTTTCAATTTTACAACACTGAAAAATTTTATCATATTTTGATTGGTAATATCGGTGAACAACTGACAGTATTGTTTGAACCTCTTTATGTTTTCAGTGGTGAAATGTTAACTTTTTCAATAAATGACAGTTAGTGCTAGCCTCTAAATAAAAATAGTAGTTATTAAAAAATTGTCTGCTAGCAGCCACTTTATGGCCACATTTTCATTACAAGGAGAGAGTAAAATTTTCTTACATGCTATCAATGATTCTATTTTTGCTGGTTGCAATATGTAAATATTAACATTTATTTGGACTATTTAATTTTATTTTAATAATAACAGAAATTTGAGCAAAAGTTTTTTTTTTTTTTTTGTTTAGTACTTTTAAATGAAAAAATGGCCAGTAATAAAATTGCTATTACTGGCCATGAATGAAATTTCTTAATTTTTACTATATTTCTCAACATCAATGTCACTAACAATTTCTTGATCTCTCAGTAAAATTTGTAGTACCAAAGTTACTTTTGAAAAAATAATATACTTACGGTGCCTTTTGTTTTTGCCCGGCTGAATTGTGAAAAATTTGTTTCCAATACACAATGAGTAGAATGTATAAGGCATTGTCCTTAATACCAGTTGCAAAAGAGAATGGTAGGAGAAATGAAATTGTCCTCATTAACTGGAGATATAGGCTGCAAACAGACCAAATACTGCAACTAGTCATAAATTATTTCTTTGGGCTTTCGTTTTCAAAGACTCTGTAGTCAGTTTTGACTTTGCTTCAAATCCTTGAGAAAAGTAATAAACGTGTACAAAATTAACAAACAAAATTCTCTCCTAGGGGAAGTGATAAAAATCTCGAGCAGCCTTCCTCATGGATGGCACAGACCAGTTGCCAGAGAAATCATCAAAGTCAGCGATCAAACACATAAAAGAAATCTGCCTCGTCAAAGTTGGCTTCTTTGTACATTAAGGGGAGACACATTACCGCGATTCTGCTGTATTTTTACTCATCTAATGTAGCAGTCTTAAGTTTAAGTGGCGATGGTTATTGTAAAGTTGTCTCACAAATGCTCAACCTGTGTTATTCAGCACATGTCATCTCCACACTGCAAATAAAAATGTCTGAAATTCAGTCACTATAAAAATTGCCATGCACAAGGATTCTGAAAAAAAAAAAAAAAATCCTAGTTAGCTTATTTCATGTTTATATTCACGTTTAAAACATTTCCTCTACTAGAAAAGTTTTTCTGATTATGCTGGCATAGTATATATTGCAATAAAATTGTATATACAGTCACCATATGTGCATATGATACAGTATTACATTCAGACACTTAAATGACTGAATTTCTAAATGAAAAAAATTCAGGCATGTCATCTGTATTCAGACATTTTTATCAGTTCATTTATATCATGATCCTTGTAAGACACTTATGTGTTTTAAATTCAGACATCTGTGATGTCTGAAATGACTTCTGACAGTGTCTGAATTACTTTTTCAGTCACATAAGTGCCTGAATTTAAGACGCTTCTATTTCCAGTGCATCTAGACTTGTTTTAGCATTTTTCTCATCAATACTTTGTACTGGAGTGCTAATACAATCATCAGTTCATGTGCATACTTCCAGAAAGAAGTGGTTTATATACTGATTTTGCATAATCCTAATAAAAAGAAAATCCTGATGTGAGGTCTAGTGACCTCACACAATTATGAACATGCTGGAGGGATCTAGATAAAGTTTGTGTGCGGAATAACAAAAGGGTGCTCATATTGATCAACTGTGAGCCAACTTTATGGTAACTACCACTACTTAAACTTTCATTGTTATATTACATATTTGCAAAATTGTCTTTTTTCAATTTATGAATGAAATTATATTGGTTGAAATTGTTAAAATCATTTTGAAATACACTGTATTTTTAATTTTAAAACTTTTCTTTTTACAGAGAATAAATCAATAAATAATTTATTATACTTAATAGATAAATAGATACACATTAAGACATTCCACAAATATTTGAAAAAAAAATGTTCCAAGAAAGTTTTAAATTTTATTTCAGTTAACAAAAACAAGAGAGAAATTATTCAAAGTCTATTCTTTTATATATAAAAAGGACTCCATGAATGTATCATCAAATTCGCTTTGTTTGAGTGTGAAAAAAGAAATTGAGCTGCAAACAAAAAAGAAAAAAGAAAGAAACGAACGAACAATAAGCAAAGTGTTTTCTTTCTCATTATTAAAAAAATAATCTATATCTCCTCTGATTTTGTTCAAATTTTCAGCAAGTTGTAATAATAGTAAATTAGACTGTGTAACAAATTTTTATTAAAATGTAATAAGTTATTGAAAAGTTACAGCACCCTACATAAAGTTCCACTATAGAGCAACTCCAAAGAAAAACAAGAGAACAATCTGAGGTTTGTTTCATTGATTTGACTTCCGTGAACTCAAAAGTCAACATTATCAGAATTAGATCATCAGCTTTGGATAGATAATATGTTTGGTTACACAGAAAGGAATCGTGCATGGATTCTTTTTAATTATTATTGTTAATGAAAAAAGATTTTTGGTGGCAGGCTTACAAATTGATTTTTTTTTTCTAAAAATGAAATTTGTTCAAAATTGGGAGTGGTTCTATTTTCCGGATTTTATGGTATATATTTAAAGTAAAAAGATAACATATCAAAGTTCCAGGAAAAATTTCCGGATTTGGAAGTTCCAGAAAATTTGTTCTACACTAAATATTTTAATCCTACATATTTTTAGACAATTAGTTATTTTAACAATTTAATTAGTTTAATAATTCAGTTTTTTAGCCATATTTATGCTATATTTTGGGTATGTTATTGCCTCCTTAATAGGGCAAAATAATTCCTTTTGACTGTGGCGTTTACGATGGGTGCTGCGATTATGTTGATTTTTTTCAAAACGATGTCAAATTTCGAGGGTGCGACGATTACAATAGGCATGGCGTTTCTTCCCTAAATTATGATACATTGATTTTTTTATCTACCATAATGTAAACATATGATGCATCACCAAACAGCACATGTGACTTTTTAACCAACCAGCACACTTCATTCAACTGCGGTCGAGGAACTGTGAGTTGAGTAACATTTTGTCTGAAGTAAATGGTGAATATGAATTTTCAACTCCCGGTTGAAAACCTCAACCTGGGGTTATTGGACTGGGGGTTCAACTGTTGGTCTAAGTTATTCATGAATATGAGCATAAGAGTTTCCCCTCCCGTATCCTTGTACTGGAGATTGATTTTTTAAAAATTGATTTATGGTTATTAATTAACTACTATATAAGATTTCACTTTTATAATTTAGATATGTAATTAAAGGTCTCTTTATTTTAATATTCAAAATACGTATTCTGTCTTTTGTAGAGTGATCTGTGGTCTCTTGGTATCACTGCTTTGGAAATGGCAGAATCCCAACCACGTAAGTATGACCAAAAACTAGCTTTATTCAAATTTACTTAGATTATTTGAAAAAATTTAAAACCCCAGTGTCAAATAACTGCCTGGAGAATTGAGTTTTAAGTAAATATGCTTTAATTTAATGAAAGATATTTACTTAAAAAAGAATTTTCTCAAGTTTATAAAAATCTCAATTTTATTATAACTCTGTGTTTCAGCTCTTTGTGATATGCATCCAATGAGAGCTCTCTTTCTCATACCTCGTAATCCTCCACCTCGTTTGAAATCCAAAAAATGGGCCAAAAAATTTCATAGCTTTATTGAGACAGTATTAGTTAAAGATTATCAACAACGACCATACACTGATCAATTGCTGAAACATCCTTTTATACGTGATCAACCTACTGAACGTCAAGTGAGAATCCAACTAAAAGATTATTTAGACAGATGTCGGAAGAACAAAAAAGGTGTGTGATATAAAATTTTATCTATGATAATATTTGATATTATTTTTATAACTTATTATGTAACATTAAGAATGTGTATTTTATGTTAATTTTTGGGTTTGATTGTGTGTAGGCGTAAAATTCAGTTACTCGGCTCTATGTAAAATTGAATTAGAAAATACTCATTTAGATATTGTAGAAATGGGTAAACATATAATATTCTGTCTGATTAATGTTTTTTGTATATTTTATTACTTTTTAATAATCGGATATTTATTTTTTCTCATAATACTTGAAATTAGTTACTACTGTACATATATTTTTTTAAAAGAAGAGATAGTAGCTTACAGTGTAAAATATGTTGAATTTTCCACAATATTTTAAAACGATTTTAAATATTCATTTAAATAAAATAGAAAACTGATTTTTAAATTAGAAACTGTCTTTTAGAGGTCTGCACGGGCCGAAATTTCCAGGCCCGGGCCTGTCCCGACTCATAAAAAAAAAAATTCGGCCCGGCCCAATAAAAAAATTAAAAGTTCGGCCCGAGCCTGGCCCGCTAAAAATCTTAAAAGTTCGACCCCAGCCCGGCCCGGAAAAAAGCTAAAATCTCAGCCCGACCAAAAAAAAAAAAAAAAAAAAAAAAAAAACCAGCCCGAGTAAATTTTTTACAAAACATTGATTTTTACGTCGATTTGGTTAAAAATTTGTCTCGTACGAGATATCTCTGACCAAAAATATTTATCTTAACTTTTTTTCTCATGTTTATAATCTTCATTTTTAAAGAAGTGACACAGACTGTGATATTTATTTTTATAACGAATCTCTATTTCTTGTATGTAAATGTTTAGGTTATCATATTGTTAATCCGTATTCCATGTATGCCAAAAATCTGAAAAATTCTATACAGTAAAATCTTCTAAGACAGAATTGCGTAGAAAAGAAAGAAAAATGCATTATAGACAAGTTCCATTCTTAGCAAGTGTAAATGTATCATATATTATTTTCTTACGTATTAGTATATTAATTTTGCATGGATCAACACGTTTTTCAGTTTAAAACAGGGTTCCGTCATAGGCAGGTCCCTTTTCACACATTTTACTATATTTTAATTTAGCTATATTTTAATAAGCGTAGAAATATACTATTCTTTAAAAAGAAAAAAATTTAATGTATAAGTGTAGAATAATGGCAATTTAAAAATGCATGCATTTTTTGCCAAAAAATTTGGGCCAGGCCTAATTTGACTGATCTTTGAATGGATCTGGCCAAGCTGATACAATGATTTTCATACGGGCTGAGTCAAAACTAGGACTGAAAAGCTTGGGCCGTGAAGACTAGTAATGAAACCAATCCCGACTGTACAGAAAAGATAAGTTAGGTCCGTCCTGGCCCGAGCCTTAGAAATAAAGTATGGCCCGGGCCCAGCCCGAGTCTTCAGAAATAATGTACGGGCCGGCCCGTGCCGTGTGCCCGAGTGCTGTGAATGAAAATCGGCCCGAGCCTGGCCCACGGGCCGGCCTGTGCAGATCTTTGTCTTTGTTATTACAGATTACAGTATAGTGATTGAATATAGCAATCATTAATCTATTTCTCTTTGATGGTACAAAAGTGCACTCATTTGTTAAATAATTTTTTCTCTTATGAAAATAAATGTTTGAATGAACAAAAATATTTTTATTGAAAACCATAATGTTTTAATAAAATTTTTTTGGTTACCAGTCACAATTTTTTACATAAAAAAAAGAATGGTTTTTGACTTTGCAAAAAATGCAATTTGCTTGTTTAATAGTAAGTGCTTTAAAGCATTTCATAAATAATAAAAATTTTAATTTCTATGAATTTTCGTTCATCTAAGAATTCATGAAAGTCATAAATTTGTTTTGCTGTTTTATCTGAATCTCATTACATTTAATTTTTTTTTATAATTCCTCGTGAAGATGCATTTTGCAATAATTTAATTCTTAATTTAATACAGCTAATTTTTTTCTTTGCAGTTTTGTCAATAGTATGACCTGTTTATCATAAAATATTAGTATGAAACAAAAATTTTAATATTGCAGCAGGAAATGGATTAAATGAATTTGATTGAATTTTGTGTATTTAAATTTTTTTTTTCTGACTGAAATATTTTAGAGAAAAGAGTTTTTAGTAATATACTTTTATTCCATGTTAATGATCTTAATTTTACAGGTGAAGAAAGAGATCATGAAGAATACAGATATAGTGGTAGTGATGGTGAAGATGATGATATATTAGTTCAGATTCGGTATTAAATTTTTAAATATTATAATATCTACTGTAGCATTTGTTCATTCTGTGTTTGCAACATCTTTATATTGCATGTTCTCTTACAGCTCAAGGAATATGATAGAGACTGATTCAACTCTCAGAAGGAATTATCAAGACGATAGTAGAACTTTGACTCCTGGTGCTGGAAACTTCATGCCTTCAGAAACACCTATGCCACCTCCACGACCACCTATTCCACCTCAAAGACTAATAGGTTTGTATTTTTAGGGCCTGACTGTCACGGAGGCATGTGGGTCCTGGACACAAAATTTGTGTGGCACTTGAATTTTTCATAATGTTACCTAATATGATTATGAAATTAATTTATCGTAAAAGTCTAATAATGCCAGAACTTCTACCTTTATAAATTAAATGCAAGAAACCTATCTCAAAATTTTGGAGTGCATTATTTCATCTACTTTCCTTTTGTAACTTTTTGATCCATTCCAGGTAATCAGACTTTTAAGATTATGTAATTAGAAAAACCATATAAATCATAACTTGAGACACTTTGTTTTTTTAAAAAATCATTTCTAAAAATTGTTGAAATTATCTTCTCTGTTATAAATATTTCATGAATTATTAATTTTCTATAATTTTGTTAACAGCAAAAATATGTGAGAATTCAAAATTACAAGAGAAAAAAGGTTTTGAATTTAAAATTATTTTTTTCCTTTAATAAGTACTATTCTGACATGTAAACGTTTATGGCAAAAAAAGTATTGTAGAAAGTCTATTTTCTTGCCTTATAGGTACTGTTTAGCATTTGAAAGGTGCAGAGTTTGAATCCTTCATTTGTAAATGTGACCGTAACACTCAAACCAACCAATTTATAGGAGCAGAAAAACTTGTTATTCAGGACCTGCTTGCTGCATATTTTTTCATATTTCTAATGTTTATTCATTAAAATTAAGTTCCTTTCAATATCTTGTATTAAATGGTTGTGATTCATAAGTGTATTAAATCCTAAATAAATGTGTGAAACATTTGCTGGCACATTTTAAAAACTTGTGGTAACTTATTTATTTTCTAACCAGTTATGTTTAGAACTGTGAGTAATTATAAAGAATATTCATACTATAATTTTAATTATTTTTATAAATGCAGTTGCTTTGCAGTGACATGTTCAATTTATTTAAAAGCCTTTTTCTTACTTTTGCTAAATTTTAAATGTAAATAATAGTAAGCTAATTTGTACATTTGTGTAGTAAAAATCTATCATTGTATTATACATAGTTTTTGGTATCAAAGTAGCAGCCAAAAAGTAAATAATTTAGCTTTTGAGTATTTATATAATCTTGATTAGAACTCTTTTGTTTAATAATACTTGATACCCTTTTTTTTCTTTGATCAGAATATTTTTTCCGCTACAATAAAACATTGTTAAAGCATTCGTGTTAACACCTAGGAAACAGGAAATTTCATGTTAAAAGTAGTTTGCGTTATTCATTATGCCTTACAATTTCAAAATTTTCTAAATTAATGCATTCAGGTTTGTTGAAGTTGCATGTTTAATGAGTAAAGAAATTTAATAATGGGGTAAAACATTGTAATCTAAGTTCTTTCATGAATGATAAAAAATCGATGCAAAATGCAAAAAATCTCTAACAATCTCATTAAAAATCTGTAAAATTCAAAAATCATAGAGGATAAAATTTGTTATATTAGGCTAAAATTTTCAACCAGATTCTGTTTGCCAGTGTCAAAAAAGCACCACAAAATCAAAAAAAACCACTAAAAATTGCATAAAAGAGTTCACGAAAAATGAAAAAAAGCATTGTACATACCTTGAATAAATATTATTGAAAAGAGGATAAAATTTACTATATTGGGTTAAAAGAATGATTTAAAACTTGAAAAATCAATAAAAATTGCATAAAAAGTTAAATAATAATAATAATAATAAAAAAATCAGAATCGTGCTTCAAAGTACAAAACTATATACATCTTCCTACCAAATTTTGTAGCTTTACTTATCAGCTCAGTCTCACCAGAACACCATTGACAGACACACACACAAACTTCTGTCCTTATTATTATAGATAACCAAAAATTTTTTTTTAAAGAAAAAGGTAGATATGGTTTGGTGTCTTTGGTTTTTTTCATATTTTGATTTTTGAAGCTCATGTAGAATTTTAAATATCGCAGAAAAAACAAGTATCTCAAAAGTAAGTTATGTAAATTAATTTTTTTGAAAGAGTTAATACAGTAGAACCCCGCTAATCCTAACCAATTGGGACCGGTGCCTATTCGGATTACAAAAACCGATAAAATTAGAAAAGAAAAAGATGCTTGCTAAAAAAATGTAAGTTATATGTATTCAGTAGTACAGTAAAAATCCTGTAATCCAGAATCCTAAGGTCTGACATGCTGGATAATCCAGCACAACTTTCAGGAAAAAAATAGTATTCCTTGTTTATTCACTCCTGATGTTTATAATTATCCAATGGAACTTCAGAATGAGGAATTACGTAACAACCCATTACAAATCATTCAAAATCATGAATCTATAAATATCCCAGTCAAACTGTTGAAAAGAAAAATCAATTTTTATCAGCTGAATTAAATACTTTTGCCTTTTAGAAAATAATTTTATAGTGACTAACAAACAAACTGATATTCGAGATTATTTTAAAGATGGCTTCTACAAGTAGGCCTACAGTGCACGGTTTCATTTTATATTTGTGTTCATGTGTTGTAGTTATACATTATTGAGTATTTTTAAAATACTATTCAAGCTGTTTAACACATTGTGTGTGGGACACGTACTAGTTAGTTTTCTGACAGTTGATAATTGAGCGTGGGACATGTACTAGTACGGGTTAACTAAATTTGCGTGCAAATTTAGTTAACAATGATTCCGTGTATGATATAACTCCCGGTACAATTCTGCCGCAAAGTGTACCTGTACACAATGTGTTAAAGAATAA
Source organism: Maratus speciosus (assembly GCA_963932465.1). Classification (NCBI taxonomy): domain Eukaryota; kingdom Metazoa; phylum Arthropoda; class Arachnida; order Araneae; family Salticidae; genus Maratus; species Maratus speciosus. Next base: position 58,541,437 of record OZ010796.1, on the reverse strand, counting down.
AAAACATGCTTTAATGCCATTTTTTGTTTAATTCTAACTTCTACACACTTTTTCTAAAATGTATCCAATAATCTAGAAAAAATTCTTGATCCGGCACGCTTCAAGTCCAGTAATTTTCAGAAATCAAAAGTAAAATTTTCAAAAGTAAAATTGGTTCGGATTAACCGGAATGTTAGATTAGCGAGGTTCTACTGTATTAGTATTTTTTGAAACAGATTATGACTTTCAAAAGGAAAATGGGCATAGATATGATTTGATTGATTATATTTTCATACAGTAGACTCTCTTAAATCTGCACATTGTGACTAGAGTTTGTGCAGATTTTAGAATTATGCAGATTTCTGGTCATTGCTGTGTATATTTTTTAAACAGTAATTTGAATGTAATAATGCAATCAAAATTATCATGAATGCTTGCAATATAGTAAAATATTAAAATAATTAAGTAAAGTAATAAACTAAAATGATAAAAATTAAGATAAATTTTAAAAAGATTAATGTATATTTGAATATGCCTGATACATTTCCCTTGAATTATTCAATGAAACTTTCCTAATGAGAAGTACCCTATTCACATCAAAATCATTGTTAATAATAATTAAAAAAGGTTGATTAAAACATAAATATATTTGGTAAAAAGGTTGTGATTACCAGTGATATCAGCAAAATCTTGATTTAAAAATATATATAAATTTATACTTCTTTCATGGAAAACAGAGTTCAGTCATATTATTAAGAATTACATATTAAAATACATACGAGTTGAAATGAAACTAAAAAAATTCTGTAATTTTGCCCTCACATCTGAAATGAAAGTTCCGCTGTTTACATCTGTAAAGATGTGCGTATCTTAGGCATTTGCGAATTTGAGGCGGTCTACTGTATTTCATTTTTCAAGCCAATATGGATTTTTAAAGATTACAGAAAACATGAAAATCTCGAAACGGCATCTCTGAATCTCATGCTTTTTCACATGAAAATGACTTGTTGAAGGCACTTTGGCTAATCAAGGGCAGCCGTAGGGTGAGGGCAGGCATTGCCATCACATAACTTTTTATCAGAAAAAAATTAATAAAATTTTAATAGAAAGCTTTGACTTATCAAATTGCAAAAAAAAAAAGGCAAAGTTTTATTATTAAAAAAGAGGTATGTGGCACTCACTTTCTTCATATTAGGGACCCTTTTGTGTCTACTCATGGAATTTTTGGATTAAAAAAGGCAAAGATTACTAATTGGATGTACTAAAAAATAAAATTATAAAAGATGCCCATCCTAAAAAAATCTAAGTATTTGAATACTGACCTTGCACAGTTATTTTACTGCTGATGTCTACAATTTGACAATTATATTTTTATTTTAGTGGTTCCTGATCCTCCTCCACCTAGCAAGCCATTACCCCCTATTCCTGGTGAAGAAAAGAAGCCTGCTACTCCACCTCGTAACCAACAACTTCAACCTCCAGCTTTACCTCCAAGTCGGAGTGCAGCAGTCATAAAACCAGTTGTTCGCAAGCCTGAAGTATGATTTTTTTTAAACGTAATCATTTAGTTTTATTGTTAACCCTGTGGCTGTCAAGCTTGAGATAACTTGTTCATTGAGCTGCAGTTTTCATTTCAATACATACATTATTTAAATTAATATGATTTTAAAGATTCAGCACTGTTTCAAAACATTAAGTAATGGTTAAAACTCTGAAGCTTTATCTTCATGTACATAATTGTTTTTTATATCATGTTAGAATAATCTTTTTTAATCTAAAAAAAATTAGAGGAAACACTACAATTTTGCCATTTTTCTAAACAGAGGCTTAATAGATGAATCATATCTGTAAGTAGACTGTATGTGTTTCGTAGAAATAGAAAGTAAGTTAACAGGAGATTCATAAAGAATACTATATTAAACCATTTACAATGCCCTGAATGGACATAGGAATGTACAGAATAAAATTAAAGTTAAACAAGGTGGACCCCTGGGGCGGTAAAAAATGATCTCAGCAAATAACAATGCTGTTGTGTTTATATGTTGACTGCAGAAAGCCTGCATTGCATCTGGATCCTTTCTAGCATAGGTACACAGAGATCAATCTGAACCAGGAACTGGCCTTGAAAATAAAATGTTCTTGACAGATATATTTAATAAGAGTTACGAAAAATGATGTTCCACTTAAATAGCTATTTAAACATGCATGATATGACTTCCTAAATTGCAGTAATTATATAGATGTAATGTATATTTGACACAAATAGTTTATAGCAATAAATAACTCTAAATTATAGAGTGATTTAAGTTGAAGTGATTAATTTAGTTAATGGCTTCTCATTAGATTACAATGATTGATGACTGCAGTCATGAGCTGTCCAGACTAATAATGTTTATCATAACTCGTTGAAATTATGCTGTTTGATGATGAGTTATTCACTTAAATGTTTATGTAAACAATATCTGCCAACTTTTCTATTTTTCAAGGAAGATTTGCATTTTTAGCTTTTTCCCCTTAAAATTGTACAATTTCTATATCACATTATCAGTGATTCTGCTAGACATTCCTAATTGTTGGTCGATTGTACCCAGACATGATGAAAACCTGCTTCCTTCTTTTACAAAAGTTAGTATTTATTTAGGAATAAAACACAAGCTTCCTCCTCAAGCTCTCCATGTAAGAACACTATGTTAATATCAATATGTTTAACATTTAAATTTTGATGCAGTGCTGCTATTAATAATGCTCTTATTGTTGTATATGACATGACTGGTGCATAAGTTTCATCCTAATCCTCCCGAATTTTTGTGAATATCCTTTTGCAACTAAACGTGCTTTATATTTTTGGATTTTTCCTGTGTTGTCGCATTTTAGTTTGTAGGTCCATTTGCAACCTATTATTCTCCTATTTAGTGGAGGTTCTACAATTGACCAAGTTTTATTTTTCCTAAGGGAGTTCATTTCACTTTTCATTGCATCTATCCAATTTTGTTTATCCTTAAAATTTTCCATGTTTTCGATTTCCTCATAATTTTTTGGTTCAGTAGTGTTTTCACTCTTAACCATGTATATTAACCTATCAGGAGGTACGCCTTTATTAATTCTATCTGATTGTCTAGGTTCTGCTACTGGTTGATTGGACGTAGATGGTGTCTCATTGCTATTTGAAATTTCTATTTCTACAAGGTTTTCATTATCAAGATTTTCCTTTTCATCTTGTTTTGGTTTGTTTTCTACTTTCCCTTTTCTATATTTAAATTTGTTTTCGAGAAATTTAAGGGTTCTCACGATCTGTATTTCATTTCCTCCTACGTATATTCTGTATCCTTTGGATTCATTATCATATCCAACGAAAATTCCCTCTATAGCTTTATCGTCTAATTTTTGTCTTCTGGTTTTTACTGATATATGCGAAGGCTTTGCAGCCAAATACCCTAACATAACTTAAGTTTGGCTGTCTGTTTGTTCATAACTCATGGCGTTTTTTCATTTGCTTTTGTCGGTAGTCTGTTTTGCAAATGATTTGCTGTGCATATTGCTTCCCCCCAGAACTTTAATGGTAAATTTGATTCACTTAACATTGTCTTTGCCATCTCAACTAATGACCTATTTGTCCTCTCTGCCACACTGATCAGGCTTGCGCAATATGGGACTGTGTGTCGATGATTTATCCCATTAGCCCTGAGGTAATTTTCTATTTCATCTGATGTGAATTCCCTTCCGTTATCCGTTCTAATTGCTTTCAGTTTTTCTCCAAATTTGTTGCTAATTAACGCGATGAATTCTTTAAGTTTTCCGTAAACTTCACTTTTTCTAGACAATAGGTATATGATCGTAAACGTGAGTAGTCATCAATAAAAGTAAAAAAATATGATTTTCTCCCTATTGTCGGTGTTTGAAAAGATCTGCACACGTCAGAGTGAATGAGCTTGAGTCTTTTATTTGCTCTATACTCTGCAATTTTTGGATAGGGTTCATCAGTTAATTTCACCTTAATGCACGGTTCGCAGTCTATGTTATGCTTACAGTTGTTTATTTGGATTCCTCTAGCTAATTCCTTTTGCGTAATTTCTTTAATTGATGTTAGATTTCTACGTCCTAACTTACGGTGCCTTAATTCTAGGCAATTTTTTGTTGTTGCGGCATTGTGCTATGTTTGTGCAGTTTTCCAATGCTAACTGAACTTCGTATAGGTTATTTACTTTTCCCGCTTCTAAACATATTTCTCCATTAAGTTTGAACATACATCTGCCATTTCTGAATATAATTTCACATCCATTTTGCATTGCTTTGCTAACCGATAATAAATTTGTTTCGATTTCAGGTACTAGTAATACATCTTTAAGTGTTATTTCATGAACTTTGTTATCTGATGTTCACATATTTATATTTACGTCACCTGACCCATAACTAAGTTTTTTTCTGTTTGTGATGGCTACATTTGTTTTTTCGCGTGATTTTATTTCTGTAAACATTGATTCTGAACATACAATATGGCTTGAGCTGCCACTGCCTACTATAAATGTTTTGTTTTCCCATTCGTTGTGTTTTAAAGGCATAATTTTTATTTTCACTCGCCTTCCATGTATTGTTTTCATTTTCAGAGTGACTATCTATGGTTCAATTCCGGTGTTTGTTCACTTCTAAAATTGTTTTCACTCTTTTGAAAAACTAGTGATGTAATGTTTTTTGTTTAGTCTAATATGTTGATTTTGTGGTGTGTTTTGTGTTTTGGCTTTGTTATGCCAACATTCTTGTGTGTTGTGATTTCTCATTCAACAATTGGAGCAGTATTTATTATTTGTTTTTGATATAACTTTAGGGCTTACTAAAGTTGTGGAACAAACGCCGTAATTCTAGGATAAACTAACATCGCTTTATTGATATAAGAACAACCTCACTACATAGCGAAGCAACTAGTACACAACTGCGATCACTGGCGATCTCCGATCGCAACAAACGCTCAGTAGAGGCGCCATCTATTGAGAGGAAGGTATTACAAACACACAACATTCCCTCCCTTCTTAAAGAAAGTATAAGATGTAAACGTCATTACATATAGACAGTTCAAAACACAAGTCTTTTAAGGAAAACAGTTCAAAACCTAACGAACAGTTTGTCAGTCTATAATTTTAGATGTAACAGTATTTCACAGAGAACAGTTCAAAAACTAACGAACAGTTTGTCAGTTTATAACTGGAGACGTACTGGTTTTACTCTTACACGTTTTGAACGTCTAATCAATGGAGTACTATTTTCATCATGAGTGAGCACTTGTGGTGATAGCACTGGGGGTTCTGCAGGCGACTTGCCCACGACGCCTGGAGAACTTACCTCTGAGGAGAGCACAGGAGGTTTGGGAGCTCAAGTGGGTACCTCACTCTGCAAGTCAGCAGATTCTGTTTGTGGTGCAGCAGGAGTTGGTAGCTTAAGTGGAGTAGGAATTTTACTAGTTAGCTCTTCCTGTCTGAGCCTTAACTGGTTGATGTGTCGAGTCCAGTTTCTCATGGGGGTTGAGACCTCACACATAACTTTCTGCAATGGACATAAAAATATTGCCAGCAACCCATGGTGGGCCACGACCAAATGCACACACCCAAACTGGAGTGCCCTCTGAAATTTTCTTTGACCCTGTCTCTTTCGTCTCACATGTCTGGGTCACAGGATCTCGAATTAGGTCTAGCCATGTTCGAAGAGGCCGACTGAACATTGCCATGGCTGGAGATATTCCCGTTGCTGCCGATGGTGTATTGCGGTAGTTGAAAAGGAATCGAGACAGCCTCTCTGCGAAAGTAACTCCAGTCATTTTCTTCAGGGCTGATTTGACTGTATGGACCGCTCGTTCTGCTAAACCATTCGAGCGTGGATGGTATGGTGGTGTTTTAACCTCGGAAATGCCATTGTTAGCTAAAAATTCACCAAATTCTGCACTGCTGAAACCAGGGCCATTGTCGCTGACCAGACTTTTGGGAATGCCGAAACGAGAAAACGGGCTACGTAACACCATTATGGTTACACAAGATGCTGTACTTGAGACTTGTGCCACTTCTAACCACTTTGTTTTGGCATCCACGATTACTAGCAACATGTGGCCTTCCACTGGACCTGCATGGTCAATATGGATCCGCTCCCATGCTTGTTCTGGCACAGGCCAAGAAGAGTACTTTGCTGGAGGTGCTGAAGCATTTTGCTGGCAAACAACACAACCCTTCACTCTTGCTTCAAGATCATTATCTAATCCTGGCCACCAAACACTGGAACGAGCATGGGCCTTTATAGCCGTTATGCCTTGGTGAGATGAATGAAACTCATCTAGTATGAATTTCCTAAATTTTGGTGGAATAAATACACGTGAGCCCCTGAAAATTATGTCTCCTTCAAAAGATAATTCATCTTTTACTCTTAGAAAAGGGTGCAGATTTTGCTCTATTTTCTTCGGAAAACCGTTTAAGATGCAAGATTTTAGCTTGCGTAGATCAGGACATTTGTTAATTTCTGTTGCAATCAGATGCCTCGTCACTGGAGTGTCGTCTAACTGTGTCGACAACAACACTGACTCTGTCGGAACTGGCAGATCAGGATGCTTTGTATTTAAGGGCAGCCGACTGCAAGCATCTGTATTAGCATGCAAACTACCCTTTCTGTATTTTATAGTGTATGAATATGCTGCAAGGGTCAGAGCCCAACGTTGAATTCGCGCAGCAGCCACAACTGGGACAGGCTTGTCTGCAGAAAGGAGATTAACTAAGGGACGATGATCAGTAAGTAATGTGAATGTTCGTCCTAACAGGTATTTACGAAATTTTGTTATGCCAAAGACCAGGGATAGAGCTTCCTTTTCTATATGGCTGTAATTCTTTTCAGCGTCAGTTAAGGAATGTGACGCAAAAGCTATTGGGCGATCACCATCTTCGGTTGCATGAGATAATACAGCTCCAAGACCATAGGGACTGACATCACAAGCCAACACAACTTCCTTCTTATTGTCAAAATGTATCAGCAGTGATGAATTTCGTAAGGTTTCTTTCACTTTAGAGAAAGCTTCTTTCTGTAATTTATCCCATTTCCATTTGGTTTTATCTTTTAAGAGCTCATATAATGGCGCTAACAAAGTGGCCATGTTTGGCAGGAACTTAGCATAGTAAGTAATCAATCTGATGAAGGAACTTAGTTCATCCTTATTCTTCGGATCTGGTGTATTGACAACTGCTTCGACTTTAGACTCTAGCGGATGAAGTCCTTTACTATCAATCCGATGACCAAGATATTCAACTGATGTCTTCAAAAATTCGCATTTGTCAGGGTTGAGTTTCATACCAGCTTCCTGTAACTGCGTTAGAACAGCCGTCAAGTTCTATAAATGTTCAGCTTCATCTTTTCCAAACACTAAAACATCATCAAGATAGCAAGCAGCCTTCAGACCATACAGAATTTTATCAATTTCTCTCTGGAACACAGCTGGAGCAGAGGCTACTCTGAAAGGTATTCTGGTATACTGGAACAGTCCTTTATGTGTTAATGATGACTAGATCTTTTGACTCCTCATCCAGTTTAACTGGCAGTAGGCATCACGGAGGTCCAATTTACAGAAAACAACTCTGCCTGACAGCTGGGCAAATAAGTCTTTGATATTTGGAAGTGGATACTGCTCTAATTCAGTCATCTTGTTCGTCGTTAATTTGAAATCTCCGCATATCCTGATGCGGCCATCACGCTTCAACACAGGTACAATTGGCGCTGCAGACTCAGCGGTCTTCACTGGTTCAAGAATGCCTGCTTGAACCAGCCGAACTATCTCTTGGTCAACTTTGTCTACCAGAGCATACGGTATTGGACGTGCCTTAAAAAATTTTGAAGTTGCAGAAACTTTCTTAATTAAATGCACCTTGACATCTTTCACAAGACCTAATTCTGGTGAAAATAGATCTTTAAATCTTTCTAAAAGGTTCTGGAACAACAATTCAGAAGTTGGCAGATTGTTTATGGCATAAGGATGGTTTGCATTTTTAAAAACATTCATTAATTGCAATGGATAAATCCAGTTACGGCCTGCTAAATTAATACTTCCTTGTCCAACAACCATCAAAGGTATTGAGTGAGACTTTGCTTCATAGGACACTTCAACTTGAGTCATACCAATCACTTCGATAGGATGCTCAGTATAAGAATTTAACTTAACTGAGGTTTGCTCCAAAGGAGGAAAATACTCTTTTACTTTATTAAATTCATTTAAAGGCATTAGAGAAAAGGGGGCACCTGAATCCACTTCAAAAACGAATGGCTTACCTTAGAGTAGACACTCAACTCTAGCAGGTGGCAAGGTTTCTTCCATCCCTGAACCATCCCGCAAACTTTAGCGATGTGGCCAATTTTCTTACATGCATGGCAAGTTGAATTTTTGAAACGGCATTCGCTGGACACGTGATTACACCCACATAGATTGCATTTTTCGACATTTTGAGTTGAAACACGAGAATTCGGACTTTTGGATACAATATTCTTCTTTAAATGAATTTTATTTACTTCCGAGCCGGATCCGGATGCCATCCGTAGGTTGCTAGCGTCCCTGGCCGCAGTCTCCATAGTTACCGCGATTTCTGTAGCCCTTGTTAGGCTTAACTGGCTTTCAGCTAGGAGTTTTCTCTGGATATTTTTGTCTTGGATCCCGCAAACGATCCGATCTCGCAGCATTTCATCGAGAGATGCGCTGTAATTGCAGTGCTTAGACAAGCTGCGTAACTCCGCGATGAAATTGGCAACTGATTCGCCGGCGCGTCACACTCTGCTATTGAATTTTATATCTCTCAACGATCTCAGAAGACGCTGGATCAAAGTGCAAATTCAGAACTTGAATTATTTCCTCCAGAGTCTTCGTATTTGGTGGCACAGGCGAAAGGAGATTACGTATTAAGGCATAGGTAGTTGGGCCGACGACAGTTAGAAAAATAGCCCTTTTTCGATCTGCTTGATCGTTCCCATTAGCTATAAAAAAACTGTTCCAGTCTTTCAGTGTACAAAGTCCACGATTCTGCTGATGAATCGTATTCCTTAATCTGCCCAAAAGAGCCCATCTTATGCAAAAAATATGCACCAATGCGTTAGGCTTCGTACGGCGGCGTGCGCTGCTACCGGCGACTGCATGTTAGGGTTAACACGGCACGGCAAAGATCGGCGGCGTCATTCCAATCAAGAAAGAGAGAGAGAAAAAAAATGCTTCTCTTCTTTTAACATCGAATCGCATCTCGTCGCCAATTGATATAACTTTAGGGCTTACTAAAGTTGTGGAACAAACGCCGTAATTCTAGGATAAACTAACATAGCTTTATTGATATAAGAACAACCTCGCTACATAGCGAAGCGACTAGTACACAACTGCGATCACTCGCGATCTCCGATCGCAACAAACACTCAATAGAGGTGCCATCTATTGAGAGGAAGGTATTACAAACACACAACCGTTTTGTTGTAATTTTTCTGTTCTTTAAATGCCCTGGCAATATTTTCTGGGCTCTCTTTGTAATCATATCTTCTGTTATATTCGTCAATAAGTTTAGACTTAATAAATGACGGAGTAAGTTGAATTTCTTCTCTCGATTCAAGAGCAGTAATAAGAGTATCATAAGATTGGGGTAAGAAGCATAATAACAATGCAGAAATGTGGTTATCATTTATAACTTCTCCCATGGCCGCTAATTTATCTACTATTTCCATTATTTTTGTAATATGATTAACAACGTTGCCATCTTCAGCTAATTTAATGCCATAAAGTTTTCTTGAGATAAAGTTTGCTAGACAAATTATGTCACTCATGGATTTCGCACAAAGCTTGCCAAGTTTGTCTGGCTGTCTGTAAATTTTTAACATGAGTAATCTGATTATCATCAATTGTTAGATTAATGAGTGCACAGGCTTTCTTATCACTTTTGGACCAAGCATCCGTAGTTAGATAAGGCGGGTCTTCCGTGATTACATGAAATAAATCTTCTTTAGTTAACATCATTTCAGCCTTAATTTTCCATATCGAGTAATTCGTAGCTGTTAGTTTTACAATTGCTAAATTGTCTTTAGAAGCTGCCATTTTCTTAACTCTTAATTATTTACGTGTTACCATAAAAAAGTTATTTCAACTTTGCTTTTTGAAAGTTTAAAAGTTTGACTTTATTTATCAAATATCTGATATTTCAAATTTCAGTGGAGGCTATTTAATTTATTTTTAATCAGTGTTCATAATGTTGATAGGATTTTCAATCCCATTAAATAGGCATGAGTAAGTAATGTAAATTGGGACTTGCCCTTTTTCAGGATACTTATCCGTCAATGGTGTAAATCCACATTTTACCTTTATCCCAAAAGTATTAGTTGATGATATTATTAACTTTATATTTGAAGAAAATTGTATTCTCCAATGCACCACATTTTATGCCTCCTTTAAGTAAAGAAATTGTAGATTATTTCAATATTAAATGAAGAAGCGGTAACATTTTAAGCTATTTAATTCACACTATATAGATTCTAAATAAGAGAGCATTTTTATATGCCTCTTTCCTGGATTAGCTACATTGTTCAGAATGAAAGAAAATGTTTACATTACAAGATACATAATAGTAACAATAAATCAATTCACTGTAGTTCATGAATATAATTTAGCGATTCAACAAGTCATTATCTTTACAGGAATTTCAAGGTTAAATGCATTAGCACTATAAAGAGATTTATGGCTAAGTTGAAATGTTATATTGTTTGTGTAACTGAAGAAATTAGTTTATTTTTAGCACAGTTATTCATCTTGAGGATTTATGTTCATCACTTTTATTCTTTTGAGAATGTGACTCCATCTTTTGTCAATAGTTGCATGTTCTATTAAGCTATAGGTATTTTTGTTTATAGAAATTTCGACTGCTTCACAATAGAAAGCATAGTTTTTTTTAACATGGTTCGCTAGTTTTTTTCATTTTAGTACAGTATTTTTAGGTTTCACAGATGCTTAATACCTGTAACGCTTTTTTTTTTATTGTATTGCATATCATTCTTGTACCCTTCTATTCTTTTTTTAATTTTCTTTTTCATCCTTTACATATATTTTCCTTCTGAAGCATCTTATTTCTTATAATTGATTTGATGTATTTTAGCTCTTGTTAGTTAATCTAATTGGTCTTTATCTGATCTCAGTTTTTGCAAACTATTTTTATTGGGATATTTATATTGTAGTTTTCTTTGTTGTTTCTCTCTTTAGTTTCATTGGTATTGATTTATGAAAAGATATCATGTTGGAATGATTTTTTTTTCCCAGTTTTTATGCTACATCTATTGTATCAAGTTTTTCTAATCACATTTTTTATATTTTGTTTATTAGTCTGGGATACCTTGCTCTATTTTTTTAAATTTTGGATATTTCTTCTTTTAATATGGTATCATTTGAACATTGTTTATAGCCATGTTTATATATGATCTTAAAGCATCAACCTTGTAATAACTTGCTATTTCACCTGCACCATTAATTATTGGTTATATTTAATATGTTTACATATTTATTTTATTCATACTTTGATTAGTTTATAAATTATTTTTATTGGTCATTTGTTTAACCCGGGAGAACTCGCTGCATGAGATTTTCTCTCACCATCGTACTTTTTTAAGATTCTTATTTAAACCATTTTTCATTTTAATTAAAATTTAAATGTGTTATTTCAATTATTTTACCTATTTGTGAGTAAAAGTACTAAGCCAAGCAAAAAAAAAAAAAAAAAAAATGATATTAAGCAAATGTAAAGTAAAAGAAAAGCAATTGGGCACCATGAGAGAAATTCTCACTAGCGAGTTCTCCCCGGTTAAAGGACTCAAATTGTTTCATTTGATATTTCAGTTATTAGTAGAACTGTGCCATAAAAATGGAACAGTTTTTATGTATTTTATATAAAGACATTTCATATTATATTTATACGATCTTATTTAATAGTGCAACAATGAGGGGAAAAAAAATATTGCAGTGCTTTTATATAAGTTGAAAAATTGCTCTTGATTTAAAATTTTCTTTCTATAAGATACAAGATCCATGATAGGTAATGTAGAATAATAAGCATTGTTTGGATATTTGAGGTGATCAAATTTTATAATTGGATTTATAAAAAAATTCATAACTTTAAAATTTGAGTTTTAAGCTCTATGTTTTAGTTTTATCCCATGAGTTTATCACATACTTGAAATATAAATGTTTTAAATCAAAAACTGCATAAACTGAACTCCCTTGAATTTGAGGACATTTAGTTACCTTATCTTTGTTATGAGTTAAGAAGATCCTTTGGCAACAGATTATTTAAGAAAAAAAAAAAAAAAAAAAACTCTATGATAACCAAGTTTCAATAAATGTTACCAAATCTGATTTATCATTGTAGGTTCTTTTTAGTCTTGCTTACTTGCTAATTTTATAGACATAATTTTCTTAGCCATAAACACATGAAAATTTCTTTATTCATAGGATTTGGAAGTACCATTGCATTTGGGTGATGGTGGAAATGCAGAAAATAATTCAAGTCCTCCATGTGGTAATCTTCCAGTTTTAGCAGATGAATATTCCACATTAAATGGAAGCTCGCCAGAATTTCCTCCCCCACCTCCTCCTATTGTGTCAGATTCTGATGATGATGATGACGACGATGATGACGATGATGGTCAAGTCCAAAATGATGGAACTTTGCTGGCTTCAGACCCTCCTCGCCCATTGTATGTCTTTTGTTGCTATTTTTAATTATTTAAGTTCATTTTACTATCTGTACTTATATCTATTGCATTTAAGGTTTTTAATGTTCTGGTTTCTTTTTTAAGGGGGCAGCAACAGTTGCCAAAATATGTATAAAACAGCTTACATTGATGTACTTTTTTCTTGTGGAAATACTGAAGGGTACTTTAAAAAAAGTATTGAGATCTCTTCAGTAGTTTTGACAGTAGTTAAATTATAAGTTTGATTGTCCAGCAACAAATAAAAAAATAAAATAGTTAAGCAATTTTGAAAGAAATTTTATTTAAAACAGCTGTAATCGACATACTTTTTTCTGAGGAACTACTAGAGATTTCAGTACTTTAAAGTTTAGCAGAATCTAAACTATGAATTGATCATTTGGCAAGGAATTTAAAAAGAAACAGCTATGCAATTTTGCACTAAAATAAAATGTATTTTTTTTATTAACTATTCAATTTTTAACTATTGCATTTTTTATTTTACTTTTTTCAGAATTATCAACTTATGGTTTTAATTTTTCCTGAAGCTATTAATAAAAGCAATTGAAAACCCTTCAGTAGTTTCTGAGAAAAAGGTTAATCAAATGTTGGCTGTTTTACAATTGCAGAGGTGTCAGGTATTACGATTTGTCTGTAATTATTATGGATATGCAGCAAAAATTATGGTGTCTTGGACATGGTTAAAATTATAGATTATTCTTTATTAAGTTTTTTTTTCCAAAGACAATTATCTATATAAAAATTGCGACAGTTTTCAATAACAGAAGTGTATCTACCATCAGGGGTGATTCTGTTCTGAATTTTCCATGAATTTAAGGCATTAGGTTCCAAAAATTTTAGCAATTGGTAATCAGTCCGAAATTTTGGATTAGAGGAATTTGATTGTTTTTGGAAAATTACAAATTTTGACCAATGGTCTCCGAAAAATAAAAATTTCGTCAAAAGATCATGAAAAAAAAACACTAATTTCATCAAAAATTGTTAAAAAAACACTAATTTTGTTACAAAGGATTGCGAAAAAAATTCAAATTTTGTCAAAGGATCGCAGAAAAAACAGGAATTTCGACAAAGGAATGCAGGAAAAACAGGAATTTCAACAAAGAAATAGAGGAGAAATGGTAATTTCGTCAAAGAACCACAGAAAAAAGGGGAATTTCATCAAAGGATCACAGAAAAAACACTAATTTCAACAAAAGATTGCAGAAGAAGTATGAGTGTTGTCAAAGGATTGTGGAAGAAACACAAATTTCGACAAAGGATCATGAGAAAAAACTGGAATTTCATCAAAGGATCATGGAAAAAACACTAATTTCGACGAAAGATCACAAAAAACCAGTAATTTTGACAAAGGGTCACAGAAAAAATGTGAATTTCAACAAAGGATCACAGAAAAAATGTGAATTTCAACAAAGGATCACAGAAAAAATGTTAATTTCGACAAAGGATTGCAGAAGAAACATGAATTTTGTCAAAGGATTGCAGAAAAAACAGGAATTTCGACAAAGGAATGCAGGAAAAACAGGAATTTCAACAAAGAAATGGAGGAAAACTGAGAATTTCATCAAAGAATCGCAGAAAAAAGGAGAATTTCATCAAAGAATCACAGAAAAAACATGAATTTCAACAAAAGATTGCAGAAGTAGTATGAGTTTTGTCAAAGGATCGTGGAAGAAACACAAATTTTGACAAAGGATCGTGGAAGAAACACAAATTTTGACAAAGGATCGTGGAAGAAACTCAAATTTTGACAAAGGATCGTGGAAGAAACACAAATTTTGACAAAGGATTGTGGAAGAAACACAAATTTTGACAAAGGATCGTGGAAGAAACACAAATTTTGACAAAGGATCGTGGAAGAAACACAAATTTTGACAAAGGATCGTGGAAGAAACACAAATTTTGACAAAGGATCGTGGAAGAAACACAAATTTTGACAAAGGATCGTGGAAGAAACACAAATTTTGACAAAGGATCGTGGAAGAAACACAAATTTTGACAAAGGATCGTGGAAGAAACACAAATTTTGACAAAGGATCGTGGAAGAAACACAAATTTTGACAAAGGATCGTGGAAAAAACACGAATTTTGACAAAGGATCGTGGAAAAAACACGAATTTCGACAAAAAATCACAAAAAAACCCACTAATTTTGACAAGGGATCGCAGAAAAAATATGAATTTCAACAAAGGATCACAGAAAAAATGTGAATTTTGACAAAGGATTGCAGAAGAAACATGAATTTTGTCAAAGGATCACAGAAGAAACACAAATTTCTACAAAGGATCATGGAAAAACTGAATTTCGTCAAAGGATTGTAGAAAAAATGCAAATTTTGACAAAGGATCACAGAAAAAAAAACCAGGAATTTTGACAAAGGATTGCAGAAAAAACGAGAATTTTGTCAAAGGGTTGCAGAAAAAATGCAGCAGTCTCTTTAGAAAACTGCACACACACAAATCTATGTTTATTATTATAAGTATAGTTTTTAATATGAAATAATATACTGAATTAACTTTTGAAAGATCACAACCCAAACCAAACTTGCAGGAATCTACACTCAGCCTGAAATCAACCTAAAACGAAAGCAGAGTTAATCCGACCTGCAATACATCAGGAGGTGATTCCCTCCTCCTCTCTGCTGTTACCTTTCAGAAAATTTGTTATGAATTTCAAAAATTTTTTATGAAGAATCTTAACTGAACTCTGGTTACTGATAACTCTTATTGAAAGTTATCACTGCATATGATTTTTTGTTTGCCGAATCAAATTACTATTGTATTTTTTTTATTTTTAATTCTTGCTGAACAGTGAACATTATTTTAACTACTGACAAAATAATAATAAAAAAAGGTATTAAAATTCATTCAATAGTTCCCAAGAAAATGGAATGTGAATGTTAGCTGTTTTACATATGATTTGAAACTGTTGTTGCCCCCTAAGATATGCATTTGTATTCATTATTTTAATTTGCCACTTTCTATCTAAACAATTTGCTATCATCTTTCTTTTGCACTCACTTTTTTTCTTTTTGTAATTTTAGGCCTCCTGATTGTTACAATACTGATACTTTAAGAGCTTTAGTACAAAAAGGTATGTTCAATTAAAAAAAATATTTTAATTTTAAAAACTCTCAGTATTTATAAAGTTTAGTATTTTCTTCTTAATATGAACTATTTTTTTTTTTTTTTTTATAAGCAACTCATTGAAGAACCGATGAAACTAGTTTCTGTAAGAGAAGTTAGGTGAACTTTGTTTTGTTAGGCTTCATATCAGAATTTGAGTTGACAAAAAGTACTGTAATTTCCGGCCTATAATCTGTGGATTTTGCACCAGACTATACGAGGATTACTCATTGTTTTCAACATTCCAAAGTACCACTAATAACCCCCCTTCCTATTTATTTAGTTGCTCTATATAAATGATAATTTTAATAAAATAATTGCTAAAAAGGAAAATTATACAATAATTACAAGTTAAAAAATATAAATACTTTTTTTCATTGAATCTTATATCTAAAACATAGAATGTCTTGTGAATACAGATAATTCTATAATAATTGCTGTTTTTAAAACATCTTCCACTTTTTAAAAATAATGTTCAGTATAAATTCTGCAGTATTAAATAACACGTTTTCTCTTGGACATTATTGTAACTTTCAACTATAGAAACATGTTGCCAAAAGGCTAAAAATATATAACATAAAAATCGGAAGCCACTATCACGTACACGTCATATGTGAACCATCCCCCAGGGGAATACCTTCTTTAGGTATTTACCGGTTTCGCGACCCCGGGCTCCCGAGTGATCTTTTTCCTTTCCTGTCTTCTTCTCCTTTTGGTTGTCTATCCTTTTTTCTTTGTTTCATACTTTTTAATCTTCTTTTTTCAGTTTCTTATCCCTCTTTGTTCTTGTTCATGTTTTTTACTGACCATTTTGTTCAAATTGTTATTTGTTCTACTAACATTGTTCTTGTTCTTTTGTTAAGGAAAGAAAAAAGTTTAAAATATTGAAAAAAGACAAAAAATACACCTTGTTTCTAAGTTCTCACCCACATTACTTTTTCTTTTTTACAATAGTGGATTTTTTTATTTTCACATGAGACACTCTGGGTGTTGAGGTTTTTCAATCTCATCGCCTCATTTCTACCTTTTTAGGCTGATCTCGAGTCCCAGAGTGCAGGGCATCTCCTAATTCTGGTTCCGTGATCAGTGGATGCCATACTTGTATGGCGGCGGTTAGGAATTCACTGGGCGACTGGTACCTTTCGGCGTAAGGGCGTTGTAGGTTGGACAGAGCTGTAAAGGCTTACCTACGACAACCGAGTTCCACTGTGAAAGAACTAGAGTTTAGAGATGCTATCGAGTTTAATCCAACGTTTGAAAAATGTGGAAGTTTGTTGATAGTTTTCACCTTTTGAGACCTGTGCCTAAAGTAACGGTAAGAAGGGTCGGTGACCAGGCCCGATGCCTGGCGTTTTTCAATCTTCTCTTTAATTATGGCTATAATCTCAGGAAACAAGACAAGTGATGTGGAAGCCCCACAAACAACTAAAGTGACGAGTACCTTATTAGCTTCTATTTCAGAAGCTAATGATCAGAGCCATACTAAATTGGTGCAAAATTCTTGGGCAGATAGAACAGAAGCTGCCACTGGAAAAATAGAAGATTCAAATGTCTCCTGCAATGCCAGTAAATCTTGCAAAGCAGATGAAAAGTTTTTTGTAGTTAAATGCCAAGAGGGAAGTTTTGATTACACATCTCTTTTCTTGATACATAAATCTATCCACAGTTTGGTTGGTGAACCAAAACATATAAAAAAACTACGATCTGGTGAACTTCTTGTGGAGGTTAATAATAGCCAACAAGCAGCCAATTTAAGAAAATGCACACATTTTGCAAATATTCCTGTCTCTGTATCTCCTCACAGAACACTAAATACATCTCGCGGAGTGATATCAGAATCTGATCTCTTTCATGTCTCTGAAAATGAAATATTGGAAAATTTAGGGGAACAAAGTGTCATAGAAGCTAGACGAATAAAAATTTATCGTAAAGACGAACAAATACCAGCTAACCAAGTACAAATACCTACCAAGCATATTATACTTACCTTCAACATGCCCAACTTACCAAAATATATAAAAGCTGGTTATCTATCATGTTCTGTCAGACCGTACATACCAAACCCACTGCGTTGCTTTAACTGTCAACGCTTTGGGCATTCAAAAACATCATGCCGAGGTAAGGAAACCTGTGGTCGGTGCAGTGTAGTTGGCCACAAAAGTGCACAATGCAATGCTCCACCGTGTTGTGTCAACTGCAAAAAAGACCATCCATCCTATGCTAAATCATGTAAACAATGGAAAATAGAAAAATAAATACAGACAATATGTACAAAAGAAAATATATCGTACCCTGAAGCAAGAAAAATAGTTCAATCCAGGACATCCAAAGTCGGGGTGTCATATGCTGCTGCCTTATCTAAAGCAGCCCATAAAACGTATCAAACTATTGCTACTCAGAGATCCCTACTAAAACTTATTGCCAATCTAATCAAAAAGATAACAACCTCTCTAATAATTCTGATAAGACAAGCAGATCAACGCAATCTGTTGCCCCTAAGTCACCTAAATCTGCTCCTGCTAATTTACCAAAATCTGTTCCTCCTAAATCATCAACAAATGCTTATTCAAAATCATCACAATCTTTTATTTCCAAACTTCCACTCTATAAAAGAGGTTCTGAAAATACAACAAAAACACCATCTGTGAAACCAAACCGTAAATCTGATGCAGAAAAATTTAACCTACCAACAATTAAAGCCACAGTATCATCTGAAAATACATCCAAAAAAAAAAAAAAGAGTAAAAGATCTAAAAATGAAACACAATCAAAACAGAATGATAAAATGGAGGAGGATAATGCTGTAGCTCTTCACCCAGAACCGGGTAAAGAATTTAACGATGGAGATAGTATGTCTACTATCTCCGATTAAAATAATGCAAAGAACTTTATCTAAGAAAAAAAAACAATCATGACTAATATTATTTCGTGGAACTGCCGTGGTTATCACAATAAACATGACAAAATCCGCAATATTCTATCCGACAATCAACCTTTATGTTTAGCTTTGCAGGAAACCCATTTAAAACCCAATGACAAAGCCAAACTTCGCAGCTATGCAACCTACAGAAAAGATTTTACAGGTAATGACAGGGTGACTGGTGGAGTGGCTCTTTTTGTCTCTCGTAGTTTACCCCATGATCATATCCCTTTAAATACTAATCTTCAAGCCATTGCAGTCCATGTGCATATAAAGACTAATTACTACCTGCACTGTTTATTTGCCTCCAAATCAACCTATATAGTCTGCAAATCTTGATAATCTCCTTCTCCAACTTCCACCTCCTTACATCCTTGTTGGAGACTTCAATGCACACAGTCAACTGTGGAGTAACAATGACTCTAACCACCGTGGTGATGTAATTGAAAAAATGATATCTGACAATGGCTTATGTCTGCTTAATAATGGAGATCACACTTATTTTCATGAACCAAGCCGAACCTTTCATGCAATAGATCTTACTATCTGCTCCCCATCTATCTATCCGTATTGGAACTTCTGGGTCTCCAATGACCTGCATGGCAGTGACCATTTTCCCACATTTATTTCACTGACAACTCCTAACAGGGATTCTAATAATTACTTCAAATGCTATATCTATGACAGAGCCAATTGGCCAACTTTCACAGACCTTGCTAAAATCACTAGCGACATGATAGAAGGTGATATTGACAATGCGCTTGATAATATCACCCAATGTATTATCAATGCTGCAGATATTAGCATTCCTAAATCACTTTCTACCCCAAAACACAGGAAACCATGGTGGAATGATGATTGTCTAAAGGCAAAAAAAAATCAACAGAAGGCATGGGGCATCTTCCGGAGGTATCCCAATAATGTTAATTATATTGCATACAAAAAAGCAAAAACTGATGCCAGAAGAGTGCGCCGCAAAAGCCAATGTGAATCCTGGATGCAATACGTCTCCACTATAACCTGTAATACCTCAAGTAAAGTTCTTTGGAAAAAGGTGAAAAATTGTATGGGATTATATTCTGAAAACCACATCTCAATTTTAAAACACAATGGCCAAACCATAGCATCTCCAAAAAACATAGCTGAAACAATAGCAAGTTCCCTCGCATCTAATTCTAGCTCTGATTCATACCCAGAACCTTTTTTATCATACAAAAGACAAATGGAAACTACCAACATCAATTTTAATTCATGCCACTCTTATGATTACAATCTTCCTTTCACTATTTTAGAACTCTTAACATGTTTACAAAACAGTCATTTATGTGCTCCAGGTCACGATGGCATCACCTATACCATGCTGAAACATCTCTGCAGGTCTTCTCTAAATAACCTTCTTGCTTATTACAATAGGATCTGGATGGAACGAACTTTTCCTAATGCCTGGTTTAAAGCCATTGTTATCCCTTTTCCTAAACCAGGAAAGGATTGCAGCGACCCAAATAATTACAGGCCAATCGCACTCTCTAGTTGCCTTTGCAAACTTTTAGAAAAAATGATTAATTGCCGTCTGGTCCATATTTTAGAATCAAATAATTACCTTGCAGCTTTTCAAAGCGGATTTCGACGAGGTAGGTCCACTACTGATAACCTCATTCTCTTAGAATCACATATATGGACTGCTTTTTTAAAGAGAAACCATCTGGTCGCAGTGTTTTTTGACATGCTGAAAGCATATGACAAGGCATGGAGATATGGTATCCTTCGCGATCTTTTTAACTTGGACATTCGTGGAAACCTCCCGATTTTTATTAAGAACTTCCTCACCATTCGACTTTTTCAAGTCCAAATTGGCAGGGTCCTCTCCAGTTTCTATATACAAGAAGAGGGTGTACCTCAGGGTAGTGTTCTGAGTGTCACCCTCTTTGCTATCAAGATAAATGGCATCCTTGACCAGTTGCCCCCATGTGTTCAGGGAACTCTCTATGTTGAAGATTTTAAAATTTTATGTAAAGGACAGGATATGCATTTTATTGAGAGACAATTACAGTTAGCTATCAACCATATTATTCAATGGACAAATAAAAATGGTTTTATTATATCTCAGGACAAAACTTCTTGTGTGCATTTCTGTAGACGTAGGGACTGCATCCAGATCCTGAAATTTTTATTGGTTCTTATCAAATTTGTGTTGTTGACTGCGTCCACTTTTTGGATGTGTATTTTGACAAAAAACTCAATTTCTTACCACATATTTTACAATTATGGAAAAAATGTGAACAATCCCTTAATTTAATTAAAGTGCTTTCGAACACTTCTTGGGGAGCAGACCGTGGTTCTCTCCTTAAAATTTACCGTTCTATTATCCGATCCAAAATTGACTATGCCTGCCAGATCTATGGTTCGTCCTGCATTTCCACTCTCAAAAAACTTGACACTGTACACCATTGCGCACTCAGTGTTTGCTCTGGTACATTTCGTACATCCCCAGTCTTAAGTCTGTATGTTAACTGTAATGAACCAGCATTACATCATATTCAGGAAAAGCTTTCATTAGAGTTGTATTATCGCATTCTTTCGCATAATGGTCATCCACTTCATACAAATATTTTAAACACAGACAATGATATGCTTTATCAGTACCGACCATCTTGCACACCATCATTTGGAGTCAGAATGAGAAATATTATTAACAATAGCCATCTAAGCAATATCGATGTGATCCCATGCCCATTGCACAAGTTCCCTCCCTGGAAAACTCTTTAAATTACCACCTTCCATCCTTTTAAACATAATGACAAAAAGAACTTAGCACCTACTGTCTTTCAACAATTATTTGCTGCACACCGCTCTAATTATACTAACTATACAGATATTTATACTGATGGATCGAAGTGTAGAGATAATGTTGGTTGTGGGGTTATCTGTGATAATACCACTTTGAGTTATCGGCTACACCCTTCAATTTCTATTTTTACAGCCGAACTGATAGCAATTGAGAGATCCATGTTGCACATTTTTCATCATCATAAGAAATTTTTCATCATTTATACCAACTCAAAAAGCTCTATTGATGCAATAAAATCATTTAATAAGCACCCCTATGTCTCAGCCATCTTGTATCTTTATAATAAACTGACAAGACATGGTTATAATATTTTATTTTGCTGGGTACCTGGGCACATGGGTATTCTTGGAAATGAGAAGACTGATGAGGCAGCAAAACGTGCTCTGAATCCGTTACAACACAAAATTCCATTCTCAGATGTTAAACTACTCATAAAACACCTTATACATAATAATTGGCAAAAAAGTTGGAATTCAGAATTCAATAATAAACTGCACTGTATCAAACCAATAATCATGACCTGGCCTTCGAGTTATCCAAGGAAAGCAGATGTTCTTCTTACCCGTCTGAGAATTGGACATTCAAGGATCACTCATAATCATCTTTTACTTCAGGAGGATACACCTATGTGTCCACATTGTCATTTCGATTACCTGACCATTCATCATGTTTTAACTGACTGTCCAGGCCTCCGGCACTTGTACAGAATTTATTTTAATTCATCCTCACCAATCTTGACAAACCTCATTGTGGAAACACCTCATGGGGCACTCTTTATTTTTTTAAAACATGTCGGATTTTATTTTGAAATATAACTTTTATTGCTTTCATTGGTTACACGACGCAGTTTTTATCTTTTACATTTTGTGACATCTGGATGGGAAATCCATCCAGACTGCACTTGCTCTGAATTGCTCTAACTTTTGTCACTACTGTTTTTTAGGTTTTAAATTTTTTACTCTTGCTTTTCTCATTGCTTTCTTTGTTTTACTAGCATTCTGTTTTTAGTCTTTTTTTGGCACAGCATGTCTCCTATGGGATTTTGCACCATAAAACCCTATACAACCAACCAACCAACCAACCATATATGAACCAATCACGAGCAACTCCGTGAATGGTCGATAGCTGTTTACAGTTTTATTTTATGACTGCCGGTAGAAACTGGATATCTGACGTGAACTTCTGCTTAAAAAAATTTCAGCAGATAATCCACACTTAAAATTTTTGAGGTTTTTTTAAATTGATAATCTGTGGATTATAGGCCAGAAATTATGGTATTTTTGCAGGTCTAGGGCAGGTTTCAGTTGTTAAAAATAACTTTTCTAAGTTTGGGCTGTGTTGTGAGTTTATAAAAATCCTTTTTGCATGTTCAAGTCAGGTTACAGTAGTGATAGGCAATTCTTCAGAATTCAACAATCGAGAAAAATTATCATAAAAAATAACATTTGATAGTCATAGATTTGATTATAATACTGAGAAACTAGTCATAGATTAATTTCTAAAATCTATACTCGATTATAACACTGAGAAACTAAAAACAGTAATTGCAAAACTTAACTATTTTTGTGGCAGAAAATTTTATCTTAGTGATGGGTCTTGAGTGAAGAATTTGCTGTCCTAATTAACACATTCGCTGCCAAAGCTAGGATGATGCATCTGTTCATACACGCTAAAATCATATCTGCAATTTAGTACTTTTAAATTATTTTCTGTTTTATTATGTAAGTAATGTATGTATGTATGTATGTATATATATATATATATATATATATACCGTATTATCCGCA
The DNA here is from genome assembly GCA_963932465.1 of Maratus speciosus. Lineage (NCBI taxonomy): Eukaryota > Metazoa > Arthropoda > Arachnida > Araneae > Salticidae > Maratus > Maratus speciosus. The sequence goes on along the minus strand of OZ010796.1, from coordinate 58,518,046 downwards.
GTGGCCTATAATCCACAAGCATATTTTTATGCTAATTAAAATAAATGTTGCCGTATTATCTGCACTGCCCTATAATACGCACTGGAAATGGAAATTTCAAATCTGGTCAATAGTATATACTAGTCGCCAGTAAACTGCTTGATAAAAGTGATATTTTTTTACTTCATTAAATACATAAAATAATGATAATTTTTATAAAAAGGAATGGAAAAATTTTAGTAGATGTGCAAATCCTCAGGAATTTTTTTAAGAAATCAAACATAAAAAAATAAAGAAAAATACATTTCACATTAAATTTTCATATTTCTGCTATTAATACCACAGTCATATTTTTATGTTTTTACTTTTATTATTTCTTCATTTTAAATTAATGATAATTCAGAAAATAAGCCTAGAATACGTTAAAATAATTTAAAATCTCACTTACTTGAAACATTCTTCTGTAGAATAGAAATGGACTATATTCCAAATCTGGGTTCGAGGCTGAAAAAAAGTCATGTGGTACCTGTAATTCACCAAAAGAACTTCTAACTGATAAGAAGGGAAGCTGCAACTGCTTTTCCCATGAACTGTTTCACTGGCTGGCGGGTCGGTCACATTGCGCCTACGAAGTTTTCCCTTCTTTATACTAGAAGTTTTTACTTTCACCACGTGATCAGGACGTAGATGGAATATCCTCCATTATAAATTGACCCTAATCTCCTTTTGTGTTCGAGGTTAAGATATCACAAATGTTTCCCATCACCAGGGCCAGCCCAAGGACATTTTGGTGCCTGTGCGAGCACCCATCTCTCCCCCCCCCCCCCCACACACACACACAAGAAAAATTGTTACTTCTTAGTTATCCCGTCGACCAATTTCGCCAAATTATATAAATCGCCAAAACCACTTGCCAAATTATACACATTGACATAATTTTTATTTCAAATAACGAAAGAACAAATAAATTAGGAAAACATTAATAAAAATACGAATAAAACGGCGAATTAATGGTTTTATTGGCCATTATTGGCATTTAATCTTACAATTAATTAATTAATGGCAACCATTATTGGCATTTAATCTTACAATTTGGCGACAGTAATTTGGTCGATGGGATAACTAAGAAGTACCGAAAAATTGCTTGACTTATGGACTTAATTTTTTTAAATATTTGTACTTTTTCTACATACTATTACTAATTATTTAAGATGTTAATTTAAAGGGTTTGAAAAACAGATAAAAGATTCTATATTTAATCCCCTCTTTGAGTTTGTATTTGGTAAATTGTAAAATCAGGGAGATTTCAATTTCAGAGTAATTATTAGTCTTAATGTGCAAAATTACGATACAAAAGTAAAACACAAGGTCGCAGTACATGGTATTGGACGAAAATAACAATAATAAGTTAATTAAAAAAAACTTTTTCAGAAGAATACTATTTGGAATACTACAAAATAAAGAAGCAGAACTACTAGTAAATAGCAACTATGAAAGATGAAAACTGCAATCTTGTCTCGTTATTTAGTACATAAAAAGTACGAATAAATTTCATATTTAGCCTCTTCACTCCCAGGACATACGCTGCATACGTCCTCCCAGGCTTAAAAATATTAAGCAAATTTCATATTTAGCCTCTTCACTCCCAGGACGTAAGGAGTGAAGTGGTTAAATATCGATTTTCGTAAAAGGCTCAATTTTCATGGTGAAAACTTTCGAAAGAATGGAAAACCCAGTTTTCTTTTCAGCTAATTCCGGAAATATAAATGTTCTTATTCTTTCTTTTCATTTTTTGAATGGTTCTCAATCTCTGTGATGATATTTACCAAAAAAAAAAACCCTTACTAAAATTAATTTTTTTTAAGTAACCTAAATTAAACATAAAAAAAACTATGGTTGATAATAAGAGTTGTATTTATAATAATAAGGAATAAGATTAACAAAAAATGCCCCCCCCCCCCAAAAAAAAAAAAATAAATAAATAAATAAATAAAAATGTTTCCTGGATTTCGTTCTACTGGTGCCCACGCTAGAATTAAACAAACCATCCAAAAAAATTTTTTAAGTATCCCGAATTTGCGTTTTAGTGCCGTACTGAAATTGGATAAAGAAAGTGTTAAAAAAGAAAGTGTCATTGTTCGATGAATTGTATATGTTGTGTCAACAGTCAATAAATATACTAGAGATTAAAATAAAATTATATTGAATCAAATATATTGACATCTTCCTGAGGGTACAGACATGCGGTTTGTTAATTTTAACAAAAGCCAGGTTTTGTGGATGCCCAGTTGCGTTGATTAAAATGTCACAGCTAAAGATGAGCTGATGCGTTCAGTCTGAAGGTTGCACTTCAACTGCTTCTTCCAATGTAAAAATGCACTGCAACCAGGAAGTATCCTTGACCACCAAATATAAATCACAATAATTATTTTTAAACAACTGAGAAAAATGTCTAAATAGAAAAGTATCTTGATATGATAAACAAAGTTATTTCAATAAGGAAATGAAAGGTAATGTTTATAAATATAACACTATTTCAGATGATTTATAGTTTCAAAATTGCTAATTGCTAAAGGAACATATTTCACAATAATGATGAATTTATGGGATTGTTTGTCTTGCATATATATTTCTATTGCAATAGGAAATGAAATGTTGATTTATGATGGATAAATGCTTTTAGATTATTATTTCAAGAAATATCAATAAGGGTTTTCTTAAATAACAGTTATAGCAATAAATAACTCTAAAGTGATTTTAGTTGAAGTGATTATTCAGTAAATGGTTTCTCATAAATCATAATTGCGAAAAATGTTTATGTTCACTGAACATGCTCCCCCCCCTATCAGGGCCTTAGTCCTGATACTGAGGGAATAATGCTATTTTGTTGATTGGACGCTTGACTAATGAAGACCCGCGTTGCACAGTCACCACTCTGTTGAGTCCATCACTGCCTGGGTGGACCTCCATAATGCAACCCAACGGCCAAGTTCCAGGCGGTTGATTTGCGTCCATTAATAATACTACCTGACCCACCTCGATGTTAGGTGTAGCGATCTTCCACTTAACTCTGGGTTGCAGCGAGGCAAGGTATTCTCTGGTCCAACATTTGGCAAATCCAGCTTTCATGTTTTGGATCAGTTCCCATCGTTCCTTTAGATTCGTTGTCAGGGTTGCTGACTCATCAGGTATGGAATGCAAAACATCCCCTGTAAGAAAATGTGAGGGAGTGAGAACATTTATTGAATCAGCATCATTATTGTTTAAATGTATAAGCGGCTGCGAGTTTAGCAAGGATTCTATTTGGACGAGTAACGTAGCTAGCTCTTCAAAAGTGAGCAATGTCTCTCCTATGACTCACTTGATGTGATACTTTGTCGATTTTGTGGCAGCCTCCCAAATCCTGCCAAAATGAGGGGCAGAAGAAGGGATGAAATGCCATTCCCAGAGAGTTTTCAGCTTGATAATGTGACATTATTTCATTATCTGTAAATGAACGCCACAATTCATAAATTTTGTTCAACTTTCTGGATGCACCGACAAAATTGGTGCCATTGTCACTATAAAGATGCCGTGGGGTGCCTCGCCTTGCACTAAAACGTCGAAGGGCTGCGATGAATGCCTCAGCTGTCATATCACTCACAGCTTCAATATGCACAGCTTTTGTAGCCAAACAAATAAACAAAGCTATATAGCCCTTAGTTGTTTTTGCACCCCGACCCTTACTAAATTTAATAGATATAGGGCCTGCATAATCAACACCTCTGGAAAAAAAATGGACGTTCCAGGGTTATTCGATGCTTTGGCAAATTCCCCATTAGTTGAGGGGTTGCAATGGACGTTTTATATCTGTAGCATTTCAAGCATCTATTGATGCATTTGTTAATGATCTTTTTCCTACCAACTATCCAATAAGATTGTCTTATGATGTGGGATAGCAGCAAAGTCCCAGCATGTAAATGGGCAATGTGTTGTTGCTGTATTAATAACTCAGCCATTTTATGCTGTGAGGGCAAGATTAAAGGATGTTTGTGATTAAAGGATAATTGTGAATTTTGTAAGCGTCCTCACACCCGTAACAGACCCTTATCATCAATAAATGGGTGGAGGGATTGTAACGCACTTTTCTTTTGAAAAGCTTTCTGTTCTTGGATACATTTAAATTCTTCCTGAAAGTAAGAATTCTGAATCCAACGAACAATATTCTCTTCGGCATCTTTTGTTTCTTTGTAAGTAAGATGTGGTGAAGAAATTTCTGTTTTGTTAGACTTCTTGCATTTTTTGATAAATCTTTGGTAATATGACAAAATGCGAATAATTTTTGCAAGTGAAGAGTGCTCTTGAAACAAATTATCAAATAGGTCATTTGATGTGCGGGCATGAAAGGAAAAAAATGGATCAGACCTTTGTTCGGCTTTGATTTGATCATCAAATTCCTCAGCATTTGAGTCGTCTTTGGGCCAATTGGATGGGTCCAAAACCAGCCAACTTGGCCCCTTCCACCACAAATCGCAACCTGGAAGACATTTTGGATCAATACTGCATGAAGCGATATCTGCAGGGTTCTCTTTGGATGGTACATGTCTCCAGTGCTTTGTAGGTAGAATTTCGGTAATTTGAGCTGTCCTATTCGCGACAAAAGTCTTCCATTTACACGGATGTGCTGATAGCCAAGAAAGGACGACTTTTGAGTCCGTCCAGGCGAAAATATCGAACTTGTAACTCTTTAATGTTTCCATGACGGAACGGAACAGCTTAGATAGTAGGTGCGCACCGCAAAGCTCTAATTTTGGCACTGAAATCTGTTTGATTGGAGCAACTTTAGTTTTAGAAACTAAGAGAAAAGAGTTTATTTTCCCCTTATAACTTTGTCGGCAATAAATTGCGGCAGCATATGCCAATGTTGAGGCATCAAAAATCCATGTAATTCAAATGGGTTACCGGATAAAATCATGACACATCTAGGAACAGACAACTGATTTAGTCCGTTAAAGGAAATTTAAATTGTAGTAATTCGTCTGTAAGATGTTGCGGTATAATAGAGTCCCAGTCCCCTTTTGTAAGTCAAAGTTTTTGATAAAATACCTTTAAAGTTACAGTACAGGGTGAAATTAGACCTAGCGGGTTGAAAATCCGTGCAGACTCAGCTAAAATGTGTCTCTTTGTAAGAGGTGGAGTGAGTGTTATTGCAGTTATGAAAATCAAGCCTAGAACTTTGGAGCTTCCATTGTCACTAGGAATGATTTCAAAATTTGATTCAGTGCTAGAAGAATCTATAAATTCATTAAGAAATGCCTGTGAATTCGAATTCCACTTCCTCAAGTGGAAACCATGCGCGTCTAAACAATCTGTAATTTCTTTGCAAGTTTCTATTGCTTCCCTAACAGTATTCATACCAGATAATAAGTCATCCATGTACATATCCTCTTCTAACATGTGTGAAATGCAAGGATTTTTTGTATAATCCTGAGCGATTTGTTTTATACATCTAGTTGCCAGAAAAGATGCTGGTGCTAAACCATATGTGACAGTTTTCAATTTGTAATTTTTTATTTCCTCATTAGGATTAGACCTCCAAACTATTTGCTGATAAATTTGATCCTCTTCGGCAACCAAAATCTGGCGGTACATTTTTTCTATGTCTGCAGAAAAGACTATTTTCAGAAATCGAAAATTAAGATTTCGAAAATGTCCCGTTGTAACTTAGAGCCTACACCCAAAATGGAATTCAAGGAAACACCACTCAAAGTTTTGCATGAAGCGTCAAAAACTACCCTTAATCTAGTAGTGATACTAGAAGATTTAATAACCGCATGATGAGGAAGAAAGTAGTGTTCATTTTCATAATTATTAATGTCATTTTGTGCAACTAATTCCATGTGATCTAATTCTTCACATTCGTACATAAACTTTTTGTACTGATTTTCAAATTCTGTTTTTTCTCTAAATTTCTTTTCCATAGCAAGCAAGCGAGGAATTGCGGCAATTTTAGAATTACCTAATTCTGATTTAGGTTGAATAAAAGGTAACTTAACCACAAAACGACCCTCGGAATTAATTGAATAATTTTCCTGAAAATGTGATACAACAAATTGCTCTTCAGGTGACAACATTTGAGTATTCTTATTAAATACTTCTTCTACTTCCCAAAAACGCTTTAACTCTTTATCAATATTAACATCATAAATATGTAAATTATGTATCGAATTTGGAGATGTACTAGAATGTGGCATTTTCCCTGATACCAGAAAGCCAAAAATTGAATTTTGAGCAATTAAATTGCTCTGCGTATCTGTTACTTGACCAGGAAGCAAAATAGAAAAGAAATAATCAGATCCTAGAATAATGTCTATTTTACTTGGTGTCTCGAAATGTGGATCCCCTAAGTTTATATTCTTTAAATGTGAAAAATGCTTCTCATGTATTTTTTCTGCAGGTAACGGAGCAGTTAAATCATCTAAAATAAATGCCTTTACAGGCAACTTGGTGTCAGCATTATAAATTGATGTAGGATCAAACATTTACGTAACCCTTAGTTACTGCAATCTTTGAATTAGACCTTTTACGGAGAACCGAGCATTTTTCCTTTTAATTCCTAACATTTTCATGCAGGATTCAGAAACAAATGTAGACTCTGATCCACTATCACACATGATTCTTAAAGTGTGCTTTTAACCCATGCAATCATTAATATATACACTAGCAGTGGGCAAAAGTGTGAAAGATGTTTGAACTGCATTTATGGAAGGAGAAATTTCCTTTTTATTCTCATCCGGAATCAAACCGGCCTCTGAATCAGGTTTGTTTTTGCAGCTCTGTTTTTCATTTGAACGAGAAGTTGATATCGCGTAATTTTGCAGTTTGTTTTCGCATAAACTAGTATGATGTTTCAGCTTGCAATTGTGACAAGAGTAAGAGGAATTGCATTACCAGGTAGTGTGCTTGTCAGACAAGCAATTACTGCATAACTTGTTTTTCTTAACAGTCTCCTATCCCTGGTGCTTAATTCCTTAAATTTAACACACTTGTAAAGTGAGTGATTAAATTTACAAAGTAAACATTTGCTAATGACACTGGAATAAGATCTATTGATGTTATGTTGTTTCTCTTGTTTATGCGAACCTTCATTTTCACTTTTATACAACTCTAAAGATGAACATCTATCATTTATAAACTGAATAAATTGATCAAAAGACGGAAAGTCTTCGCTTGAGGTCAATTTTGCCCATTCCTCCCTTGTTTTAGAATCAACCTTTTGTAATAAAATATGAATCAGCCATAAGTCATGGCCAGATGCCTTTTCATTGATTAATTTAAGGCCTCTAATTACTTCATCTGATACATCTGATAAACAGCGTAAGCTAAATGCATTCACTTGAGTAATGGGGGGAATGTCCAAGAATGTTTTAACTAAAGTAGAAACAATTTGTTTTTTCTTATCATATCTCGACAGCAATTTTTCCCACGCTTTTGAATAACTGTTTTCAGAAATAAGAATATGTTTTATTATAGAGGCTGGCTCTTCCCCTAGTTAACCCTCTTAAATACTGAAACTTCTGTATATTAGTTATGCTGTCGTTATTATGAACTAATGATAAATATAAATCTTTAAATGACAGCCAGTTTTTAAAATCACCATTAAATTGCTCTATATTGAGCCTAGGCAATTTAAAATTGTTAGAAATAGTAGAACTAACAACTGGAATCTGATCATTTATCAATTGAGATTGTGCATGCACATTTACGGTAACTTTTTCAAGTTCCGTTTACAGTTTGGCTTTCGTTTCATAATATTTTTTTTCAAATTCTTCAATTTCAGATGCTTCAGCTGGTAATTGAGCATCATATTTATCGAAGTCTGAGTAAACTGTCTCTAATTTTTCTAATTTATTGTACAAATCATTCTTTTGAAATGTTTGCTCAGAGTTAATGAAGTTGTTTATCCTTGTTAGAGCAGATTTAGCTTTGCCACGTAAATTTATAGCTGCTTTTTCCAATTCTTCAGCAGCCTTTTGGGGGCTTCCAAGTCGGTACTCATTATTCAAATAATGAGGTGAATAGCGTAAAAAAACAAAAGCCAAACCGATAATAATAATAAGATAAAATGTTTTTATCTATAATAAATGTGATGCAAGGTGCTCCATCGTCTGTTGCAATTCCATGTAAGATTGGTGAAAATTTTATTTAAAAAACTGCAGTAAGATATGATGAACGTACACACACTTATTCCAAGCTTGAAAAAAGTATCCAAGATAACGCCGCATGCCTCCAGCTTTTAATGTTCGATGAATTGTATATGTTGTGTCAACAGTAAATAAATATACTAGAGATTAAAATAAAATTATATTGAATCAAATATATTGACATCTTCCTGAGGGTACAGACATGCGGTTTGTTAATTTTAACAAAAGCCAGGCTTTGTAGATGCCCGGTTGCATTGATTAAAATGTCACAGCTAAAAATGAGCTGATGCATTCAGTCTGAAGGTTGCACTTCAACTGCTTCTTCCAATGTAATAATGCACTGCAACCAGGAAGTGTCCATGACCACCAAATATAAATCACAATAATTATTTTTAAACAACTGAGAAAAATGTCTAAATAGAAAAGTATCTTGATATGATAAACAAAGTTATTTCATTAAGGAAATGAAAGGTAATGTTTATAAATATAACACTATTTCAGATGATTTATAGTTTCAAAATTGCTAATTGCTAAAGGAACATATTTCACAATAATGATGAATTTATGGGATTGTTTGTCTTGCATATATATTTCTATTGCAATAGGAAATGAAATGTTGATTTATGATGGATAAATGCTTTTAGATTATTATTTCAAGAAATATCAATAAGGGTTTTCTTAAATAACAGTTATAGCAATAAATAACTCTAAAGTGATTTTAGTTGAAGTGATTATTCAGTAAATGGTTTCTCATAAATCATAATTGCGAAAATGTATATGTTCACCGAACAGTCATAAAAAAATCAACATATCGAGCGCTAAAGGGGAAAAAAGTTATTTAACGATAAATGTATTAAATGAAAGATTTTTTCAAGACTATTACAAAATAAAATTTATATACAGATAAATTATAAAAAAAAAAAAAAAAAAAAAAAAAAAAAAAAAGCTCTACTTTCACAATTCTACATTGTCAATTTATGTTGGTTTATTCATCGAGCTCTCTGCTCCTGTTAATGAGAAATCAAGGTAAAGTAATCTTACTATCAACTTCTGATTAGTAGATTTACAAATAATAAAGTGCATGTCATGGGCGCTGGAGGGAGAGGGGGGGGGCACGGAAGGTGCTTCACCCTTTTGAAAAAAAATAGTCATTGTAGATAATTTAAAAATGAGGGGGGTGAAATTTACTTTTTTCGCTTAATTTTAAATAATAACTAAGAGAAAAATTGCGCTTGGGCATAAGTGTGTATATATAATGTGTGGGGGGGTGTCTTGCACTGGAGAGGCACAACCTTCCACGATATGTGCCTGAAAGAAACATTAGTTCTGATCAGAGCCTGATTATCGCAAGGGCAAAAGAGGCAGCTGCCCAAGCTCTCAACTCTAAAATACCCACCCCCCCACCTCAAACACCAAAATCGTTTTCTTAATAAGTAGAAATTGTGGCTAAAAGCATGTTATAGGGGGTACCATCTGAATCTTTGCCTCACGCACCAGGGCGCCTGTGAGGGAGTTAAAAAAAACCCCACACATTTAAAATTGAAGATTTTGGCCAATTGTACGAGTGGAGTACATTGCAATGCTTCACAAAACCCAATTTTATTTTGAGTTCTCTTCCCATTGACTGCAGACAGACTCAGAAAAGTAAAGATGTAATTTTTATTGAACTTCGTGAACAAAATAAATTGATGATGGGGTGGTCCATTAGACAAACATGTCTTTACAGTATCAGAATATCAGGCCGAATGATACGCCTACATATCAATCGCATGCCAACATCCACTGGAATACAAAGTCAATATGAGAGTTTAAACAAACGCCAAAATTATCTGTTGCATAGAAAAGCAATGGGAGTGAATTTAAATTATTGGCAAATAAAACTGATAAAGACAAAATCGTAAAATTACTTCAAGCAACCCTACCGAAACATTAACTCAAGGTAAGAATCTATTTATCTTATAGATGACAGCTATCATTATGATTAAATTTATTGCCTGCCTTATAATGCAATAAATGGATAAAAACGCTTTGTTAATAAAAATGATAGCTTTCTTTTATAAACAAAGTAAGCAAACTACCCACATTAATCATGAAAATAAAATAGATTAGTATTAAATTAATATCGAAATGACAGGAAAATAACACATAAATATTGCTGTATAATTAAAGTTGTTGAATTGCAGACGTAGATTAGCGAAAAGCAAAACTATAATGAATCAATCTGTTTAATGTTTATATTTTTATAACATACATCCGAAAGAAAAGAGAAACATGAAAATGTATTTCGCCCTGAGATTACTTTTTAATATTTCCAGCTATAACTGATTGAATAAAAGGAAAGAAAGAGTAAACATTAATTAAAAAATAATAATAAAAAGGACAATATATGATGCGTCATCATAGTGCCATATAAGTCCTTGTTCTGCCGCTCTGAGTTTAGGGCGCAGCAATGTCTTTCATAATTTCAAGAACTGACAATTTTGAAATACTACGAGCATGCTTTGTAACTTTAAATATTCTACATACTATGTTTCACATTCGCATGAAAATTACTCATTTAAGCAGATCAAGCTACTTGAAAATCGTTTGGTTTGAATCATTTCTACCTATTAAATATTCAGTTTACAGCAGTTTAATAAACTAATTAGTGAGTGATCGAATTGTATTGTCTCGATACTCTGGTCATTTTAATAAGGATTATTTACCTACATATTTTTGGTTACATGCCCTTTTTTTTCCTTTTTCATTTTCGGCAAAATTTCTGACACTAACGCTATTGACTATTTGCAGAAGAAGATGGGCTCACATCCAGAAGACACTGGTAGAAGAAAAGCTTTTTCAAAGACGCCTGTTTTTTATTTTAAAATTTCTGCCCCTTTAAGCTCCTAACGGGTTTTTTTTTTCCTGTCATCTGGGGGGCAGTCTCAAATTCCCTGTGGGATAAGAGGACTCTAGAAAAATGCACTTAAATAGCCGGAAGTGATAGAATTCTCCATGAATCTGTCAAAGTCGAAATTATTTAGCATCCCGCAAGGGAAGCAGATTTGAATGGGGTGATTCCTGGGGTTTGTGATTCTGTTTCTTTTCTCATTCAGATAAAGAACAGAAGCCGATGTTAGCATGTGAAAATTTGGTACCCTTGAATTCCTTTTTAAACAGAATGAAGACTCCTTTCTCGATCTGGCCCCAGCCTAGCTATAGAAAATGTAAAAGATAAAAAAAACGCAGAATATAAAATTTTTATCGGTGCTCTTATAGGCACCCTTTCATCTGTTTGGCACCCCTCCGGCTCGGTGTCCCGTGCAGTGGCACACTTCGCACACACGTTGGGCCGGCCCTGCCCATCACATCACAAGATTATGCTCCGTTACTGCTCTATGGCATGCAGCCTTGAGTTGCGAAAAGAGTCGTTGCTTAATTAAGGACTACAATGTTGGATATTTTTTCCCAAAGTACATTGTTGAAATCTACTGGCGCCATCTGTTGTTGAATGTGAGGAATATTAGCTCTTCTCATGATTATTCCAATTAGCAGCTCAGGGAAAAAAACCGTTAGATTATTCGCATCGGCCTATAATACACAGCAAAAAATTTAGGACTTTTTTAGCACATAATCTGCGGATAATAGGCCGAAAAATACGGTGTATATATATATATATATCATCATCATCATCATCAACCGTTTTCAATCCACTGCTGGATGTGGGTCTCTCCCAGATTTTTCCAATGTTTCCTGTCTAGTGCTTTAGTCATCCAATTTACACCGGCTACTTTTCTGATTTCATCACTCCATCTTACTTGAGGTCGTCTTCTTGGCCGTTTTACATCTCTGGGATACCACTGTAGGGTGTTTGTGCTCCATCTATTGTCTTGTCTTCTTGCGATGTGCCCAGCCCATTTCCATTTTAGCCGTTTAATTCTTTTAATGATGTCAAAAACTTTCGTCTGACTTCTTATCCAGGTTATTCTTTTTCTGTCTCTTCTAGTTATACCTAGCATACATCTTTCCATACTTCTCTGTGTTGTTTGTAATCTTTGTACCATCCGTTTTGTTAGCGTCCATGTTTCTGCTCCATAAGTTAGGACAGGCAAAACACATTGGTTAAATACCTTTCTTTTCAAACACAGGGGCATGCTACTCTTCAGAATGATATTGTTCTTCCCAAAAGCACTCCATCCATTTCTTATTCTTCTATTGATTTCATTCATGATACTATTATCAGATGATATTTCTTGCCCAAGGTACACATAACTTTGCACTTCTTTAATTTCAGTGTTGTTGTAGACGATTTTCTTTTTTGATGCAAATGAATTGAACATCACCTTAGTCTTTTCCAAGTTTATTTTTAATCCCACATTAATGCTAGCTTCTGCCAAATCTTTTAGCATATTTTCCAATTCTTCAGGACTGTTACTGAAAATTAAAATGTCGTCAGCGAATCGGAGATGACTTAAATATTCCCCATTTATTCTAATCCCTTTGTTTTCCCAATCCAGCTTCTTGAAAATATTTTCTAAGACAGCAGTAAAAAGCTTAGGCGAAATGGTGTCTCCTTGTCTTACCCCTCTTCCAAGCTTGATCTTTGCTTTTCCTTTGTCCAAGCGGATGGTTGCTGTTGCTTTCTTGTAAATCTTCTTTATAATATTGATGTAAGGTTTGTCTATACCAATGTCCTCCAGAGATTCTACTATATATATATATATATATATATATATATATATACGACGAGTTACTTTTAGCAACAAATAAATTCACACGAGTATGCTCATTGTTGGCATATAAAACATTGCAGATATTTTCTATGGCAGTGCTCATAATCGCTGATTTAGATAAGATCAATAACGAGTTATGTTGTAGCTGGCAAAGAAACCCAGTTTGCCAACTACGGGTATTCTCGTAGATGGCAGCAAATGTGTTAAACACAAGTTTAGAGGGTAGAAGGGCTGAGGCTGAACGTGCTTAAAATGAATAATCATAAATATGCGATAAAAACTAAGGGAGGGAAAGAGGCAAGAACGAAAAGTGGGAGGCAAAAACTCCCTAAATCTTGGAAATTATGGTTGATGCCTAGCAAAAAACTAAAAGCAGATTTAAGGATGATGGCCTAATGGTCCTACAATAGGATATCCCACAAGTGGATCCATTGAAGGTTTAGTATGGATTACCTTTATAAGACCACAATGCTACTGGTAGGGATTTAGCCTGAAGCAGTAAGAATAACAGAACCAACCATTTCATAAAATGGCTGGTAAATTAATGCCATGTTATGGAGCCATTTACTTTCATGAACAATTTCTGTGCCATCTTTTAAAATAAGTCATTTCAGAACTATGAGATTTGACATGGTTATATTAGTCTGTATTCAAGATAACAATAAATATGTATGTAAAATATTGGTCAAAGACCTTTAACGTAGGACTTCATTCTTGAAAGAGGTGCGATAAATGTTTACTTTACTGTAAGTAGAATTTCTTATTGTATTAGACATCAATGACCTGCAAGTGAAATGTGTCCATGTTCTTTAGAAACAATGCAGAAGTTCTCTGAATAGCATTTTTATTTACATGATAGATATTTGCAGATGAATTGAAGAACATAACTTTACTTCCATGAACACAAGAATTAATAAATAAGCAGGCAAGATACTTCACAATACCAAGTTACAGTAGATACAAAATTACCACTTGACTCCAACTGCATCTCAAAAAATGCTTTTATAACTTTTTAATGCATTCATAAAATTCATCAAAGTGAACAGTGCCGACATTCCTTGCTGAATGGGAAAAGAGGGGGAGCAAGAATGTATCCCGAGAAGAAAACTGGGATGCTAAGGGGCAAAAACTGGAAAACATGCAGAAATGTGGGAAAATGGCTAATTTGAGCTTGTAAGTGGAAAGCCCTATGAGACCTATAATACTGTATTTTTTGGGAATAATGCTGCACTGAGTATAACATTGCAGTTACTTAAAAAAAAAAAAAATCTAGAAAACTAGTTTAATGCTGCAACAGGATATATCGCCACAACGTGCACAACATCACATTTATTAAAAAAAAATATATATACAACACCAAGTTTAGAGCTATTAATTTAAATTATGAACTGGTGGACATGAAATTAAACATTTTGAACTTAAATAATTTGCCTTATAATTAATTGTAGAATTAATTCCACTATCAATATTATTTATTTTAACAAATTGAAAAAAAAAAAATAATGCAGCTCTAAATAATTAATTTTATACATCCAAAAATCCATCAAAATCTTCATCATGTCATTGTGGAATAATTTTAAAATTTCAGGTGACAAACATTGATCAGTGTCTATGAAATCATCTGCATCATTGTAAAAAAAAAAAGGCAATCCAGATCGGATGTTAGGCTTGACTGTGTTTTGGTTTAAGATTAGTTGAGCTATTGCTAAACGTGAATGTACATATTTTTTTAATGCTGAAAAAAGTTACAAACACAGAGTAAAATAGTTTTCCGCTGTTAGGATTAGCTTTATCTGTGCCAGCAAAGAATGAAGAAGGGAAAAAATAGGAGGAGATATTCTTTATATGGCATGTAAGACACTCTGAGGCGAACTTAAGGAGAGCCATTGTGATTGGCCAATGTGATGCCCAGTTAAAGTGCATCATTTGTAAACATGCTGATACATTTCAGCCGCGTGACACATTGTTTTTTTCTTTTGACATGTGCAACATAAGATCATGGATTTTTTTTTTGTTAGCCAGATTTCCAAATTAAATAAAGATCAGCAGTAAATTTGGTACTATTTACAAGTCGCACCTAGTTATTGGTTGCATTTTTGTTTTAAAACTAGAAAAATCTAGTTTAACGCTGCAGTGTTTTTTTTTTTTGTTGTTTTTTTTTTTAGAATATGGTAATATCCAAGGTGCCATGTACTTATGAGATGCCACTAGGCCAGAAAAAAAAAATTATTATCCCCTATTATAGTACAATAATTAAGTGCCCAAAACCCTTATTAATGCTGATTCATCCCAGTTCACCAGCAAACAATTCTTGATAAGATTGAATCAGATAAGAATAGCAATTGACAGGAGTCATCAAGAAACACTTGGCACAATTGAAATAAAATGGAGATGTCCATACAATTGAGAAAATTGATAAAATTTCTCATTATTGCCCATCATTAGGTTGCAGTTTGTAAAAAAACTATTTTGTCATGTCTGATTGCATTATGAATAAAAAATAATTTTTGCATGTTTCGGTCAGGTTGTACTTTGACAAAAATATTAAGTTGTTTAAAATTTCTAATTTTTTGGCTTGTAGTAAGGCTTATTTTCGCCTCATTAAGATATTTTTAAAAAAATTGTCCAGTTTTTAAAATTCAAATATAAGTTTTGACATAATTAAAACGTACTCTTTAAGATGTTCCATATTTCTTTTTTTTTTTTTTTATCAATAAAGTTACTAAAGTAGTTTTTTTTTTAATTTTATTTTTATTTTTTTTTTATCGGAGGTAATTAAATCTTTCTATAATACAAATTATTTTATATTGTAACTTAGCTATTTAAGTATATGAGGTATTTTAAAGTAAATGATTTATATTCTAATTTTTGAAATATCTATTAGTGCATTTAAAAATTCCAATGGCAAAAGAATTTAAAATAAAATTTTATTTTAGTAATAGAAACACCAATTTTTTTTTTATTTACTTCTTTTTCAAAGTATGTTGAAAACTAAAGGCATTTAGTGGTAATCCTAATTAACTGATTTTGAAAAGTTTCAGATGTGAGAACAACAAAGTTTTTGATTGATGTTAACATGTAATTGCATTTTTTCATCTCTTTTAATCACTAAAATTGCAGATATGTATTATGGATTGAAGTATATTAAAATTATATTGAAATTTTCAAAAGAATTTAACTTTCATATTTTTCTTTCTGTCAATGCTTGATGTGTTAATTATTCTTGTTTATTTTCACATTCATTTCATATTCAATATTTGTATGTTTAGATTGAATTTGATGTTAAAATGTAAAATGAGAAACATAGTATATTTCTGACTATGACATGTTTTTTTCTTGAAAAAATAGAATCCCGAAGAAATTATGTAGTTTATTGAAATGAAGTAAAACTTTCTAATTTTTTGCATTATAAACAACATTATTTTAAGCAAATGGTTTGAAAGTCTGCCTTTTGTTAGTTTGTATATCTATTGCATGTATTTAAATGTGTCTGACCTTAAAGATTATGCATATTTATCAATATTATTTGTTAAAATCAGTGTCTAGTCAAGCTCCAAATCGTCCTTTACCTCCTACTCCTGATGATGAAGATTCTAAAGCTAATCAAAGGGTGAGATTTTTAAAAATATTTTATACCTTAATTTTTAAAATATCATCGATTTAATAAAAAGATGTAATTTCATTCTTTAATACTATGTAATGTTTTTGAAAGTGAAATGTAACTGCTCAATGTATTTTTAGAATTACTAAAAAAAAAAAAGATTTTTCAGCATATTTGATATTATTGACATACAGTAGAGGACCTATTATCCGGAATCCTCGGGACCGAAGGCTTTCCGGATTTTGGAATTTTCCGGATTTCGGGCCCTCCCAAATTCCATCAAAAAATCACGGGAAAAACGCAAATTTCGTCGAAGAATCACGAAAAAACACAAATTTCTTCAAAGGATCGAAAAAGCTCCCTGCAATTTCGTCAAAAGATCGCAAAAAAATCTGCAAATTTCGTCATAAGATCGCGAATAAAACCGGAAATTTCGTCAATCTCGCGAAAAAAAACGCAAATTTCATCAAAAGATAGTGAAAAAAATTTCTTGAAAGGATCACAAAAAATCCATAATTTCGTCAAAAGATCATGTACAAAAGAGAATTTTGTTAAAAGATCGAGGAAAAAACTCATAATTAGTGCCGAGGAGACCCCCTCTTCTGTAAACTTAAAAAAAATTTGCTGTGAATTTCAGAATTTTTTTTTTTTTACTCAGAATCACCCCTGATTCAAGTAACACAATTGTGTAGCCGTAGTATTTTGTCGAAGTGAGAGAAGGAGGATGTGAAATATCTCACGATTTTTTAAAAAAACGAATCGTAATATAAATTTTAAACTAAAATTTGACAAAAAAAAGATTTTTTTTCTAATTTCAGGGGGGGGGGGGGGACCGTGTTCCCCCATCACTGATGTAACATATTTTAGTGGTTACACATTGCAATACAATAGACCAAAAAAAATATAAATCTGTAAAATTTTCGAAAAATTTCAAAAATTGCAAAATTTTAGTAAAAATTTACAAACTTAGAAAATTTTCAATTTTTTTTTCTTCCGGATTTTGGAATTCCGGATAATGGGTCCTGTACTGTATAACCTTAACCAGGACATTAATATTAATCATCTACAATATAAAGATGTCTTCTTTGCTGAAGCTTAGGTAACTAATATAAAAATGGATACTAACCCATGTAAGGTTATTGAAAACAGAGATAAAAACAGTGAAATTCAGTTTTGTACTGGATTTTAAAAAATTGATGATGTCTACAAATGTAAAAACTCAATGAAGAATAGAAACTCTTTATACTCCTTTTCACTAACAAAGGCGCATAACCTTCACTAATTGACATGAAAATCATATATGGTACAGTCTCTTCTACCCTGCGTTATCGCAGAAACATGGTCTCAACTTGTAAAGGTCAATGAAAGGCATGCGCCTCTGTTAGTGAAAAGGAGTACAGCTTCTAAATGTTGTTTAGTTTACCTCAATTGCATTTTTGTTATTTTTCAGTTGGCTGGTTAATAGTCCAGGCAATAGGGAATTTTACCTAGCAAAATTAATGGTAGTTCTGGAAATCGGCTTATTTTGTTTTTTGGGTCGCTGAATCTGAATTTGTAACTTACCACCAAAATTTCTCCCGCCAAACCCCCCAAATTTTGGTAAAAAGCCCCCCAAAAAAGGTTTTTATTAAAAAAATCCATTTTTTATTGTTTTAGGGAAAAAGTATCTAGAAATTCAAAAAGTAGACAAAATTTGCAACAAATTAGATATGATATTATGACTTAGGATGAAGGGGAAGGGGGGATCTGCCTCGGAACATGCGCCGCAGTGCTGCGTGGACTAAGTTGCGCAATTCCACTTAATCACTCACTCGTTTACATTCGCCCTCCCATCTTCCCTCCGAACTTTTTCTATAAGGTTTACTTTAATTTTTTTGGGTTGCTGAATCCGAATTTTTAACTTACCCCCAAAATCCCCCCAAAATAGTTGTTTTTAACTTAAATTTCTTATTGTTTTAGGTGAAAAGCATTACAAAATTCAGAAACTAGACAAAATTTGCAACAAATAGGATATATGACATTATGACGTAGGATAAACGGGGAGAGAGGGGGGCTGCCTCGGAACATTCTCTGCGCGCTTTTCTCAAAAACCAAATTTTTTCAAAAAATCAATTTTTTGGGGGGTTGCTGGGTGAAATTTTGGTGGGAAGTTACAAATTCAGATTCAGCGACCCAAAAAACATAAAGTGAGTCAAAATCCGGAACTAGTATTAATTTTGCCAGGTAAAGTCCCCTATTGCCTGGACTTCATAACTTAGTGCACGTAGCGCCGCAGTGCATGTTCAGAGGCAGCCCTCACCCTCCCCGTTCATCCTACTTCATAATGTCATATATCCTATTTGTTGCAAATTTTGTCTAGTTTCTGAATTTTGTAATGCTTTTCTCCCAAAACAGTAAGAAATTTAAGTTAAAAACAACTATTTGAGGGGGTTTTGGGGGGAAGTTAAAAATTCAGATTCAGCAACCCCAAAAACTTAAAGTAAACCTTATAGAGAAAGTTCAGAGGAGAGATGAGGGTAAACGTGTGAGTGGTTAAGTGGAATTGCACAACTTAGTTCATGCAGCACCGCGCACATGTTCCAAGGCAGATCTCCCCTTCCCCTTCATCCTAAGTCATAATGTCATATATCTAATTTGTTGCAAATTTTGTCTACTTTCTGAATTGCTAGATAGTTTTTCCCTAAAACAATAAAAGAAAAATGATTTTTTTAATAAAAACCTTTTTTGGGGGGCTTTTTACCAAAATTTGGGGGGGAGTTGCTGGGGTAAATTTTGGTGGGAAGTTACAAATTCAGATTGAGTAACCCAAAAAACATAAAGTAAGCCTATTTCCAGAACTACCATGAATTTTGCTAGGTAGAGCTCTTATACGGTCTCTATTGCCTGGACTATAAACAAAACGAGGCTTTGCCCCTTCACTGTGGGTTTTTACTCTAATCAATGGGGCAAATTTTACAGAATCTAGGCTGATGGTGATACTGAGTGAGATTCTAATATAACACTTTATTCATCTATCAAATTAATTTAGTCCAATTTGTTCATTCAAAATGAACATTTATGGAAATTGGAAAGTGACCGTCTACTTATAATTAGGGAAATGGCTGATGAACTGAATTTAAGTTTTTACATGGTTCAGTCAATTTTAACTGAAGATTTGAAAATGCATTGAGTGTCCATGAAATTCATTCTTTAATTGTTGTTAGATGAGCAGAAAGAACACTGATAACAAGTGTTCTAAGAACTGCATAATCGGGCTGAAAATGACCCAGATTTGTTAAAGTTATTAAAGGTTATTACTCACGGGTTTATGGGTATAACCCAGAAACAAAGGTACAATCATCCCATTGGAAAAGTCTAGGTTTACCACAACTGAAAAAAGCACATCAAAGTCATTTGAAAGTAAAGACAATGTTTTGAATTTTTTTTAAAAATATATTAAATGGGTGTTATGCATCAGGAATAGGCCCTTAGATGGGCAAATAGTCAATCAAAAACAGTATCAAACTTTCTTTGAGTGTTAGTACGAAAATGTATGGAAGAAACGCTCTGAACTTTGACGAGACAAGAATTGCATTCTCTACCATGATAATGCACCAGCTCATAGTGTGCTCTCTATCAGGGAATTTTTCACAAAATTCCTTATTCCTGTGCTTCTGCAATCCTTTATTCTCCAGATCTAGCTTCTGCTGACTTCTACTTGTTTCCCAAATTGAAAAAAATTACTGAAAGGAAAGAGATGAGATTCAATTGAAGACATACTGGCAAATATGAATATGGTTCTCAACACCCTTAAGAAAATTTCCAGGAATGCTTTCAGAAGTGAAAACACTGTTTGAGTTGGTATGGTCATTCATAAAGGGACTAGTTTGAAGGCGATTCATTGCAATAGCCAAGTATGTACTATCATTTTGAAATTACAAGCCCAGTCTTAAAAAACTTTCCTATCACACCTCCTCTGCATTGAATACTTTGAATTAATTTTTACAAATATCTTGGTATGAATTTGTTTCTCTTTAATAATCTGAAAAAGGAGTAAAAATGCAAATTTCTACAGCTACAGTCAACTCCCTTTAATCTGTAACACATATTCAGATGTACACTATGACGCAAAAGTTTAGACAATGACGTCATTCAGCTTTAAAATGTAGAATTATGAGGTCAGAATTACAAAAACCTGTAAATATATTCAAAAACTGATTTAAAATGCTATGTACAAAAGACAGTCGTTTTATTTGCTATAATACTAATTTTTTTCATAAAAATTCAAATGTGCTTGTCGCAAAAGTTTAGACACTATTCTAAATTTCTTTGAATATTCGCTGGCATATGCAAATTTAGAATCGATGATGTCACAAATTTGGAGTACTTAAGTTCTGCAAACGATTGCGCTTCATAGTCGACATGCCGAGAGCTAAAGAAATTCAAGTGAATGAGGTTTCAAGAATTTGGCAGTTGAAAGGTGAAGGGAAGAGCGTTTCTGAAATTTCTGCTATTATTAATAGGTCAAAAAAATCTATTTATCGAGTTTTATCGAGTGGTTCCGAATATAAAGCAAAATGTCGGTCTGGGAGGCCACGTGTGACAAATGTACGAGAGGATCGCCTGATACAAAGACTAGCGAGTACTCAACAAATGAGCGTACGTGGAGTTGAAAGCTCATCGGGACTCTCTGTATCAAAGGATACGATTCGTAGACGAATTTTGGAAAAAGGAACAATCGTTTATAGCAAAATGCAGAAGAAACCAGCTCTGAAACCACATCATAAGTTACAAAGACTTATGTGGGCTCGAAAGCATATGTCATATGGAGAGAAATGGTAGTCAGTCATATTTAGCGATGAAAAAAAGTGGAATCTGGATGGTCCAGATGGTTGTTTATCGTATTGGCATGACTTGCGGAAGGAACCTCGACGTTTTTTTAGTCGCAGACAAGGAGGGGGCTCGGTGATGGTTTGGGCAGCCTTTTGCTATAATGGACAAGTATCTCTGACCTTCACCAGTGGTCGTCAAACTTCACAGCATTATACACAGACATTAGAAGAAAACCTACTGCCATTTGCTGAGCTTCTAGGGAGTCCTCAGTGGGAATTTCAGCAAGACAATGCTTCAATTCACACTGCAAAACATTCAAAATCTTGGTTTAATTCCCATAATATAAGAGTTCTCGACTGGCCAGCATGTACCCCAGATCTTAACCCTATAGAAAACCTTTGGAGCATCATGTGTCGCAAAGTTTATAGCAACGCTAGACAATACTCTTCTGAAAAGGAACTTAAGACATCTATTGAGAATGCATGGTACGATATCGATCCACAAACTATGCAAGATTTAGTTTCTTCCATGCAATCTCGTGTATATGACGTAATACATAAGCATGGATGCACAACCAGGTTTTAAAAATTGTTTATTTCGATTTTATTTAATTTGTGTCTAAACTTTTGAGACAGCAGTTTATTTTTGTTACCATTTAATTTATTGCAATATGCACAATTCCACTTTTCTTTGTTATAAATATTGTTTATATGTACAGCACATTAATTTCAAGCAGTGATTTGAAAATTGAATAAATATTTTTCAAAGTATGTAAGAATTTCTTCATTGTCTAAACTTTTGCGTCATAGTGTAAACAAGGAAATTTATAATTAATATGGTGAAGAGATTTGGTGGTGGTAATTTTTTCTCCCATTTTTTTTTACAGAAAGTTGGTTTCTTTTTCATTAATTTAATCAAATTTTCAATTTAATATTTGATTATCTCTGAGCCGTAAATTAAAAAATGAGTTAAAAAGTTTATAATTTTGTTTTAATAATTAGTTATAATTGTTTTAAATAATGTTATTACAAGTCGACAAAAAATTACATTTTTGCATAACTTGCAAAATAAATTTTTTAACATTCCTCTAAAGTATTGATTCAATTACATCTGTGTTTCAAAAAATTGAAAGTAATCAGTGAGGAATGTACATTTGGATTTGTATATTTAAGTATATATGCTTATATTATGCTGTGTATTATTTGATTATGCTTACATTTATAAAATTGCTAAACTATATTTTTATGTTGAAAAGATATTTTATTACAAATCTTATTTGAAATCATTACCTTTCCGTTTTAACATTCTCTTATTCAGTAAGACATTTTGTATTTACAAAAAAAAAGTGAAACTATGTCCTGTTATCTGTACAATCTTTTGGTCCTAAGCTTTACAAATAAGAGTTAACTATACATAATCAAAATTTGACTGAGTACTCAGCAAATTGCTTGAATAGCAAATATATATATATATATATATATATATATATATATATATATATATATATATATATATATATATATATATATATATATATATAAGTACTCAGTACACCTAGATTTCTTCCAAATGACATTTGATTTTCTCTTATTTTAGTTAGAGAATATAAATTTGTAATCCATCATCTTGTATTACTTTTTTACTTACATGTTGTTCTAATATGAACTGACCATTTAAAAAAAAAAAAAAATAGAATGACTTATTCTTGCAGAGATTAATGTGTGAACCTAGGAATTTTTTCTTTTCAAAATGTCACTTCACTGTTTAAAACTGTAGAAGTGCTCAAAGTGCTTTCAGCATTTCAAAACACAAAACTTGTTTTGCATTTCAACAGCTAGAAGGAATATACGGTAAAAAATGAGTGAACTTATTTCCATCTGTAGATTAGTTTGAGCAGTCTTACAGATTAAGACGGTGCATTGCTGTCTGTCACTTGGGACATTTGGTACTCAGACAAGAAAACATACTCCTGACTTTACACATTAATCTCATGCAAAAATAACTTTAACAGTTGTCACCATTTTCATATTATAAAATTTAAACACATTGTTGACTGGCAACATTGCCAGTCAACAGCTATGTGCTTTTTTTATTCAAAATATCTACCGGAATTTTCAAATAGTAATTTTTGCTTTATCTAATGATAGAAATTTAATGACTAAATAAGGCAAAGAATATGACTAATTTTTTAAAAATTTGAATAAAAATGCTAAATTAGTTATCAGCCTTCATTTTATATAAAAATGCTTATTTATATGAGTGTATTAATTTCTTAATTAGGGTGACAATGCCAAAGAGGGTAGAGGTCAACAGATTTCTCCCATTTCTCAAGATATAAGTCGATTACATGGCCAACGTTTAGAATCTTCCCAAAGCACACCTGCCAACATTGGAATGGCAGGATCTCGTCCAGCTGGGGGTATATCGAATCATTTTCCCCAGCATTCCTCTCAACAAGTTTTAGGATCAAAACTTGAAAGATCTGACGAAGTAATTTCAAATTTACTGATTCTCATAGATATAACTGTTTGATTTTAGCCTAAATTATTTGTAAAATTTTATCTGTTCTAATTTACTGAAAATGTTTATCAAATTGAACTATAGTATAAGATTCCCATCATATAGAAACACAGATGTGAATTCATGCAGGTGCTTTATATTACAAAAAGGAGGAATTAGTTTCTGTGCAGTTCATAAAACTTTATATAGTTTTGATAAAAATATCCATTAGCTGTAACGGCTAACATGATAATGCATCTTTGCTTATCATCATCTGTTTTTATAAAAACTGACTGAGCTCCAAAATGGATTGGGTAATTTAATTAATAATAATTATGTTACCAGTAAAAAGTGATAAGTATTAGATATATTTAAATTGGTAATAACAAAATAAGAACTTTAGTGATGCTACATCTTGTTAAAACCTTACTTTAGCTTAAGCGACTTCATTTATGTGTTGACATTAAGGGAGGGGTTAGCTGGTTCATTTATCTGATCCTTTAACTACAGTATCTAGAAAATCTTCTGTACACTGAGCTATAATGAAGAAAAGGGTGAGAGTAAAACTGTTAAAGTAATGGTGAAGAAAGCATTCAGGGAAAAAAAGATAAGAATTGTGCAGAAAATTAAAGCTTATACAGACAATTTCAATTTATGTAGAATTCCACATTTTTGAGTAATTTGTATTGTAACACACCCGTACATGTGTATGTAAACTGTTTGATGTGAATAATCTTTTCCTTAATCAAAGTAGCTTTTGTTGAGTAAATGGATTTCCAGTTGGAAAGTATCATTTAGTTTGAACAAAGTTGTTGAAATTAAAAAAATTAGAAGTTGGTTGGGCGAGGATTTCATACAGAAAATGCAGTCAAGTTATCCTTCTGAACACATTTCTCACTTTAATAATAGAATACTAGTACAAAAAATTATAAATGCATTCTTATTTCTTGTTAATATTCATTAGTACATTCTAAAAAAACTTTAATGAAAAACATATACTGGCAGCACAGTTGACCTCTGTGATATTAAGAATTTTTCCTGTTATTTGATAAAATTTCTGTCTTTTGACTGGAAGATTTTTGAAAATTTTGAGCTTAGATTTGCAAAGTTTCTGTGATTTGAGAGAAAATGGACATACATGAAGATTTTATTTCTGAAACATAAAAGTGTTTGTATCATAGCCCTATGATTTGACAAAAATTCAGTCCAAGTTAGAGAATAAGTTAATTTTTTGCTTAGATTGGTGAAGTTTGCATTTCAAAGGAAAATTTTTAGAGTACTTTTGCAATCGGATGTCTCCTTATATTTTATTTAAATGTCTTGATTATTTAAGCATGGCTCAATATATTTAATATTTGTGTATATTGATTAAAGTAGTATTGATCGTTAAATATATTAGTTTGCATTTATTATGTATATTTTTTATAGTTGTGTATGGCCTGCAGAAATCATAATTTAATTTTCAATGTATAATAAAAACAATTTTATTTATTTATTGCCTGGTTGATAAATAGCTATTTTATCTTAAAAGGTGTTAACCATGTAAAAGAATTAAACTCAAAGTATAATTATAAGAAATCTAAATTGAAAAATTTAATATTAAAAATATTATTTTTTGGAAAAATAATTTATTTTTTAATAACAAAGTTCAGGTTCAGCAGGTATTTATTTACAGGTGATGGTTTTTACAACTTTAGATGTAGTGGGATTTTTTCATTGCTTATGCCATTTCTGTTTAAAAAAAACTGCCTACAAATCCTTTATTTTTCATATAAAAATGCATTATTTTAAAGACTACTGTGCACCACAGTAAATAAACAAATGTGTAATGATTTATACCAACATCTAAAATGCACATTTTGACGTTGATTTTAAAAGACTAATATTCTAAAAATGTCCATGGGTATGTCAATACTTTTTAAACTCTTCAAGTTCTATAGGACTTGAAAGAATTTTTTTCATTTTTTGCATTCATCCATTCTAAGTTGTGAAACCGATTGCAGCATCCTAGTGCTAAAAAACTTTTATTTTGTTATACTGTGTTGCACTGTAGTAAGGAAAATAATGATTTTAATGGAATTTTTTAATACAGTAATTGTATATTACCTATCTTAATAAAATTGATGTAAATTATAAGCACTGTCTTATTTAAATAGGATTCATTCTACTGTTCGTAAATGATCAATACTATTTACCACTAGTTGAGAAGTTTAAATAATTAAAAAGTATGCTGGTTAAATTGATTTTGGGTATTTTGTATAAAATTTCTTTTCTTCATGTAGCCAATGATTGAAAAGCTTTAGACAGGTGTGTAATCTTGGCTAAAAAGCTGATGCAATTGTTAATTTAGCATATATAATTAATTCAATTTGTATAGGTCTAATTGAAATTTACTTAAGGTTATCTATAAGAACACATTTATGGTATCTTAAAAAGTTGAAACTTATATATGGCGAATTCTTAACGAATAAGCTTCTTCAATTTTTTCCATTTAGAAGAAATCTATTTCTTCCAGCCAGTTTTTTCCATATATTTTTTCTGCAGTTTCTTCCACTTTGGAAGAAACTTGCCAACCCTGGAAAATTGGTAATTAAATGTAATCGATATTTGAATGTAAAAGACTAAATAATTAAACGAACCTCAAGATTTTAAGGGGCCATAAAAGCCTTTAATAAAAAAAAAAAAAAAAAAAATCTTTGAATGTCTGACATTTCATAAAAGTTCTCTTGAATAATCCATTTTGAAAAATGTAAACAAGATATAGCAATTATTGTTGCACAGTGCACAAGCAAGTGTAGTACTTGTAAAACTTAAATACAGTTTTCTCAAAACAATGTTTTCCATGCCAGTACCATCCTTGTTTTTTTAATTAATAATTTTTAAATAAAAGCATATTTGATCATTTTTTTTTATAAATAAAATCAATTTTTTTGTTAATTTTAATAGTCTGCCAATGAATTGTTAAAAATGCACAATTTCAATAAACTAACCTTTAAAGACTAGACTATTATGTATATTTTAACATGCTTGTGTTATATTGATTTCAGATGAAACCACTTGGAGAAATGTTGGTTACCATAAAACACTACATTCCATACAGGAAGGAAAAAGTGAATAAAAAACGCTTAGTTAAAATATAAATTTTCTTTTGTGAAACATACGTATTTTTATATCGTTCCTAGACACGAAAGAAACTACATATAATATGCCTATTATTCAAGCTTAAAAACTTTTCATGTCCCCTTAAATCTTTGGTTTCCATGGATTTTTTTAAAAATTATGTTTTACTTACATAAATATTACTTTTCAGCTTTTAAATAGAATTTTACTTACAATATGAGTTTCAGCACAAACAACGATCATTCCTGACTTTTGGTTTTGGTGCTGGAAGTGGCTCCTCACCTTCTCCTCAGAAGCAGTCACAGATCAACGTCAATGTTACTCCAACTCCCCACGAAACGACTCCAGATACACCTGAAATTAGAAAGTATAAAAAGCGGTTCAATTCTGAAATTTTGTGTGCAGCCTTATGGGGTAAGCATAATTATTTTTTTGCATTAATGCGTTTTTATGTGTTTTCTGCTAAAAAAAATTGTAAAACTTTAAATCTAGAGTACAACTATAAGATTGTAACATATTTTTAATTATACTGCTACTATATATCACTGGTGTTATGGAAATGCATGTAGAAATTACAATCTTTCCCAGAGCATTAGAAAATCTGAAATTATCTTGCCAGAATTATTCAAATTTTGTATTCTTTTAAAAGTAATCATAGTTAATTCTTTCTTCTAGTGAGATTGTGACTGTTGACTGTGCCACTGGCATAGCTGCCAACTCTTCAGATTTTTTCAGAATTCTTCTGAAAAATCGGCATGTTTTCCGATTTTACGCGCGTAATGCATTTTCTTCCGCTTTTCGTCATTTTCTTCAGATTTTCGGCCTTACGCATTTTGCGCGAGTTTCGTCAAAGGATTGTGGGAAAACCCAAAATTTCACGGGAAAGGTGCAAATTTTGTCGAAAGATCGCGTAAAAAACGAGAATTCCTGCAAAAGAGTGCATAAAAACATAAATTCCATGAAAAGATCGCGTAAAAACGCGAATTCCGTTAAAGGATCGTGGAAAAATCCCAAATTTCACCGATGGATTGCGGGAAAGACTCGAATTTCGTCAAAAGATTGCGTAAACAACGTATAGGGGTGATTTTGGTCTGAATTTTTCAAAAATTTAAGGCATTCATTTACAAAAATTTTAAAAATCAGTCACCAATTCGAAAATTCGGACATAAAAAATATCAAGAATTTTGACAAGTTCGGCGAAAAAAATTTTGTCAATCGTTTGCAGAAAAATCACTAATTTCGTCAAAAGATCGCACGGAAAACGCAAATTTCATCAAAAGATCGCGAAAAACAGCAAATTTCGTCAAAAGATCGAGAAAAAATGGTAAATTTCTTCAAAAGATCGAGAAAAAACGGTAAATTTCTTCAAAAGATCGAGAAAAAATGGTAAATTTCTTCAAAAGATCGAGAAAAAACGGTAAATTTCTTCAAAAGATCGAGAAAAAACGGTAAATTTCTTCAAAAGATCGAGAAAAAATGGTAAATTTCTTCAAAAGATCGAGAAAAAACGTCAAATTTCGTCAAAAGATCGCGAAAATCACATTTTGTCAAAAGATCCTGAAAAAAACACAAATTTCGTCAAAAGATTGCGAGAAAAACACAAATTTTGGCTAAAGATCGCGAATTATGTCAAAGGGCCGTGGAAAAAAACGCATAGCTAGTGTCGGAAGTGGATACCCCCCACCCCCCGCTGTAACTTTTCAGAAAATTTGCTGTGAATTTCAGAATTTCTTTTTTTACTCAGAATCACCCTCCAAAAAAAAAAAAAAAAATTAAGAGTCAGAAGTTTTAAGTGTCTTTTAATGTGAAAGGCACAATATCTATGAATATTAAAAATAAATAAATAAATAAATTAGTAATTTTTAATATATTCCAGTTATTCTTTTTTGTCATAATATATATTGTGTAATTGCAAATTAGTTAATATTTTATTTGAGTTTCTCTTTGAAATTTGTTTCTTTATAAGGATTCAGCTGTTTTTTTAATCCTTACTGAAAGTGTTATAAAACTTAAAAAATCTTCTGATTTCTCGTCAAAACCTTCTGATTTTTTGTCCAAAATCTGAGTTTTACCGAAATTTAGTTGGCAAGTATGCACTGGTGCATAAAAAAAAAAATAACCTGGGGCTGTACGATCCATGAAGGATCAGGGCATACAGTGTCCAACTCTGTTTACTTGACTCTGGGCCCCGAGGTGCTATGCAGCACATGCCCCGACCAGGTGGTCAGCCCAACGCGAGACCCTCAGTGTTAAGTTCCCAAGCAAGCTTGGTACTCATTTTATCAGCCCCGGAGGGATGAAAGGTTGAGTGAATCTTGCCTAGTCGGGAGCAGAACTCCCCACCTGTAGCGTGGCAGACAGGTGTCATTGGTGCATGAAGTATTTAAAAATTTTTAATTGCTAAAATTTAAAATAAATAAAGGCAAATAAATAGAAAATCTAAACAAAACATTTATTTTATTTCTTCCTGTTTCTTACCTTCAACTTTTCCTGAAATTTAAGTCAAAGTAAATGTTTTTTTTTTTTTCTATGTGTGTTGACAATTATTCGATTTTGTAGTATATTTTGCTTTAGAGCTCTTTGTTTTTTCTGTAAATGACTGTTTTTATTTAAAGAAGGGCCCCCAAATTTTAATCTGATCTTTCTCTTTACATAGCTGGTGGAGGGGGGGGGGGGGTCAACATAAGTGTTGACAAACATAATATAATAGAAATAAAATCTCGATTGCTTCTACACCTACTAAGAAAAGGATATAAAACTGTCAGTGTTGGCCATTACATTAGGAAAGATTCTGTGGTAATGAAGGGATGTAAGATAGTTACTTGAAAAGTTTATTGGTACATGTTTTTGTGAAATTTAATGTAAATAACTCTAATATAATTCTAATAACAAACTTGAATATGTCTTACCAAAGAATTAACTAAAAGAGAATGAAGCATTTCTGCTTAATAAATGTGATCAATCAAATTAGATGTGTTTCGACTACAAACATGAATGCAAAATTTTGATCAAAGTTCATACTTCATATTCTAACTTTCATAATAGTATTCACAGTAGTGGTACAATTCACAGTAGTGGATTCAAATGATTCTATTATGTCATAGCAGTATAATTTTTAGCATTTCTCATTTGAAAGCAGTTACATTAATTCAAATAAATTTTATAACTGTTTCTCTTTTCAAAAAATGTTTCTCCCTAAGAAAAGTTAAATAGCATTTCAAAAGCATATTTTTAAAGATAATTTTGCTTTTTGTATCTGTTTCTATTTTAAACCTTAATCATATTTCACACTTTAAACATTGTTTTTGGTAAATTATAGCGGAATTTGGTAAACTATAGCTAATGCTTCTTTCGTTATAAATTTTCAATGTATGTAATTAAAAGGGATTGATGCCCTTTGAACTATTTTGTTTAACTTGAATATTTTATTATACACCTTTTTGGCATATTATTAAATGATTTTATGAAGGAAAATGATTTAATTGTGAAAAATACAATAAAGAAATTTAAGAAAATTTTAAAATCCCTGTTCTACTATAAGTTTGAACTTTTTTTTTTTACTTTTAAAAAATGCAAAGAAAATGACTATTTACTTAACATTTTAATGTTTAATAAATAAAATGTTAATATCATTGCAAATCTGATCTTTAATCTATAAAACGCACCATGAGGAATGTAAAAAATAAATTGTAATATGTGCTAAAAGTTTTAGCATTTTGAGCAATAAAAATTACAAACAAAAGAATAAAAATTAAGAAATACAAAATAAGTAAAATTAATTGAAAGAGATTTTGAATTTGTTTTCTTTTCTTAAGGGATTGTTTCTTTAATAGGAGTCAACCTTTTGATTGGTACTGAAAATGGATTGATGCTGCTTGACAGAAGTGGTCAAGGCAAAGTATATCAATTAATTTCTCGACGTCGATTTCAGCAAATGGAAGTACTAGAAGGCCAGAATATATTAGTATCTATTTCTGGAAAGAAGTCACGAGTTCGTGTATATTATCTATCTTGGCTAAAGAGTAAAATTCTAAGATCTGATGGGGTAAGTATGAACTTCTAAAAAAATAAAAATAAATAATCAAAATTCATCATGACCATAGTAACATATCATTTCCTTAGAATGACAAAGTTCTAACTGCTTCGGCTACTCTTTTGAGAAAAACAGGAAAAGTCTTTTTCCATAAACATTACTGCAGTCAGAACCTTTTGAAAAATTCACCAACCATTATAATACT
Source organism: Maratus speciosus (assembly GCA_963932465.1). Classification (NCBI taxonomy): domain Eukaryota; kingdom Metazoa; phylum Arthropoda; class Arachnida; order Araneae; family Salticidae; genus Maratus; species Maratus speciosus. Next base: position 58,486,902 of record OZ010796.1, on the reverse strand, counting down.
TGCTGTAATGCATTGTATGTCATTTGACAGTCTAGGCAAGAATAAGAATGCTAATTATTTGATATTTCATTTTAGTTTTTTTTTTTTTTTTTTTTTTTTTTAATTTTGTCATTCCAAAACAATCATATGGCTTATTTTTTGTAACATAGTGTACTCAACTGGGGGCCAGTCCAGGTGAAAAGTTGGTTCCCTTCGCAAAATAGCATTTAATATGAAAGGTCCCTTTGCAAAAAAAGTTCCTTCAAAAAAACCCATTTCCATAAAGCCACTCTTTATATATTTTTTCCATTTTGTTATGATTTGAAATGTAATTTGGAAACAAAACAAGCTACCAGAAAGGAAAACTTTAGTAGGAGGCTTTTAAAAAAATAATATTAAGTACTTAGTTTGTATTTAACTAAAGGAGATCTTTCATTACAAAATTTTCTTTTTCTTAAAATATAGTAAATTTCACAAGTAAGAGTTTTCACAAAATGGGGACCCAAGAGAAAAAAACTTGCATTGATCCCTGTCAACATTATAAATTATGAGCAAAAGGCTCATATAGTTAACTTTTAAAGTGCGGTTTTCTTGCTTCTTGTTTTTTCATGGCTTAATTAATATGTGTACGCGTGCACACATACACTAGATTAACTGGGTTACACTAGGTTAGCTGGGTGAAAAAAAAAAAGTTCGACCAGAATCGTCCGGGATAGCTCAGATGGCAGAGCACTGGCGGCTTCAGCCAGGAGGTCCCGGGTTCGAATCCTGGTGCGGACATTTTTTGCCCAGTTGGAAATTTACATCTAATACACATACACTCTTAAAAAAAAAAAATCAGTAAAATGTGGTATTATATTTGTAGCATTTATTTGTCTTTCTGTTACAGCAAATTGAAAGGCAAAATGGATGGATCAATGTTGGTGACCTCCAAGGAGCTGTGCACTTTAAAATAGGTAAGTCTCTCTTTCTGTTTAAAAGTTGCATCTATGTCCTTTAGTAATTTTTTTTTATTTTCTTCATTATAAAGCCCCCCTTTTTTTGGCTAATGGGATAAATTAAAAGAAAAATGGCATTTATTAATCTGTATATCATAAATTGCTTGTAGTGATAATAATTTCAAAGTTAATATTTCTGTTTGTTTTTCATTTTTGACAGTTTTTAAAAGATAACTTTAAACATTCTTACATTTTTTATATTTTATATCTGTTTTTTTTTTCTTCCTTTCATGTGAAAAAAGCTATATTTTGTCATGAATAATTTGTATTAATAATGCTAATAATCATTAATGCAAAAGCCTTTTATTTACTGAATGCAGCTTGATATGTTTTCCTTAAATCCATTTAGTTAATAAAGATTTCAAGTGTAAGAAGTGCTTTATATTTAAAAGTCAGAAACTCTTTACTTGTTTTTTAGAAATCTTTTACATTGTTCTAATTTAATTAAAATCTTGATCTTGCAAAGACAAAATATGTATTTATTCAGTATTTTGATAGCTATTATCATTTCCAGCTTCATGCAGTAATATAACATAAATATTAAAAGATAAGTTTTCATCCTTCTTATTTCTTTGTAATTAGACTTAAAATGATATTAATGTTGCTTCATATAAAGTAATATTCTATGTTAGATTAGAAATTACTTTACATAAATTCCATTGAGTATTTTATTTGAAGATTATTGCTTTATAATGCTAGTTCCTGCATTACATTCCACTGTAGCCTGCATGATTTTGTAACTGCTTTGCTAACTTAATTTGCCATAAATTATATCAAACTTATTATTTTACTAATCACAATTCGTTTCATTTTTCCATCTGCAAATATAAAAATTAATTATTACTATTTCTAAGTTCAATTATGGTATTTTTTTTTTTATCCATTTATCATTAATATTGTAAAAATGGGTGTTAATAATTTTTATATTGCATATTTCTTCAGATGTCTTTTGTTATTTTACTTCTGTTATGCTAAAATTGAACATTGGTTAATTTTTGTTGCAAAATATTTCTAGTTTATTTTTTATTAATCCATTCATTATCAAAATTATGAATAAGACATTTGGAACATTTATAAATTTCATATATCTTTAGAAAAATACTTATTTTTGTTTAAATAATTTATATGTACCAATTTCTCCAAGAAAATGTTTTTGCATTTTGTAGTTTTATTTTCATTTTGCTTTTTAAATTTTTTATCAGTAAAAGTGTTGGGGAAAAAATCTTGTTGTTTTTTCTTTTCTTTTTTTGAAGTTATGTAGGAAAATGATTTTCAATGTTAATTAATTTTTGTATACTGTTGCAAAATATTTTTTTAAATTTTCTTTTTTTTTGGGGGGGGGGGGGCGGGGGGGGGGGGACAAACCCTGCATTGTATGGAACATTGTTTTTTCAACATATAGAGATTGTGTTCAAAACTGATAATTTCCCCCTTTTTTGGCTAAGTAATAAATTTTATTACTCTCCACACATGGAAAATAAATATCCTTTATAAAAATTATCAACTGTTTCATTAAAGTTCTTATTGTATTATTATAAAGATAACAAATGTTTCAGATACTACAAATTAGTATTTTATATATGAAAGTAACTTTTATTTTCAAATAATTCTTGCAATTAGCATATAACATTAGTTGTGGCTATCACAAAAATTTTAATAACTCTCAAAATCTGTTATCTCAATTTTTAGTTTTATGAGGTATATTTATTCACTTGAGTATTTGGACATTTGTAATAATAAGTTGATATCAACCTTTTGTTTGCTTTTTTATGATGTATTTTGAAAATATGTGCACTTGTACTTTTTGATACTATAGAGGGATTTAAGATAAAGGGTGAGCATATGAAGCCTTTTCTTGATTACCATTAATTTCACAAAAACTATTATACTTAGACCTATATTTATTTTTTGAAATTTGCAAATACAGTAATTGAGTTTTGTAGTAGAATACATTACCTTTCTACATGCACTTTCTTTGTAGCTCAGAGTATGTGAAAGTGGTATTCTAGATCTTATTACATGTTGTCCAATCTTATTTTTTTAAATTGTTTGCTTTTCTTGATTTCTTCTCTTGTGGTTATATAATGGACAGTGTCTTTAAGTCTAGGTTAAGATATTGTGTTGAGTGTTACAGAAAAAGTATTGGACAACACATGGGGACAACTAGAATACTGCTTGGACATAATCCGAGCTACAAAAGGGAACTTGTTGAAATTGTCTAAGGTAATGAGTCTTATTTCAAACTCAATTACTATATTTATAATTTTTATAAATCAGCATCTTTCCAAGTGTAATTTTTGTGCAATAATTTTTTATATTCAGGGAAAGACTTTTATGCCTGTCCTGCATTTTGATCCTCAGTGCCTGTATTATTTTTTCCTTATAACAGGTTTATTTGAAGGGTAACTGCAGCTTTTTAAAAAATATATATACAACAGAAATATTTCAAATTATCTGAAATTTGCAGCTTTATATATATGCTTTCATCACAAATGCACAGTAAAGTTAAAATGAAATCATTTTAGGAAACTTATTTCAAATTTATAATTATGTATTATTTGACTGGATGCCAGTTTTCTTTGCATATTATAAAAAAGAATTTTCTAATTTTCTCTGAATTTCTTTGATATTTTAAAGTTGAGTCAGTGGTGTTTCTTTATATAACAACAAAATATACCATTAGTCTTCATCTTTTAATTATTAGCTATCCCTGTTAATCAAATGGTCGGAAATTTTCCATGTTTATTCATGAGCATAAATATTGATGATATGCATCAATAATTCTATTTAGTTTCTTTTTTTTTTTTTTTGCTTTTCCTTTTAGCTTAAACATGTGTAAACATTCCAGAGCTAATAGTACTGCTAGAGATATCTGGAATGCCTCATTAAGAATATGTTCTAAAGCAGAAAATTGATATACAAATTTTAGTAAAGCTCTGTAATTTCTAAATTAAAATATTAATATTACAGTAATAAATTACCAGAATTATGTCAAAATATTAAAAGTAAAAATAAGTTTTAATATTTAAATTATTCAAATCTACCCAATTATATTTTAAATACAACTTTTTTTTCTTTAATAAAGTAAAAAATAAAATGAAAATAAGTCTTTCTGCATAAAATTGTGCTCTATATTCAAAAAGTGTATAAAATCAAAAATAAAGAAGATTAAAGGCATTTTGAAGTATTTAAAAGATTTTTCATCAAGAATTCAAATCAAATATTTGCCTTTTCCTGTTCTGCTTATAGTTCCCAACAAACATAAAAAAAGGCTTTAAATTCCACTCCTTTTATTTAAAAATGTATGCTATTTTAGATTTAATTATACTTGAACCATAGAATTAAAAGAATAATTTGTGAAAATATTTTTTCATATATTAGACATAATTTTCACTATTGGGTTATTTATATAAAAATTCCTTTTTGAAGAGACTGAACTGTGTCAGCATCTATTTCTTAATTTATTTTTCTGCTAACCTGCATAACAGTTGAGTAGTTACGTAAATGGTTTAAATTTCTAAAATGTAAATTTTAATATTTTACATTTAAATATGTATTTCTCTTGTGTGTGACTTTAAATGTTTTCTAACCTTCTGAAAGTCGAACTTACCATGCTTTTTAAAATTCTTTTTCACCCTAGTTCTAAGTTTTTTCACTGTGTCACTTATATTTTCTTTACTTGCACGGGGAGCATGCATTTCTGCCAGCAGCTGTTGTTTAGCTATGTTTTTGTTTTCAAACATTCTAAATATTTTGCATTAGGTTTTTTTTTTTTTCCTGTTCGACTAGCAGAAGTTTGTGCTTATTTTTTTTTTTCTGGAAAAAGTAAAATAAAACAGATGTTCTAGTTTTTTATTTATGTAAAATTAAGGTAGCATCTTGGCTAAAACAGCAATAATTTTCTAGTGCTTGCATGCAAATCAATTGTCTTCTCATAATATTGGAGTATATTCTAAATTTTATGTTTTACTAAAAATGCTGTGCTATTAGCAAAAAGTTAGAAATCTATTTCAGCCTTTACAATTTTTGTTCTCCCTTTTTTTTTTCGCTTTCCAAGTGGTGTGGTCTATTCCTCAACATGGCTTTAAAGACTGGGAAAATACATTTCGAATATGGAGTGGCAATGGTAAAATATTTCTGTCCTCTGGTAACAGTTTAAAGTTTTAACCACAATTGTCTTGCAATCCTCACTTATAAATTCTACTTATTTAAGATAAAGGTTTTAGTTGTAGATAGCTCTTTGATTTTAGTTTCATCTTCATCATCCATGAAAGCATTGACTGTATGATTTTTTAATTGCTTTGTTAGCTTTTCCCAAACATTTCTTTCTTGAAACATTTTTTATTTGAGCAGGTTTTTACTTGAAGTGGTAATGTGTAAGATTTGTGTTTGTAATGTTATTACTACTGTTTATCAACAACTACCATCTGTAAGTGCAACTTTCATGTTACTACTGAATGTGTATAGTAGAATTGTGATCTATACCACATGATATGAATTATAAATTGAAAATCAATATTCGAACACAGTTTTTATTCAGGTATTGTTTTAACCTCTTGAGACCTGAAGTTAAAATGACACTTCAAATTCACATTCATTGCTATTGTACAAACAAAATTACACCATAGATGACATAAAGAGCCATTTTTTCTCAAATTGATACTTTAGGGGACTTGTAATTTAGGCTCTCAAATACGGATCTAAAATTACTAACCCTTAAAATATCAATTTAATTATCAATAACTTAATTCACACAATAAAAAATTGAAGGGCTTTAAACAAGCAAATGATTTACAAATCCTGAAATTTTTATTGCAAAAGATTTAAGTTAAATAATTTTGAAAATTTCAACTTTCTTGGCCACACTGTCTTGAACATATTTTACAAACTCAAATAAAAATAACATTTATTTTTTGAAGAAATAAACATCAGTGCTGCCATTTGTTGGTTTTGTTCCAAAGCAAAGAACATTCAGCTATATAGAGGTAAAGTAAAAATGTAAAACAGTCAAACTGTTTAGTTTTTATAAAGAAAATAATAGAGGTCTGCATTTGTGTACCTGAGGTCTGAAGATATGACAAATTTTTTGTTAATTGAAGTCAATCAAGTAATCAGTTTTCTCATAGGACTGACTTGAAATGTTTATCTTAATTATTATAGTACATAATTTATTTTTTTTTTTTCAAATTTGAAAGTCTTCTGTCATTTATTTTATCTCCAGTAAAATTGGGAAAACATCTTTGATTGTGACAAATCAGTAGTTATTCCCAATTTTGAGATACATTTTTCACATTCACAGACATTCTCCAAAATTAAATAGTATATTAAGCAATTTAATTGAGCTTCTTTTTTTACAGTTTTTTAATATATCACATTAAATCTTGGTTTTATAAAAATTTGTCTGTGAAACTTCTTTCTCCTGACCATTTCATTGTTGTTGTTTTTTTTTTTTTAGTGTTCTTTGAATTACATATTATATAATATATGGGGTGGCCCTTCATATCATTAGCCACTAGATAATTCCTAAACCATTAATTTAGATGTATAGTTTCAATTGCTAAAAATTTTCGACTGTTGTTCTTCATCATTTGAAGTAAAATGGTAAAAATTCCATTTTTCCAAGACCAAAATTGACTAAGGCATGATACTTTGAAATTTATGAATTTTCATCATTTTCTGTCACTAAAAATATCTTTGAGTTTTTAGTATCAGAAAACACTGAAAAAATTCACTTTGAAAATTCAAAGTATCGTAATTCAGTAAGTTTTAGCCATACAAAAATGGAACTTTTTAGAGTGTGGAGCAAATTTTTTCTAAATATAACCTATTGAAACCAAGGGAAGTATTAAAATTTAAGTTTAGTAACTTTTAAAAAATTAATTATTTTTACATAAATTGATTTTCATATGATGAAGAAAAACATTTGAAAAAATTTTGCAATTAGAGCTGTACTTCAAAAATTAAAGATTTATAAATTAGTTATATTGGTCAAAGACAAGAAGGGATACCCTACCTTGTATATAAAATTCTAGTAGGTAAAGAAAGACCCCCAACGAAGGGCACTCCACCCCCCCCCCCCCCCCCCCCCGTGGTCCTATATCCCTCGAGTAGATAATTGGCCGTCAAAAATCAACCCAACTCTAGTAGGTAAAATCCATGATCTTCTGCTTAAGCTTTTAGTGGCATCTTTATTTCTTTCTAGGCTTTTAATCATCTTAATGCATTACTTACATAGAGAATCTCTGACTTGTTTATTGCAGCCTTTGTTTTCTTTGTATTACTGGCTTTTATTTTATGCTGTTTTTAGTTTCTTTAACAGAATAAAGAATTTTAATGTTATTTTTTGTTTTTTATCTGGTTAAAATAAAACAGTATGTAATATTTCATCCCAACCTCATATTAAATAATACTATTTAGGAATAAACTTATTTGTTTAAATTCTATTAATTAATAATTTAAATTCTTAAGATTATGGTCCATCTCAAATGGCTTGTCTAGGTCTGTTTAAATAAAATGCCCTTTTAGTTATTTTACATCGAAGCTTTAGGTAATCATTGTCTTGTTATATACAGTTTATCTGTGATGATCTTAATATGAACTTGATTCCCCTTCCCCTTGAGTCAGACCACCTGAACTTTTAATTGATGAAAATATTGCTTGATAAATTGAAGTGCATTGATATTTTAAATGCACTTTACTGATAATCGAAATATAAATGATAAATTGCTCCTTTTTATTGTTGTAAATTTTTTGTCATGTTTAATTAAACACAGAATATTAAATAGAAAGTCATTCTGGTTAGTCTTGTTAGTGTCTGTTTTCTTTGCAATATCTACACTAAGCAAGATTTCTAAGGCATGTAAAAGTTGTTAAAAAGAATAAATGTTTTCTTTCATTAAATGTGCATTTAAACACTCACCAGTACTTTTCATTAAAAAAAAAATTCTAAGCTGGTTATTTATATTTCTTTTGAGAAGTAAAGACAACAAACTACCTCACACTAGCAGCTATGTCAGTTTCACATATCACAAACTATTAATTGTTAGTAATGCATTTTAGTTCATCATATTGTTTCTTCAAAAAATTCAAGCACGGCAGTTGGCTACATTCAATGTATGTGTAACTTATTTAAATCTATTCATAGACTTAAAATGAACTCAAATACAGTTGAACCTGGTTAATACGCTTACAGTCGGTATGTGACCCCACTTAACATGTAGATTTTTTTCTGATCCCTTGAAGATTGCAAGTAAGGCTAATGCAAAAATATCATGTTGAATGTGTGAACAGTTATTTCATGATCCCGCTTAATAATTTTCAGTCTTTTTGAAGGAAAAAAAAATTATGCTTAGGACGCAAATTCATTGATATGCAAATTGCTTCTCTCTTCTTGAGTGTTGCCAATTAAGCAGATTTTTTTTAATTCAGATAAAAACACTGTTTTCAAATAGTATTATTTATTTTATTTAATAACAGATTATTAAATTACTAATGTGAAAATTACTAATCGGAAATAGTGATAGATATATAAATAAAAGAAAGTCCCACTAAATTAGAAAAACTGCAATTCTTCATAGATCCTGCCTCCTACCATTCTTTGTCTGTCACTTCATGTATGTTTTTACTGTAGTAGAGATATATAGATGAATTCAGGTTACTTAGACATGTCATAAAAATTATGATTAATGATGATGATGCCTGTTAGTGAGGTTTTAAATGCACATTATATAACTATTGTGTTTTAGAATGCACATTAAAGGCAACAAAAAATGAAACTCATAAAGATTAAATAAATATGACTGCAGTTGGATTTTTTGTTTTCTTTATTTTTTTGCTATGCTATCGATATAACAATATTTTTTACACAAGATTAATAATGATAGTTTTCTCTTATATTAAAAAAGAGGACAGATTATAATGGTGCTCATTATTACAATTACTAAATATGATTTAAAAAACTGGGTTGTGCTTCAAAGATTTAATATTTTTTTTTCTGTTAAAAAAATTAGTAATAAAATTATTTTTATTGTTTTACTTTTGATTGCAATGTATTAATCGACAATAAAGCCATGTTGGAATCAATATTTATTTTCCATTATTTCAATCTGTCCTAAAAAGAAAAGATTTAAAGTGGAATACAATTAAATTTAATGTAAATGTACATAAGATATAATTTTTGACCATAAACATATAAATGAAAGCTCTAAAGCTCATTTATAATGATTAAATGTGCAAATAAGCCCAGTTCCTGCAATGTTATACAAATCGCATTCAATATGTGACTTTTGTCCACTCCCTTGAAACTCATCTTAACTGGGTTCGACTGTACTTTTAAAGAACTAAAAGAAAAAAGGAATTATTTGGTACTATTGGAATAAATATTATGATTTATTAATAATTAATATACATCCAACTTTATGAAATTCAAACGGTTTGGGACCAAAGGATTTTTTAATTATAGATCACTGTTTAGTTTACAAATTTTTCTTTTTAGTCTGACTGCAAATTAGTAATTGTTTTTAAATATTTTTTTATTAAAGTTAAATACATATTCAATTTTCAATTACTGTTTTAATTTTTTTTTTTTATATTGACTCAATTGTCATTTAAGTTTGGGTTTATGAACAATAGTTATTTTTCTGTAATCTATGATTAGTCTTTAGTTCTGAGATAAATACGAGGGGCATAACATATTAAGTGGCATCTACCAATGTATCAAGTACAGGCAGGAACTTTTCCTATTAGCATTTTGTTGAGACTAATTCAATTCAGGACCGAAACTAGGGGGGGGGGCAGAGGGGGCACATGTCCCGGGCACTGCTTTAACAGAAGGTGAAGGGGGTGCCAAAATGAAGATTTTGTTTGATGTTTGATATAAGAATGTATATATATGTGAAATTTGTATAAAAATGTCTCACAGCTGAAAAATTTAAAAGGAAAACTGAACCAAATGCACCAAACTTTATAAACAGATAAAAAAGATCCATCTACAATAAGAAATTTCAAATGAATAAGAAAAGAACTGTTCTCTTATGCTTTTTTCACTCTCCCATTCCAAAAGCATCATGTCTATGCCTTTGCCTTCTATCTTTTAAATCACTTCCTATGTAAGAGAATCACTACCATTTTTCAAGGTCAGTCTCTATTGTGGGACATTGTCCACAATGGCTAACTACCAAACATGAAGCGACCCCTGTGTCTGACTTTTCTATTAGATAAAAAAATTCCATAAAAGCTGGTTTTTTTTTTCTGCTGAGCAGTGTTGAGCTTCCTTTCTTTTTTTTTTCTTTCGTCTTGACATGGGCGCTGACTACCCGGGACAATAAAAACAAACGGGAGGGGGAAAGCAAAAAATAAAGTTCTTAGTAAAACATTTTTTTAGATATCGATTAGCCTATACAAAAAAAAAAAGTTTAAAAAGATTAAAATGCAATTCGGTCCCTTTTGATTCCATTTTCAAGGTTTTAATGAATCAATGTTTCACAAAGCTGATTACATAGTTGTTTTATATATTTTAAATTTAAAAATAAGTTTTCCATTAGATACTTAGTAAAATTCTTTTTGTAAATTTACTTTGTGGTGGAGAGGGGGGCGGCAAAATCCATGTTTACCCCGGGTGCCAAAAAGGCTAGTTTCGGCACTGATTCAATTATTCTTACAATGTATTTCTCCAACCACCTAACGTTTTCTTTAATGCATAACTTAAAACTGTAATTGCTTTTTTAATATTTACATTTAGTTGTTCCCTTTTTAAAGCTAAAATGATCTTACTTTGTTATATAAAATACAGTATAACTTAAAAAATCTAAGTTTCTTAAAAAATTGGTTGTTGATAAAATCAATACCCTATTAAATTTGTTCTATGAGTTTAAATGTCAACCGTGATTTTCATTGTTTATATCCCAAAGTGGCATTGTGTAGTTGACCTCTTTAACTGCTGTAGATCTGCAGAGTAATATACTTGTTAACATAGACAAGACATGTTAACATAACACCAGAGCTGCAGCTCCACATGAAATTTTCAAAAGATATTTGTTTTTTTTTTTGTTTTTTTATTGCTGTTAATTTAATGCAGTATATAATGCAAACGCAAAACATTTTATGTCATTTCTGTAGAAAATTGTAAAATAACTATGAAAAACTAAGCAATTTTATGCCTCCAATACTTCTAAACTATTGCAGTCAGACGAGTTATTATGCATACACTATACCTTTTTTTAAATTATGTACCAATTGTATCAGTTTTTACTTCATTATGTCTCTAATAATCTATAGAAATGCTGAGCAATGCTAAGAGTTTTGCCATTAAACTATTGAAGTATTCACCTATGGTCTGGAACAATATATAAATTCTATACACTGATGTTTTGAAAATAGATTTTTATTTTTCTAATTGTTTCAATTTATTTAAATAACACATGTTTCCTGAAAATATTAATTTTTGTAATTTTTTTTTCTTAATTTGTTTTAAATCTGCCTTCTAAAAATTACATTCAACATCCACATAAAAGCAGACATAAACCACCGCTGTTTAATATAGTAAGAAGCGAAAAAGGGAGAAAAATTCTTTTAAAAATTTTAAATATTGCACTTAACACTTTGCTTTTAATATTAAAACATATTGCACCAACTAATTGAATGACAGCATAAACAGTGCTGAACAGTAGAGCAGCGTTGAGGGGTTTCCTAGTTGTCAGGCAACTTAACACCCAGGCTGTAGATATGATGTCTTACAATTTTAAAGAGCCTTTGGGAAAAAGAAAAGGTGTAGTTGTTTGCAACTACTAAAATAAGAAAAATTAATGATAGTTATTAGCATAAGTGCTTTAATTATAAAGAAAAATAGAAGTTAAATTTAAGTTTAAAAACTTGAAAAGTAAGTTAGAGTTATATTAAGATATAGGTATAGCTGCAGTTACAAGAACTACTATAAAAAAGAATAAAAAATGTTAAGAAAAAATATAAGTTAGCACTAGTTCAAGATTACACTCGCCAAGCTTGGGCAGGAAAAAGCAGTAAAGGAAGGCAGCAAAGCCACTACTTAACACAAAAAAAGGCACTAATCAGGGCAATATATATATATATAGATAAATAAGGTGTTTTTATTTTAATATAAAAAGGATGAGAAAAATTATAAAAATATAGACAGAAGCAATCTTATGCAGTGAACACAAAGCTCATGGGGATTCCATTATAGAGGAGTATTTTGGGCACTTTCGATGGTGCGGCTCGAAGACATCATAGTCAGAAAGCTCTGCCATGATATCATTTGGAAGGTCAATGACAGCATACAGTAAATTTATTTTTGTAAAGATAAGATTTTTGTTATTAAGATATAATTATGCTCAAAATGCCATGCAAATAGAAATTCAAGAGACTCACACATTTATTGTGTGTCAGTAAGCTTCATTGTGTGTCTAATAATCTGTAGAAAGGCTGAGCAATGCTAAAACTATGAGTTTTGACATTAAAACTATGAACAAAACCATCAAAAATCGATGTTAAAAAATAGTTTTAAAATGTTTAAATAAAAGTTTTAGAATGTCCTCTTCAATCATTGTTCGTTTCAAATTCATATCTTCTGAAACACATCCATTTTTTAAACTAATAAATTGTTATGGAAAGCCAGAGAAATTATTTTTACAATAATAATATACAACCCGCAGATGAGAGAGATTTTTAATGTCTTTAATTCATAATTTCTTTCTATAGTTTCTTCGTTCACTTTCCACAGTTGGGGGAATCTCTTTCAAAGTGACATACCCAATGGATCCTTGAAAAGATAATAAAATAATTTCCTTGCATATTCTGATAGAACATACATTCCAACCAATTCAACATAAAATTAAACTGAAAATCTGTCTTTTTGTTTGACAGATTTCATTTTAGGTTCCAATTCTAATCTCTATAATTACGAAATGAAAAATCAGTGAAAGTTGCATTATGTTGGCACAATCATATGAATTTTTCTCTTCAGTTTTAAAAATATATTTCAAGCTAAGCATAACGTAATTTTCAACGACTCAAACTTTGCATACCCGCTTTAAATGCATACTTTAATGCTTAACTACTATGTATTCAAATAAAAATGTTTTCTGTTTAATGGTTATAAAAAATGGCATCAATAACGTTATAATACATAAAGATAAAGTAAACCCAATGGACAATATTCACATGGTGTCACAATAAAAATGAATTTTTGTTCTCTTATAAAAATAAAGTAGATATGCATAAATTTTTTTTACTGAAATTTACCTTGTAAATGAAAAAAAAGTGTCCAAAAAATCATGTGCCTAAATATTTTTCTTTGCAACAATGGAAGTAATCGGATTGCCACCATTTTGAAGAAATTCCATAAAAAAAGTTTAAAATTAAAATATAAAAATGGGAATATTAAAGAAAAAAAAAAGCTAGTGTGCACACAAATAAACAGCTTTTATTTAAAAAAAATTATCAAATTCGGCTCAGTTGAAAGTTCAGGACAGATTAAAGCAGGGGTGATTCTGTTCTGAATTTTCTGAAAATTCCAAAAAAAAAATTGGCCATAAATTCGAAACGGCCATAATTCTGACATAAAATATATCACGTATTTCGACAAATGATCACCAAAAAAGATCAATTTCGCCAATCTTCGAAGAAAAATCGGCAATTTAGTCAAAGGATCGCGGGAAAAACCCAAATTTCGTCAGAGGATTGCAGGAAAAACCCGAATTTCGTCAGAGGATCGCAAAAATACGCAAATTTCGTTAAACGATCGTGAATTTCATCCAGCGATCACGAAAAAAAAGCTAATTTTGTCAAAGAATTGCGGAAAAACACAAATTTTGTAAAGGATCGCGAAAAAACTGCAATTCTTATCAAAAAATCGCGAAAAAAAGGCAAATTTCGCCAAAAAATCGTGAAATTTCATCAGAAGATTGCGAAAAAGCGGCTAATTTCATCAGAAGATTGCGAAAAACGGCTAATTTCGTCAGAAGATCGCGAAAAAACGGCAAATTTCGTCAAAAAACGCAAATTTTGCCCCCACACTGCTGTATTTCCAAAAATGCGATGTGAATTTCCGAAAAAAAATTTTCACTCAGAATCACCCCTGTATTAAAGATGTTGATTGCTCATGATGGAGATAATAATTAAAAAAAATCATGCTTAAAAATTGTTTTAAGAGCCACAATAAATGAGTAAATTTGGGTACAATTTTCAAACAAATTACATTTGAAAGTACATTTTTTCTCCTATATGCCGGTGTAAAAATTGAAAATGTGTGATGTTTAGAAGTTTAAAAACTTCCAATAGCGAAAATTGCAAAACCGAAATTTCATTGTCAAGTTTTGCCATTTGCAAAATGATGTCAGTGTTATGGATCGACACATTTGCCCTTTATAGTATTGATTGATGTATTTACCTAAGGTCAGGAACATCATATAAATTTTATATACTGATGTTTTGAAAATATATTTTTATTTTCTACTTCATTTGTTTCAAATCTGCCTTCTGAAAATTACATGCAACATTTGTATAAAAGTAGACATATGCTACCTCTTGTTAATATAGTAGGAAGAAAAAAAACATTTCATACAAAAATCAATTTTTAAGCATTGCACTTACCACTTTGCTTTTAATATTGAAACATATTGCACAATCTTAATGATAGCATACAATAATTTTATTTTTGTAAAGATAAGATTTTTGTTATAAAAATATAATCCCTCTCAGAATGCCGTAATGTAATTTGAGCATATAATTATGCTCAAATAGAAATTCAAAACACACTTAAGCTTCCAAGCAAACACGATATTAGGTTGGTCTGAAAGCAGAAAAAAAGAGGCTAATCAGGGACAGGAATTCCTCTTGGAATTGGGGTCTTCAACCATTATGCCTGAAACTTGTTACCTACCACAAATTCTGAAAGCTAATATTTGCCTTATTTAATTTCAAAATTTCTAATACAAACATGGCTATACAAAAATAGTGGTAGTTTGGTAGGCCACAGGTTGAAAACACCCACCTCAGAACATACAATTGAGTGATGAAATGTTTTGAAAAGGATAAAAAACCTTTAGTTAAAGGCTAGATCATGTCAGAAGAACCCACTAATGATTGATATCTGGTGCAATTTGGAGCTTTTCATCCAAAATACAGCCTGAAAATTACTGCAAAGATTGCAAACGCAAACTTTAGTCTAATGGACTATTGGGGGGGGGGGGGTTGAAACATGCTGGTTAAATGGGTCTCCCAAAATGCACAAAATAGTTATATATATATTAGGGATCACAGAATTCAACTCTTATGATTGGCAAAGAATATGAAAGAATTTTCAAAAGTCATTTCCATGGTAGGTTAAATAAGATTAGAATTTTAATCTGAAATAAATTCAATAAATAGAAATTTGTATTTGAAGTTCTACTTTGAAAATTGTATTTACATGTTATAGAGATTAATTTGTTCAACCATAACATATTAAATATTAACATTACATCTACAAACTTAAAGCTTTTCTTCTAAATTACAAAAAAAAAAGATTATATAATTAATATTCTTAATTTCTAGGTAATGCCAGAAGAATTTCTTATTACTAAAAAGTAATTTTAATATTAAAAGATAAACATAGAATTAGATAGTTTATTAGAACAGTTATGACACAGGCTTTTGAATTTATCAAACAAATCATACACGTTTTGAAAAGATTGAACCTTTAAAATCAGTTTTCTTATTTTAACTGTTATAGAATCAAATAGTTGAAATAAACTTATATTCACGTGATGTGTTTTGAAATCTTTTCATCTTAGAATGTTTTTTACAAATCACATATATGTTGATTTTGTTTGAGTCCTGTATCACATGAATTGTTCTTATCCTGAACCTGTAAATTAGGGGTGCACAACCTTTTTAAGAGAAGGGCCACTTTCAAAAATGTCTGGGTTGTCGAGGGCCACATCAGTCACACGAAGAGAATTCTATTTTAGGGAGATGTGTGTGTGTGAGGGGTGTTACCTCTCTAGGTTCCCCTACCCAGACAACATGTCCAATTCAGTTGGCAAGGATATATCAACAGTTTACGTTTGTATATATAACAAGGATTAATTTGAAAGAGTGATAATATTCCTGTACTTTATTTGGGGGAGTAAATTTTATTTTATTAAAAGTGCTAAAAAACAAACATAGGCATGAAAATGGCTGTTGCCGAAAAAAAATGAGAACTTTATGAACGAAGGGGGCAGGAAGAGCCGATCAACAACATTTGAGATTTTTACGGACCTGATCAACAAAATTTGTGATTTTCCTGCACTTGATCGATAAAATTAGCGATTTTTCCACACCGGATTGATGAAATTCCCTATCTTACCGCACCTGGTTGATGAAATTCCTATTATTCTGCACCTGATCGGCGATATTTGCGATTTTTCCGTGCCTGATCGACAAAATGGGCGATTTTTTCGGGCCGACCAACGAAATTCGCGATTTTTCGGATCCCAATCGACAAAAACTCATGATTTTTTTCATACAAGAACGACGAAATTTCTGATTTTTCCACCTCTGACTGACGAGATTCACGATTTTTCCGCGAACGATCAACGAAATTCGGGATTCTTAACTGACTTTGACGAAATTTGTGATTTGTTCTCGCGATAATCTGACGGAAGTCGCAATTTTCCCACAGCCAATCAATGAAATTTTCAATTTTTCCGCACATCATCGAGAAAAGTCGCATTTTTTCTCTGCCTGACAATGAAATTTGCAATTTTTCCAAGCCAGATCGACAAATTCGCGATTTTATCGTGCCAAACCAACGAAATTTGCGATTTTTCCGAGCCCAATTGACAAAACGCGCAATTTTTCAGTATCCGTTCGACGAAGCTTGCGATTTTTCTGAGCCCAATCAACGAAATTCGTGATTCTTGACTGACGAAATTCCCGATAAACAGACGAATCACGTGATTTTTCTGCACCTAATTGACAAAATTTGATTTTTCCACACCTGATAACGAAATTCATGATTCCTAACTGACTGACGAAATTTGCAATTCTTTCCCGTGGCAAATTGACGAAATTTGTGATTTTTTTCGCACGACTTATGAAATTGACTGACACGACTTGATATTTTCCTGCAGTCGACCAAGAAAATTCGCAATTTTTTCGCGCATCAACAAAATTGACAATTTTTTCGTGCCTGATCAACGAAATTTGTGATTTTTCCGTGCTTGATTGACAAAATTCGCGACTTTTCCATGCCCGATCAATGAAATTTGCAATTTTTCCGATCCTGTTCATCAAAACTCGCGATTTTTCCTTGCCCGACTTTTCCGTGCCCGATCAACAAAATTTACGAATTTTTTCCCCGCTTCAACTACAAAATTCATGATTTTTCAGTGACCGATCAAGATTTTGCGATTTTTCGATGCCTGACCGACAAAATTCGCGATTTTTCCATGTCCGATCAATGAAATTCGCTATTTTTCTGAGCCTTATCGACAAAATTTGTTATTCTTCTGCACCCTATCAACGAAATTTGCACTTTTTTCTCGCCCGATCTACAAAATTCCCAAATCTTAACTCACTGATGAAATTGGCAATATTTTCCAGCTGCAAATTGACGAAATCCACGATATTTTCTCGCGACTGACGAAACTCACTATTTTTCCGCAATCGATCAAGAAAATTTGCAATTTTTCCTCGCATCATCAACAAAATTTGATTTTTTTCGTCCCAGATCAGCGAAATTTTCAGTTTTTTTTCCATGCTTCATCGACCAAATTTGTGATTTTTCCGTGCCCGATCAAAGAAATTTGCGATTTTTTTCGAGCATCATCGACAAATTTGCTATTTTCCTGCACCCGATCAACGAAATTCGCAATTCTTATTTGACCAACAAAATTTTCAAATTTTCCCAAAGCAAATTAACGAAATTCACAATTTTTTCCTGCGACTTTTTGACAAAAATTGCAACTTTTTCCAGTTATAAATTGACGAAGTTTGCAGGCCACACGTTACCCCATCGCGGGCCACAGGTTGTGCATCCCTACTGTAAATTCTGTTTAAAGTCTGACAAAATAACTTCCATCAACCGAAAACATGACACATTTTAACTAAATTCAAAAATAAATTTATTCATGCCATATTTTAATGCAATTATAGAAAAATAGTCTATAATCATGTCTCTAATCTTAACTGTATCATTTATGAAAATAATATTAATTTTAAAATTAAAGGCATCCCATAAGTCTGTTCACACTTGAAAAATTCATAAAAATTAACAAATTATATTAGAGTATGGTTTACACCACAAGGCATGTCAGAAATTTTATGGCAAAAGAAAAAAAAGTGTTAAAATTTTCTTTGAACTATTTTGTTGCTATAAAAATTCTGATTTGGTGCATTTACTCAAAGAAAAGTCTTTGCACTTACAAGAGCTACATGAAAGTGTTTCTTTGACAATTACCTAAACTTTTGCAACATGGGATTGATGATTCATGTATCAGAAGTAGTTAGAATTGAATCTCTGAAGCATTTATTTTTAAATGCATCAGCAAGGTTTTTGATTCCAGTTTTCAGAGTTTAAGTTAAACTGAACCCATATTTATACTCATAATATCTTCGTAAATTGACAGAACTTGATATTTGAATATTAATGTATATTTCAACATATAACACTTGCTTTTAGAACAAAAAAATTGGCCAACTTTTACAGGTGCACATTATATGTCAGGTATAAAAAGGAAAACTTAAAAGGATTTAGATTCTTATATTAATGAACAATAGAAGACTCCAGAGTTCATTCTAGGTTCAAAAGCAGGCAGGGTGCACTTTGCCAAAAAGGGCACTTTGAAGTAAAAAAGAGGCACACTCATGAATTATTGTAAATTAGTCTAGTGTTTGTGTGTGTACATATGTATGTAAAATGCATTTACAAACTTTGATTTTATTGATATATTGAATTTACTATGAACACAGTTTAACCCTTTACTCTCACCTATGTTTAGTGTGACTAGACAAACTGATGACCATTTTTTGTACAGGGATCTCAGTGTTTGCCTTTTTAGCTACCACTATTTCTAAAGAATCTTCATGATAATTTGCACTGCAAATGTTGTGGAAATTTACCACAGAGATTATTGTTTAGAAATTGTAGTAGCCAAGAAAGGTGACCACTAAGTTTGCTGTATTAATAAGGGCCATTACCATGCAAAGTCACACTCAACAAATAAGTGCAAAAGGTTAAATAGTAGCATTTACAACATATTTGAGACACTTTTTTATCATTAGCATAAAGATTTTTTTCATAATCCAAGTTAAATGATTAGTCATTAATCAATAATAGAGGGTTCGTACACATTTCTTTAAATAAAGATCAAAGTTGGTGTGCAGGAGGAAAAGGAAAGGAATGTGGTGTTGGGAGAAATACAAAATTTTGGAAGGGGGAATTAAGATGATTATTTAACTACATTGTCACTGCAAAGTGCAAATGGTCGCCGAAAAAAATCAATTTTGTCAATCGTTCGTGTCCAGTTTCGTGAAAGGATCATGGAAAAAAATGGAAATTTCGTCAGAGTCACCAAAAAACATGTATTCCGTGAAAACATCACAGAAAAAACGCGAATTTCATTAAAGAGTCGTGAAAAAAACTCATATTACGTGAAAGGACTGCAGAAAAAACAAGAATTTCTTCAGAGTCTAAAAAAAACCCATGTATTCTGTCAAAGGGCCACGGACGAAACACGAATTTCATCAAAGGCCCTAAAAAAAAAACCACGTATTCTGTCAAAGAGCCGTGGAAAAATGCAAATTTCGTCAAAGGATCGCAGGAAAAATGCAAATTGCATCAAATGATCTCGAAAAAATATGAATTTCATGAAATGATTGCGAAAAAATGTGAATTTCGTCAAATGATCGAGGAAAAAACTCATATTCCATCAAAGGGCCATGAAAAAAAAGCGAATTTCATAAAAGAACCGCGGGGAAAAAAAACCCCGGAAATTTCGTCAAAGGGTCACGAAAAAAAAACAGGAATTTCATCAAAGGGTCATGAAAAAAATGTGAATTTCACAAAAAAAAAAAAAAAAAAACTCAAATTTCATCGATTGTAACAAAAACACTATTTTCATTAAAGGGGAGTGACAAAAACGCGAATTTCACTAAAGGGTCGAGGCAGAAATGTAAATTTCATCAAAGGGCCGTGGCAAAAATGCAAATTTCATCAAAGGGTCGAGTCAAAAACGTAAATTTCATCAAAGGGTCGAGTCAAAAACGTAAATTTCATCAAAGGGTCGAGGCAAAAATGCAAATTTCATCAAAGGGTCGAGGCAAAAATGCAAATTTCATCAAAGGGTCGAGGCAAAAATGCAAATTTCATCAAAGGGTCGAGGCAAAAATGCGAATTTCATCAAAGGGTCGAGGCAAAAAGGCGAATTTCATCAAAGGGTCGAGGCAAAAAGGCGAATTTCATCAAAGGGTCGAGGCAAAAACGTAAATTTCGTCAAAGGGTCGAGGCAAAAACGTAAATTTCGTCAAAGGGTCGAGGCAAAAAGGCAAATTTCGTCAAAGGGTCGAGGCAAAAAGGCAAATTTCGTCAAAGGGTCAAGGCAAATTTCATCAAAGGGTCGAGGCAAAAAGGCAAATTTCATCAAAGGGTCGAGGCAAAAAGGCAAATTTCATCAAAGGGTCGAGGCCAAAAAGGCAAATTTCATCAAAGGGTCGAGGCCAAAAAGGCAAATTTCATCAAAGGGTCGAGGCCAAAAAGGCAAATTTTATCAAAGGGTTGAGGCAAAAAGGCAAATTTCATCAAAGGGTCGAGGCAAAAAGGCAAATTTCATCAAAGGGTCGAGGCAAAAAGGCAAATTTCATCAAAGGGTCGAGGCAAAAAGGCAAATTTCATCAAAGGGTCGAGACAAAAAGGCAAATTTCATCAAAGGGTCGAGGCAAAAAGGCAAATTTCATCAAAGGGTCGAGGCAAAAAGGCAAATTTCATCAAAGGGTCGAGGCAAAAAGGCAAATTTCATCAAAGGGTCGAGGCAAAAAGGCAAATTTCATCAAAGGGTCGAGGCAAAAAGGCAAATTTCATCAAAGGGTCGAGGCAAAAACGTAAATTTCATCAAAGGGTCGAGGCAAAAAGGCAAATTTCATCAAAGTGTCGAGGCAAAAAGGCAAATTTCATCAAAGTGTCGAGGCAAAAAGGCAAATTTCATCAAAGTGTCGAGGCAAAAAGGCAAATTTCATCAAAGTGTCGAGGCAAAAAGGCAAATTTCATCAAAGTGTCGAGGCAAAAAGGCAAATTTCATCAAAGTGTCGAGGCAAAAAGGCAAATTTCATCAAAGTGTCGAGGCAAAAAGGCAAATTTCATCAAAGTGTCGAGGCAAAAAGGCAAATTTCATCAAAGTGTCGAGGCAAAAAGGCAAATTTCATCAAAGTGTCGAGGCAAAAAGGCAAATTTCATCAAAGGGTCGAGGCAAAAAGGCAAATTTCATCAAAGGGTCGAGGCAAAAAGGCAAATTTCATCAAAGGGTCGAGGCAAAAAGGCAAATTTCATCAAAGGATAACGATAAAAATACGAATTTCATCAAATGGTCGGTATAATAATGCGAATTTCATCAAAGGGTCGTGAAAAAAAACAGCAGCCTCTTTAGAAAACAACCGCACATACAAACATCTATGTTTATTACCATAGGTATAGTTTTTAATCTGAAATAATATATACTGAACTAACTTTTGATAAATCTGGCTAATCCAAACCCAATTTGCAGGAACCTACACTGAGCCTGAAATCGACTCGAACCAAAAACGGATTTAACCCGACTTGTTACAAAAATAGTTAGTGTCGCTAGGGGATTTCTCTGACCTCTCCCTCCTCCTCCCTCCCTCTTTCTGCAAGAATTTTTTTTTTTACTCAGAATCACCCCTACAAACAATTAATGTTGTTTTAACAAAAACTGCACACATATTAATGTGAAAGTTTTTTAATATAATAATAATTTAATATATTTCAAAATATATCTCTGCAAGTCATAGAGTGCAGAATAGCCACAAAATAATTTAGATTCTTACAGTTTATTAGAGATAATTTAGATTCTTTACTTTCTTCAGATATAGACTCTTTTTACTAATGAGGAAAAATTCTCGCGAAATGTAGACAATCATAAAAATCCAAATATCGCCAAAAATTCAAAAAGTGAGGAAGACAAAATTTACTATATTGGGCAAAAATTTAAAACCTAAATCCTTTTGCTAATGTGGAAAAAAATCGCAGCTAAAGATAAAAAAGAGAAATTGTAAAAAGCACATAACAAAATTTGCGAAAAATTTAAAAATTGCTGTACATATTGCACAATTTTTTTTCTGTTGAAAACAGGATAAAATTTGATATTTTGGTGCAAAAGATAGAAAGCAGATTCTTTTTAATAATGTATAAAAATCACATAAAAATTTCAAGAAAAAAGGATCTATCGGACTACATACATAGAAGTACCTTCTTGCAAAAATTTTTATTGCTTCATGCAGTAGTCTCTTCAGAACAAAGCGGTCACACTCGCTAGAGGTCTGCACGGGCTGAAATTTCTAGGCCCGAGTCCCGGCCGATGCAAAAATTAAAAGTTCAGCCTGAGCCCGGCCTGTACAGAAAAATATTAGCCTGGCCCGGTAAAAAAGTTAAAATCTCGGCCCGAGTGAATTTTTACAAGACATCGATTTTTACACCGATTTGGTGTAAAAATTTGTCTCATATGAGGTGTTCTGAACAAAAATATTTATCTTAAATTTTTTTTTTTAATGTTTATAATCTTCATTTTTATAGGAGTGGTGCAGGCTGGGATAGTTATTATTTTAATGAAACTCTATTTCTTGTTGTAAATGTTTCAGGCATCATTAATATTGCTAATCCATAGTCCATGTATTGAAATGTTAAAAATCTGAAAAATGCTATACAGTAAAATCTTCATAGATGGAATTGTATAGAAAAAAAAATGCATTATAGATAAGTTCCCTTCTTGGCAAATGTAAATGTATAATATGATATAATCTTTTCTTACGTATTAGTATATTAATTTTGCATAGATCAACACATTTTTCAGTTTAAAATACAATTCCGTCATAGGCATGTTCTTTTTTACACGTTTTACTATATTTTAATTTAGCTATATTTCAATAAGCGTAGAAATCTACTATCCTTTAAAAAGAATAAACTTTAATGTTCAATTGTAGAATAATGGCGATTTAAAAATGTATGCATTTTTTGCAAAAATTTTTGGGCAAGGCCTAATTTTACTGACCTTTGAATGGACCAGGCCACACCGAGACAATGATTTTCATATGGGCTGGGTCAGAACTAG
The DNA here is from genome assembly GCA_963932465.1 of Maratus speciosus. Lineage (NCBI taxonomy): Eukaryota > Metazoa > Arthropoda > Arachnida > Araneae > Salticidae > Maratus > Maratus speciosus. The sequence continues at coordinate 58,463,609 of OZ010796.1, read as the reverse complement.
GACTGAAAATTTTAGACAGTGAAGACAAAGAAATGAAACCAGTCCTGCCTCTGTACAGAAAAAATAAGTTAGGTTCGGCCCGATCCTTTAGGAAAAAGCAAGGCATGGCCCGTAAAGAGTAGTCGCTAGGCCCGGCCCGGTCCGGTTGGAAAACAGTGGAGACCAGGCCCGAGTGCCGTGAATGAAAATAGGCCCAGCCCGCGGGCCGGGCCGTGCAGATCTCTGAGCATACACACTCTAGAGTGTCTGCATGGTCCAGACCTGGACCGAGGAACATACTCGGCCTGCCCTGCAGGTCAGTCCGGTCCGATAAAATGAAGGAAAACTTTCAAACTGGCCAGGGCGGCAATTAACAATTTTTTAACCGCCCGGGCTGATAAAAAATAACGGGTTTGTTTTTTCACTGGGTTGGGCCGGGCCAAAATAGCTTTCGTTCGGGCATGGCCTGGAAATTTCGACGTGTACAGACCTCTAAGTCACACATGAAAAAATTTCCTACCTCATTTATTTCCTCCTAAGATAATTTATTAAAATATATTTCCAAAGATTCCATTAACAAAAGTTCAATATCACTATTTCAAAAAAAAAAAAAAAAGAGGGAACAGTCATGTCCCGGCTCAGCCCGAGTATATATAAAAAAAAAATGTAATCCTGAGCCTGGCCCGAGTCTGCTGAAAAAAATTTATCCCAGACTCAGACATGGTGTAACTGCATCCGATGCATATTTCTACGCTGGACATGTTAAAAATTCTGTATGGATATTGTCAAATTAACATCGATTCGTGCAGCACATTTATAATTTATTCTCGGCGGAATCCAGTTCATTGAAAATTGTTCATATTTTGTCGGCTTTGTGCCGTTTAAATTTGTTATATTGGTCCAGTCACCTGCTATTTTTTCGGGCCATTTCTCAAATTCAAACAGACTACTTTCTGACCCATTCTTGAATTCATTTTGTTCATCATTGCAAGTAATTGGCATGTGCTCTAACGAGGAAACTGTGAAATCGAATAGTTTTCCCATTTTTTGATAAAGACAGAGCATCTAACAAAATTTTTCTTTTCAAAGTTGGCATTTTGAATCCAATTTCCGAAGCATGACAACTCGATAAAGGGTGTTAGGAGACAACAATTGCTTACAACATAAGATAAAATTCATCTTTTGAAAAATGAAAAACTGCTATTCGATTCTGAACTGCTTCAATAACCATGCCTGCCAGTTTCATGCTTTTATATATAAAACTGAGTCTGTGAATATGTCTAAAAAATTACATACTGTTGAGCTATGTTTGGCCAGCCTGCACAGTTCAAAAATTAAAATTTTGGCCTAGCCCAGGTGGTGCAAAAATCAACTAAATCAGGCCCCATCCCGACTCAATCTCTACAAAAATTGCAATTTTTCTTAAGGCTCCTGTCCCTGCTGGTGAAGACACTCACGAGCTAATCCTATGGGGAGGGATTTTTCTAATATCTCGTTTGCATTTCAACATTTTAAAATAATATTTTTTGCATTGGATAGCCGAGATCTGTCTCTACATCCTGTTTTTTCGATTTTGGTTTCAGATACTTTTTTGAATGACACTTTCATTTTCAGAACCGGTTTTGAAAGTGAAAGTAACTTTATAAAAAATATTTGCGACCAAAATCGAAAAAATAAAAAAGGTGCGATGCAGAGACGGACCTCCGCAATCCAATGCAAAAAACATTATTTAAAAATGTCGAAACGCTAACGAGATATTAGATAAATCCCTCCCCATAGCATTAGCTCATGAGTGTTTTTCGCCAACAGGGACAGGATCTTTAACATGCAATTAAGATTATTTTAAAGAATACTGCATAAATATTTATGCGAAAATTTTACAATATATTTCAAATTAATGCCATAGAATACGTAGCAACATTCATGATCTCTTAGACCTTAGACTAGTAGATTCAAATAAGACTTTTTAAAAAAATGTAGTTTGAAATAGAATAAAACAAAAAGAAGTTTAAAAACATAACTTTCAAAACACTATGTTGCGGTTGGGTTTCAGGTGAGCTGTAAATAGTTTTTGCGGGTTGATTTTATGTAGAATTTGCAGGTTGTAACGAATTGCTAAGATTTTAAATTGGAACAAAATTAACTGAAAACGAAACTTATTTTGAATAAAAACTTGGTCCAGTTAATTAAATTCAGGACCAGATATCTGCACGGGCTGGCCAGGCCTATTTTCATTGACGGGACCGGCCCAGGCCATACTTTTTTCTGAAGACTCGGTTTGGGCCTTACTTTTCTTCTGAAGGATCGGGCCAGGCCTAACTTATTTTTTCTGTACAGAGCCGGTACTGGTTTCATTCCTATTCTGCCCAAAATTTTCAGTCCTAGTTTTGACCCAGCATGTATGAAAATCATTGTCTGTCTCGGCATGGCCTGGTCCATTCAAAGGTCAGTAAAATTAGGCCTGCAAAAAATGGATACATTTTTAAATCGTCATTATTCTACAATTAAACATTAAAATTTATTCTTTTTAAAGAATAGTAGATTTCTACGCTTATTAAAATATAGCAAAATTAAAACATAGTAAAACGTGTGAAAAAGAGCCTGTCTATGACAGAATTCTGTTTTAAACTGAAATGCGTGTTGATCCATGCAAAATTAATATACTAATACGTAAGAAAAGAATGTATAATACATTTACAGTTGCTAAGAAAGGAAGTTGTCTATAATGCTTTTTTTTTTCTTTTCTATGCAATCCCGTCTTAGAAGATTTTACTGTATACCATTTTTCAGATTTTTAACACTTCAATACATGGAATATGGATTAACCGTATTAATGACAACTGAAACATTTACATACAAGAAATAGAGATTCATTAAAGAAATAAATATCGCAGTCTGCGGTACATCTATAAAAATTAAGATTATAAACATAAAAACAAGTTAAGATAAATATTTTTTGTTAGAACTCCTTGTACGAGACAAATTTTTAACCAAATCGACGTAAAAATCAATGTTTTGTAGAAATTCACTCAAGCCAAACTTTAAACTTTTTTACCGGGCCAGGCCAGGCCAATATTTTTTTTTTTTTACAAGACGGGCTGAGATCAGGCCGAACCTTTAATTTTTCTATTGGGGCAGGCCGGGTCGAATTTTTCTTCTATGAGTCGGGCCGGACCTGGAAATTTTGGCTCATGTAGACCTTTATTGGGCACACAGATTTTTTTTTGAGCAAGAAGAAAAAGGATGGAAATAGTAAACTTTTATCTTTCATTGCAGAGCTTGGTGTTTTGTTTCTTTCGTGACATGTTTATATTATAAAACCACCACTTAAGAATATGTGACATTTTGAGTCATCAGTTGAAATGAAATGAGGACCAATTATTTCCGATGTTAAAAATAAACCTTTTACAGTGAAGCAAAACAGAATTAATGAATTTTTGATGAATCAAAGTTTGAAAAGTAAAAAAATCTGCGCTTACTGTCGAGGGTCTTCAAACAAAACTAAAAGATTTTTCTCCTTGCAAAGAAAGAAAATTAGTATTTAACCCTTTCAGGCCCGCATTTTTATTTACGAGAGGAAAAATCTGAATTTCTGAAATTAAGGTTATTTTTAGCTAATATAAACATAAATATCATTTAAAAAATTTATTTAACATTTTTTAATAGTTTTTTTAAACGATGTCATTTGGCATCTTTGGGACCAAATGGGAATATTACATGAATTGCTCATGCTGCCATTTGGCATGATTGGAATCAAAAGAAAAGAAAATATACATTCAATTTTTAATGTGTATTCATTTTTTAATGTCCATTTCATGTATAATTGTATTTACTGAAGTTCCAGGCTTTTAGCAAGAATAGAGATTTGTTTGATGCACTTAGGTTGTGTTGGTATTGTTCATTACAGCCGATTATCCACATGAGAGGTATATGCCCAAGGGAGGGATGCCCCCAGTGGGGGTCTTCTTAAAGGAACCTAGCCCGTATTTATACAAGGATATCCATGATTCGATGAAAAACACGAAAAACTCCGAACAGTTAGACCGACAAGCGTAATTGGTTCCGAACCAGCACTCCCTGTCTATGAGCTTTGCCAGTGGAATCTCTCCGTCACTTGATACACTAAGTTATCTGTAATTTATTCATCACAAAATAATCTAAGTACTCATAAGGACTAAAATTTCAACAGGTGGCAATGCAGAAGTTTCTCTAAATGTCGTGTCAAATGATTCAATATTCTTATCTTCTAATTGATCTGCATTTTCAACTCCTAATACTTATTGCCTACAGAAATAGTAACTGGGCCGACTGAATCATTTGTATCCAGATCAAGAATATTGAAAATTGGGCGTCCACGTAAAACTCCGAACAGCTAGGCTGATGAGCGCGACAATTGGATTGGGCAATCACACAATCAATTGTTGCAATAGTGCACGAAATCATCTGCATTTGATAGATTGCGTGCACTTTCACTGTCCTCTTCGTCAGATTTTTCAATTTCTGTATCAGAAAGATCGCCATTCTTTAGTAAATAAATGGCTCTTTCTATGGATACAAACTCTTTTTTTTTCGTTTTGGCATGATAAATAGTAAAGGATTTTTTTTTTTCCTTTAAAAAAACTGCCAAATCAGATAAGAAATCAAAATAGAGAGTTAAGTTGAAAATATCTATCAAGTCCCAATGATGCCATTTGGAATCATGTATATTTACTATGTATTGTTACTGAAATAAAAATACAATTGTTGAATTATTAATACATAAATATGTACTTCATACATATTACAACTTATATTTTAAAAAATTGTAATTTAAAAAAAAGGAAAAGTGTGAATAATATTTTTTTTCACAGTCATGTTTTCACTTCACGTTTTAAAAGGAAATCAAGCAATACTTTTCAGTTTCTGGCACCTCTGCTACCATCTCTTGAGGAAATAAAAAAATACTACTGAAAAGACAGAAAACGTGTCTTTTGAATGACACCAAACAATCTCAGAGATTTCGTTTTTAAATATAAAAAAAAAAATTCATGAAAGTCATGATGCCATTTGGCATCACTGGGCCCGAAAGGGTTAAGAAAAGGTTTGCACATAGTTTCCGCACATATAGCATTACAGTCCCAGAAAGAGCATAGGATTCTGAAATATTTTTTATAATTAATATTTTAATAGAGAATTATTTGTTTTCCGACAGAACGGCATTTTTTTTTTTTTTACATCCTTCGCTAACATAAAATGATAATTATTTTGATATTTGTCTATATGCTTTTCGCAGAAGTTTTAAATTCTGTCTGTATGAAATATACATATTAATCTTTTGGGGGTTCTTAGCTTTGAATACAGCATTCGATGCCAAACTATAATATTAAGAACTAGAAACAAAGAAACTGACCATTTCTGTGAATTTCTAGCATTTCTTTCCTTTTATAAACGACTTCTATGGACAAAGCGTACATTTTATGTTTCCGGTCATTTTCTATGTCTCAATTTTGGTCTCAACCCATGGCCCCTGGTGACTACTCCATTATCCCTCAGAGATAAATAGAAAATATATCGATAATCTTTTTTATTGTTAACATTTCAGCCGAATTTTCAGCGTAGCAGAGAGAGAGAGTAATTTACGACTGCATGGTTGGGTTTCAGCTGAAAATAATTAGTGTCTGTGTAGAAGAGGGGGGGGGGAGGGTGATAAACAACAAATTGGACTTAAGATGGGGTTAGGGGGTTATTTAATGTTTACAAGCACTTTACAATTTGTTTGAAATAAGGGATGAAATTTACTTAAAGGGTTTTTTTTTTCAGCCAATTTTTCGCATGATAGGGTTCACAGGGCAGGACTTTAGGGCAGCAAATTTTGTAAAGAAGGGCAGGCAGGTCGGCCCACCCCACAAAAACACCTAGAATGAACTCTGAAGACTGCATTATTTGAATGATTCCAAATGCTTTGTGAGGTTTCAAATAGATAGGCTTGGCAGTAGTGTAACTCTTTACTTTGCATTGGCTTATTTTCTTTGTTTGTACCAGTTTATACTTTTTAATGCTCCTTATTATATTTTAATGGTATATATCTCATGAAGGTTTCTTTGCAAAAAATAGGATATGCAAAATAAAGCAAATATATTTAAAAACAGAAAATTTCATTCTCAAATCATAGGTGTGTGTTGTGTGTCCAGAACATATTATACACTGGAATACAGTGAATTCTTGTTATTGCATCTCTGCTTAAGACATACCCATGGTTAATGTGGGCAATCTCATTTCACCTGTCATATTCTATTTAATGGTAAGGACATCGTTTAATGGGGATTTCAGTTAGTGTGGACAAAAAATGACCTCCCTTGCATGTTCGCACTAACAGCAGTTCACTATGTTTGGTAGTTGTTTTGGTTCATTAATACAAGACATCCTAACAAATTTTTGGTTTTAGGCACATTAGCAGACAGTGTCACATTTGTCACTGATGATAGGATTGCCAGATTGTATGTTTCTCCTGTTAAGTTGTATGTTTGTTAGGCTTTTGTGTGTTGTACATTTAAACTTTTCCCGTAAAATTATTTATTTTTTTAACATATCTGTATTTTAATAATTTCAAGAATTTTTCTCAGTTTTACATTTATATTTTTTCTTCCAAATTTTCACTTTTGATGTACTTTTTGCCACAAAAAAAAAAAAAAAAAAAAAAAAAAAAAACTGCCTGCATGTGCATCAAGTGAAAGAAAGAATAATTTCCAATTAGCACAACAATTATTTGAGTATTTGTCTAATATTATGAGTACATAAATGAAACATTAGGGGGGGGGGGGGATGACTGAAAAATTAGTTAGCGTAGATAGAATAATGTAATACAAATACAGTAGAAAATGATTATATTTTGACATCTATTATGTCACACAAATTTTGTTGCTTTTTTGCCCCCCCCCCCCCCCCCTCATTTCCCCCTATGTCAGTTTGTCACATTTAAGTGATACCTTCTTCCCTGCTCCAACTCCATTTTCTGCAGCTATTAATTTAGAGTTAATTTTATACAAAAGAAAGTTATATATGATTGATTGCCTTCTGACATAAATATTGTAAAACCTTTAAGATTTTGTATGCTTTTAATTCAAACTATTAATATTCAAAGAAATAAAATATACCTCTAACAGAATAAAATATATATTTTTTTAATGAACTTTATTATACTGCTTGAAAATAATGCCTACAAATTGTTATATTGTCACCATGTCACAATTTGTTAACACCTTCCCTCTTGAAGTGTGACATACATAATGGATTACTCCTAAGTATTAATTAATGCACTGTTTTGAAGAAAAATTTTATTCAACAGTGATATAAAAAATAACAATAGAGATACAAAATCTGAACAAACTAATTAAACTGGGAGGCAGCAGCATAGACAATCACCTCATCGAGTTCATGGCTGAAATTCCAGAATTAGTTGAAACTCGATTTGCATATTAAAAAACAATCGGTCTGCCAAGTCCTATCTTGATGGACAACACCTGAAAACCCGATTTTAGCGGTTGACTCATAGGTTTACCATTGTGTTTTCCTGCTCAGAGTCCTCCATGTTTTCCTATATTTGGGTGCAGGAAAACATAATGGTAAACCTACGAGTCAACCGCTAAAATCAGGTTTTCAGGTGTTTTCCACCAAGATAGGACTTGGCAGACTGATTGCGTTTTAATATGTGAATAGAGTTTTAACTCATTCTGGAATTTCAGCTGTGAACTTGATGAGATGATTGTCTGTGCTGCTGCCTCCCAGTCTAAATGTCAATAATTTTTGTAGAGAAAAATTTGGCAACCATAGCTTTCATTATAAATAATAATAAAATCCTCGATAAACACACATATACTACTTTGCAGTAACTCGTACTTAGCTACTATATATCACACTCAAGTAAAATAGACACAATAAGGGTCACCCAATATGCTGACCTAGGTAAATTATCACGACAGTGAAGTAGTTCTATTTTTTGCATAAGAACCAAACTAGACTATCTTTTTCACATGGCTCTTATATTTCTTTATTTTATATTTTCCATAATATAACTTATTGATAAGCTTAAAATAGCTTTAATTAGTTTTGTTTCTCTTTAGAAAATCGGGGGCTTTGTGATACTGATAAATATAATTCGAAATTTCAAAGCAAAATATTTTCATAATATGGAGTTACAAAGAAAAATAATTTTCAGTTCTACAAAATAAAATTGAAAAACTCATGAAGTTTCCTTACTGAATATACATTATATGGCTAAAGATGACCCGTCACTTGCGATTTTAGACATTTTGTTAAATATCTAGAACAATACATGAGGAATTAACCTGAAACTGTAGGTATTCAAACAGTATAGTATAGGTCATATATTTTCACGAAGATTTTTTTCCCAAAACCCCATAGGGGACCATCAACAAATTGAAAAATAACGAATATATTTTGGATAACCCTGTAAAAACTAATGTAGCAAAAGCGTTCAAACTCGAGATTATTAATAAGTGGCTTATTGTAATATACTCTGTTCATTTTTATGAGGATAGCATGTATACTCATAGAGAAATTAAGGTTTTTATAAAAACAGTCCCAAATTTCGCCAAGTTTTTTGCTTATAATTTGCAGAGTTCTTAAAATAAAAAAAGTTCTTTTCAGAAAATATGACAAACAACATTGTACAAAATACTCTGCAATCAGAATTAAAAAATAATAAAAATTGGATCAAAAATGAGCAGGTTTACTAAAAAATGTTTCACTGTGCATGTGCGAAAGCAATCAAAATATAATGTGCATAATGTGTTAGCTAAGTATATAGAGCAACTTTTGTGAAAGTCTCAAAATCATAGCTCATTCTTAAAATTATCATTGATAGAATAAGCTCTAAATCTGTTGTTCCCAAAAGGAAGCAAAAAGATGAGGGGTTGTATCCAAATATAGTAGTACGTGCAATATTGTGTACGCTATCTTGGCACTAGTCAACAGATATTTGATACAATCCCTTTTGCTTCTTTTTGGGAACAACAGATTTCGAGCTTATTCTATCGACGATAATTTTCAGAATTTTCAAGCTATGATTTTGAGACTCACAAGAGTTGCTCTATATACTTAGCTAATACATTATGCATATTACATTTTGATTGCATTCGCGCATGCGCAGTGAAACATTTTTTAGTAAACCTGCTCATTTTTCATCCACTTTTTATTATTTTTTAATTCTGATTGCAGCGTATTTTGTACAATGTTGTTTGTCATAGTTTCTGAAAAGAACTTTTTTTTATATTAAGAACTCTGCAAATTATAAGCAAAAAACTTGGCGAAATTTGGGACTGTTTATATAAAAACTTTAATTTCTCTACGAGTAATACATGTTATCCTCATAAAAATGAACACAGTATATTACAATAAGCCACTTATTAATAATCTCGAGTTTGAACGCTTTTGCTATATTAGTTTTACAGTGTTGTCCAAAAGATATTCATTCTTTTTCAATTTGTTGACGGTCCCCTATGGGATTTCACGGAAAAAAATCTTCGCGGAAATGTATTTACACACCTGCAGTTTCAGGTTAATTCCTCATGTATTTTTCTAGATATTTAACAAAATGTCTAAAATCGCAAGTGACCAGTCACCTTTGGCCATATAGTGTATATATATATATTTTTTTTTTTTTTCAACTAAAAATGTGTTCTGGTCTTTCTCAACATGACATCATTGATAGAAGCATACCATCTATCTTCAATTAAGGACACTTTGCAGTATAAGAGGAATGTTTAAGAGCCCATTGGACCTAATCTCAGTGCTGGACGAATGAAAAGCCAAGTAAATTGTACGATTTAGGCACAATATTGAAAAAGCATTTCAGTTTTCTGAATGAAAATGTACATTTTCAGTTGAATGTCTTTTTAAAAGTGACGTTTTTGCTAGTGAAACAGGGTTCGTATGCTTAAAGGACTTTCAAGCACCTTTTACCAGAATTTTCTTTAAAAAATATTTGACTTATTTAATGAAAAAGAAATCTATCTTCAGATATAGCGACCAGTACTTTACAAAATTTCTGGTACTAAAACACTTAAAATCCCCTGATGCATACAAATCCTGTGAAAGCATTGTTATGAGAATTTGACATCTAATTTTAGAGCTGGTGCAATGAAATACTCTGAAAATGATGTCATTTTGATGCAATTTTACGGGTTGCACGTTCATGCTTTTAAAAGGATTCTTTCTTTTAAAAATGATGTCAATTACCTTTTAGGGCCCTTCAGCCTCTTGATAGTCTTAAACACTCTATCTACTCAAATAAAAAATATATTTTCATTTTAATTGTAATAAAAAGTGACACCAATAAAGCTATAATGAATAAAGATAAAATTTCTCTGCAACAGTGGAAGTAATGAACCTAACACTATTTTGAAGACATTTCATTAAAAAAAAATTTAATTAAAAGTAAATTATAAAGATTGAAATATTTTCAAAACTAGCTAGTGCAGTTTTATCTGCAAACGAACAGTTTTCAGTTAAAACCTTAAAATTATTTAGTAGACAGTTCAGGGCAAATGATGAAAAAAGGGTCTGTATTTTAAATAAATAGGTTTGTTATTAAATTAAAAAAAAAAAAAAATCCTAGCAGCAAGACCTCCTTAGGCAGATGTCCTATGCATCTGCACCTATCGCAACTCCCTAAGGAGAGCTCTGCACAGATGAGGTCATGATTGATTAAAATTTTACTATCCAACTCACTCCAGGATTCTACTTTTTTTGTAATTTGTAACCTAATGATTAAAAATATCTCAAATATAAACATATCAAAATAATTAAGCCTTTTCTTCCTGGATTCCCATAGTTTTTACTTTTGTAAGCACTTTACTATGACTATTTCTGAATACTAATATTTTGCTCATTTAATAATAGAATATTCAACAATTAAATAAGACAAAGATTAGTATTCAGAAATAGTCATCGTAAAGTGAGCTGATAAAAATAAAGATCATTGGACCCTGCATATTTCCATTGTCTGATCTTTCAAATATAAAGTCTGTCAATAATGCCTTAATCCTACATGTAATACATGATGGTTAATCTTGTGAATCATGTTTATTTCATTTTTTAACTTATTGGGTATCAGTTAAAAATACAATTTTTGAATGAGCAAAATTATATTTTTACATCTCTTTAATTTCTAAAATATTGTGCATGTTGCAAGTTTATCTGTTTGTAATGTTCTTCTTTGAGTACTGGAAAGGTATGTCATTCCTCTAGTTCTTTTAAAAGTTTTTGCAAGCTTGTGTTTTTTTTTTAAATAATTTATTAATATTTAAAACTAAGTTCAATATTACAAATGTGTTTTGATGTTTTCACATGTGCTGATTTATTTATTTTAGTAAATCTTTCTTCTTATTTCTTTAATTCAGATGTAACCGATGCTTCTTCAAGTATATCTTTTTTTATTGGTATATGATTTTCTTTTTGCATTCTAAGTTATTGAGCTAAATTTTTTATTGCTATTGTTTTCTTACTATTTCATTTCTGTTCCCTTGTCATATGCTATTCTTTGTTTCGACTTTTTGTTTCATATTCTGTTTTAATAGATGTAAAAAGTGTTTTTAATTTTCACTGCATATTTTTATATAAGTGACATAGTTATAACTGTTTTTATATTCATTAGTTTAGCATAATATTAATATAAAGCTTTATATGATTAAGAGTTTTATTAACTGTTTTAGCAGTTTTTTAGCTATCTTTAAACTTAATTTTAATTTATAAAAATCCATCTTGGGATTTTCATTCGATATTTTAATTTTATGTAATTTTAAAGATATTTTAATTTTTTCATTGTTCAAACAAATGATAAAGCATTTTTATAATTTTTTTTACACTATTTTAAAGCATTATTAGTTATACTTTTATCAGTACTGCAAATTTATAACACCAAAGAAAAAGTGTCTCATAAAAACATACAGGTAATTTTCTCCAATTTTGAAACATTCAAGTTCAATACAGAGACTAAAGATGCTATCTAAATGTAACAAAATTTTAGATCTTCTATAAGTCATCAAGTAACACTTTTTTTATCACTGTAGTGAAAAAGAAATTTGTAAAACTTTCACCCATCCTAATGAACAGAATAAGTTTTTGTTCATTGTAGTTATTCTAAGGGGGTGGCAAAACAAACTATTTTATATGAAATATTAAAATGCATTTTGAATATTACGGCTTGTATATACAGTAAATTCTGTCAAAACTGCAATTTTTTTTTTTGCAGATTATAAAAATTCATAGGTTGTTTGTTTATACTTTTCTGTTGCAGATACAAAGTTACCTTTATTAATGCATGTATGAATGTCAAAATGGAAAGATAAGGATTTAAAATAAGCTTGCAACAAAATATATGATCAACATTTAAAAAAAGCTTATCAATTTCATAAAAATTAAAAATGTAAGCATAATCAAATAATGCAAAACCATATTTAAATATGCAAGTCCAAATACACATTTTTCATTGATTATTTTAAACTAGGCATTAATGTTATTATTGTATTGCTTTAAGGTTTATGTTTGGAAATTTTATCTTTAAAATTGTGCAAAAATGTAATTAATTTCCTGTTCAGAAATGACTGTTTTCATAAAAAAAGTTTATTTTTTTGAATTATTGATTTAATTAATCATTTAATTATTGTTCAATTTATGGTTTGGAGAAAAGCTAGTAAATTGAAATTAATGAAAAACAAAACAGTAACTTTCTGTAAAAAATAAAAAAATTTGCTGCTATCAAATTTTTTCAAAATTTTCAGTATAAATTTCATTGTTTACTTCTGAATATGTATTGTAGATTATAGGTCTGCAGATTAAAGGCAGTGGACTGTATATATATATATATATATATATATATATATATAAATGCAAGTTTTAAATTAAAACTCTCGAATATTTTTGAGGACTCCAAAATCTGGGGTTCTAGCCATATGTCTACTGTGCCTGTGCCTTAATAATCAGGCTCTACAAGTACTTGAATGTAGCATTAAATAAAAATTGAATGATTAAAATCAACATAAGCAATGCTTTTTTTAAAATTATGTTAGATTCTCTTTTTGCAAAACAAAAACTAGTAATTTTGTTGTAATTGAGACTGGACTTCCTGATGCTTAAAAGAAAATACTGCACATATATTCATATTGTACTACATAACTTCATTTTCATCATATCAGTCTTTAATTTACATAAATTTCATGCTAGCCATATATCTTAAAATATGGTTAGTCATGTGGTTATTTCTCTTCTATAAACATTACATTTTATGATGTTTTGTTATAGAACAAATGCTAATTCCTCTTTAATATTTTTGTTTTAATAGAGCACCTCTGATATATTCTTTCAAGTCATTCACACTGGTACTGAACTTTACTTATGCATTATAATGAATAGGTTAATTGGGTATGTTTGTCAAACATGTTTGCAATAATATTGTTTGCTCTTGATGTACATTAAAGAACATCTAACATAGTTAAACTTTGATCCAAGCACATATAATTAAAATTACAACTTCTTGTTGGAATATAATTTAATGTTAGTAATTATCCATACACCATGGATAAAAGTACCTGCCCAAAGTTGAAGCGTAATGCAGTTGAATATCATATAATTATATGAATATGATAAACCAACAGTATTACAGGAAAGGCTAGTGCTCTTAATGTTTTAACTGCAGAACTCATGCATATTAGGATGATATGAAATCTTTGGGGTTATGTATATGAAGCCTTCAGTTTAATTGCTGAATAAATTTTTTTAAATGGTGGTGTAAAATTAAGCATTTTATAAATTTTTAAAATTATTTTAAAGCAATGTCAGGCTAAGTAGTACTTAATTAATGTATATATATATATTGGTTGTTTTGTATTGCATTCTGTAGATTATCATGCAGTGCTTACTTTTTAAGAAATTTATGTATTTATATAAATGTTGATGTAATGTTATTTAGTGTTATATATTTAGATTTTAGTTATTATATAATATATTAAGCAATATATTTCTTAATTTCACATGTATCTAACCATTACATTAATATTGTTCAAAAATGAAAAAATTGCAGTATCCAATTTCTGCATCATTTTTCTTGAAGAAGTTTGATAATAATAAAGTATTTTAAATGAAGCTTTCTTTAAGGCTTCATCCTCTGTGGATGCTGATATTATCTTTTTGCTAATTTCTTTGATAGTTTAAAAAAAGACAATAAAATTGGCATTTTGATGATTTTATAAAACATCTAATCTTACTTTGTAATGTTATTTCTGGAAGCAGAAACATTTTATCCTGTAATGTAAAGATGTTCTTTATTTGGGTTCTTTCTTGTAACTCATTAGTGTGATCTAGAATTTTAAGGCTACTTTTTATGAAGAAATAGTTTATTCTTATTGTAACAAGATACTAAAAAAACTTATGTTGTTAATCAACTAGCTTTAAAAGAATAAACATTTTTAAGGATAATTTTTAAAAACAGATAAGTGAGTAAGGGAAATTGTTTGACATCTGATTATCTTATCTTTATATTGTTAATTTTTATTCAGTTTTTACATTTTGTAGTTTTCCTCTTGTGATAGATTAACAATTTACTGTGATGTTTGTGGAAATATATCCACACACACACATACTTTTTGAAAGTTAAAAAAATATGCATATTAAATATATTTTGTGATTTTAAAATTTTACCAATTTGAGAAATTCCAATTATTTTTTCTTTTAAGTAGAAAGTTCAAATCCTTGTAATGTTCATGAAGTACTTGTTCCAAGGCTATATTTTCTGCCAATAATCCTTCTCTATGCATTTGTTAGAATTTGTAATCCGTAATAGTAATATAATTTACATATAAATAATCAAATTTAGTTTTAAAGTAATTCACTAATAACTTTTGATAACTAAATAAGAGTTTGATTCAGTCTTGGTAACATACAATACAGTTGTTAGCTGGTAAACTTGCTAACAACTGCATGCCATTACAACTGTTTGGCTGTCATATTAAAAAAAGTAAGTAAATATATAAATTTCATAAAAAATTGGGACATTATTTTATTCATGTAATAAATGAGTAATTCTTTGACAGGTAGCATTTAGTTGTTTAAATTTTCAAAGGACAAATTTATCATCACAGTTGCTTTTGAAATGAATGTGTCAAAGCACTTTAAAGATATAACAAAATCCTTTTATATTATTGCAAATAAATTGCAATCTGCTAAAAGTAAATACAAAAGTTAAAGCACATTAAAGGTTTAAGTTAAAAAGCTGTTATAATTATGTTATTTATTATAATTTTCAAGGTATAAATGGAGATAATAGGCTAAGAGTGCCATCTATAGGATTTCATTATAAATTGCATTCTGATATTTATTCAACCATGGAGCTATGCAAATTTTACTATGTAAACAAACTTCTTGCAATAGTTCTATATCCCGTGAATTATCTAATGTGTGACATGAACTTTTTCAGAAATTGAAAAATAAAAATCAGAATGCAATTCATAATTGATGCCAGTCTCTCAGTCTGTCTCTTTCCATTTATATCTTGAAAGTGATATTGGTTGGTATTGAAATATATGTCAATAATTATAACTTTCAATAACTTTTGTATTCACTTTTTAGCGCATTAAAGTTTACTTGAAGCAACTCATGTAGAATTATCTTGATTTCACAGCCAAATATTGCAGTAAAGTCATTTGGCACCTAGGATGAAAATTTTGTTTTTCTAATGATTGCTGGCTCATCTGTAGTTAACTGACAGCACTGGCCAAATACTTATCCAGTTTGCTGCCTAAGTACTATTTGTACATCCCTAGCAGTGGCTGATAATAACATTATTATTAAAATATATTAGAAAATGAAATTTCATTTTTTTTTAAATATGTGAAATATTTTTCATATTAGTGTGGAATTGAACTTTTACAGTGTTCTTAAGTTTAATTTTTTTAGTACTATAGTAATATATTAATTTTTTGAAATCTAATTATCTTCAAAAAAGTTTTTAACACATTGAAACTAAATAGTCTTGAATTTATTAAAGTACTAGTAAATGTATATGAAATTTGAATATTATTCATCCTTATATTTTGAAGTTGTTTTTGAATTTTATGAAAATGAAACTACAAAAGAAAAGTATGGATAATAGTGGAGTAAAAACTCAGTCTGATTTTTACCATAACAATTGTGCTTCTATGGAAGACATTTAAATTTGCCCTGTTCAATTATGCATTTAACAGATGTCTTAATTCATTTGGCAAATGACTTTTAATGGTTTAGTTTTAATATTTTTTCAATATTCAATTTTGTTTATAATGTTTTGTTTCTCAACTTTCTATTTTAGCATATATGTAATGGATTCTTTATGCAGAAAATTGGCTTTCATTTTCTGAATGCTTTCTGGCATTTGTTTTATGCTTTTTCATGCCATAATAATAATAATAATGAGAGTAAAATCTGTGCTATACGCTACTTGGTCTTTCAAATAAATAGTGACTATGTGCAAGAAGAATCATTCATTTTATGATTTATATTGCATTTGTTTTATTTTAATGTAGTATTTTTTTTACATAGTCAGTGCTATACATTTTGGCCATGATTTTTTAAAAAGAGGATCTGTGTATATAAGTTTAATTTTTCACTGTCATTAGTAATAAAATTAATCTAGTGATTTCAAAATAAAAATCTTGCATCAGCAGCCTTTAGTAATTTGTTTTTATAATAATTATCTTCATAATGATGGATACCAATTTTAAATTGGAGAGCTTTATCTTTGCTTGTGTGTTTTAAAAGCTTTTCAGGGTACAAAGTTATTTTACAGTTATTTATCTCCCCAGTTATTTTAGAAAGCTTTCTTTATGTCTATCTAAACTTTATCTATTCTCAATCGCTCTCTGGGAATGAATTTTATGCAATATTATTTTCTTAAAATCTTGCATAATGAAATTAAAATGTTTATAGTAACATATGAAATATTGTTAGTTTTAAATGTTATACATTATGGAACTGTTTATCCAGAAGCCAGTTAACCAGTATCATATTTCCAGTCGACTGACTTTGGAACCCTTTCAGAAAAAAGTGTCATACAGTGCCAATTTGATAATGGCATTGCTTGAAACATTATTACATGTAATGGCATAGCTTGATGCCAAAATCTATGATTTAAAATCAAAGATTTAGATAAAGGGCATTTTGATTTTTATGCAGAATTATTTCCAAGGGATTTCCATACACTGCCTTCTTCCAACTCTGATTAATGTAATAATTTGAAATCGGAACAATCCACACATATTCTACAAGTTTGATCAAATGTATGTTGCTTTGATGGCCAACCAGATATCCAGAATATATCTTGTCTCATTGTGTATAAATGATTCTGTACTTTAATAGGTAAGTACATATTGGGAAAATTACTTTAGAGACTATTGTAAAAAATCACATCACTGCAGATATTAATTTCTTGTAGATACTGAGGTAGCTTTGGAACTTCTCTGGGTCTATTTTGAAATTCCTTCTAAAAATAATAATGAAAAAAACCTCATCAAATAGGCTGTTTATGTTGATTAAATTTCTGCTCTAAGTCAGCTGTTATAATTTATTTTAGGGGCAAGAGTAATTTCTTCTTTTAAAGTAATTTTCTTTTCTTTTTGCTATGTTATTTTAGTTCTTTTTTTCATAAATTCAGATACTTGATATTTCCTCTAAATGTCTGATTCAGAAATGTAACTGTAGAGTGTTCGTTTAAGGTATCCCACTGTATTTCAATAGCCAGTTTTGAGCAAACATCACAAATTTATTTTATTTAAGACTGTACAGTTTGGTTTCCAAAACAATTTTTTGTTTTCTTTGCATGATCATTTGAAGTGTCGTTATAGCTGTTGTTGTTTTGGCTCTCAAGCTGGAAGTGTGTAATTAAATAATTAGAAGTTGTTGTTTAAACAGCCTCAGTAAAAAAGAATACATAATATTGAGTTTAAGAAGGTGTATCATATAAATATGGAGACTTTTGCAAATTTAAAGTGATTGTTTCTTATATTTTCTTATATATTGTTAGAAACAATCTTTAAATGTGTTTTCTGAAAAACATGATTTTCATGAACTATCACTTACGAAAACATTCCAACTTCAAAACTTTTGGTTACATTTATATAAAACGGATCAGCTATAAATTATATGATGTTGTAGGTGTAATGAATAATCACTTTAAATTTCTAAGAACTTCCTGGAATTTTCCAGTTATAGTAGGCTCCCAACTATCTGACTTCAAACTATCCAGTCTAGTTATAAAAAATTCCCTGTAATAAAATGAGGAATTACTTTGCGAAAGAGTTGGACGCATATCACTTGTAAGGTCTTGGGACATTTTTTTTTGGATCATGGATATATGCATTTCAATCTTGAATCCGTGTGTCAAAGTAGAAGATGAAAATGATAATCTTATTTTGCTGCTGGAATAAGCACTGGACAGTGCAGAGGATATTAGTCAGCATAAGGAAGCAATGCCTGTTGATATCATCTGCTTGCTTAAGTGGAGGGACTTTGCCAAAACTTAAAAATTACATGTTTTGTTTCTTTTATCTTGTGACTAACTTTTCACATTTGTGCAATGATTTATCAAAAAAGTAAAATGTGTTTAAATCTTTTAATTAGGCTTAAGTTTTACATTGTTTTATTTTACATTTATACTATGCAGATTACTTGGTTTTTAGCTTTCTGCAGTTAAGTTAGCCATTTTAAAATTTATCTAAACATGTGTACAGTATTTTTATTCTTGGACTTCCTTTTTCTATCATATGTATTTTTTAAGCATGCATTACAGTACATAACAAGCTTTTATAGAGTACCAGGCTGTACTCAAGAGATCAGAAAATATGAAAAGAGCAGGTTTTGGTGTAAAAAGTATGCTTTTATAATGGTATGAGAAGGGAAGAGGAAGTCTGGAAGTCTATAGAACTTTAGCCTATCTGGCTTTTTTGCTATCCGGTCTGTCTTCCTCCCATATTAGGCTGGATAGTCAGGAGTCTATTGTATTTTTTTTAATTAACTACATAAAATATATTTAAAAGAAGTTACAGATCATTTATGCAAAGGAGTTACAGAGCATTTATTTTATGCAATCTATATTTCAGTGTGTGCACCTTTTGTAGCTCAAGCAAAATAAATGCTTTGTGACTGCTTGTGACAAAACAAATGATCTCTGATTGTCATCAGTTTTTGCTGCTACTTTCTGATAATTTAAGGTACAGTGCCATCTATGGGTGTAGTTTGGAACTAATATTTTTATTCGCTTCAAAAAATCTTTTGAATGTGAGAAACATTTTTGTTCAACTTGCACTCCCATACAACAATTACTTGATTTTATATTAAATTTTAGAATGTGTCAGAGACTTTTAGACCATCCTGTATATTCAAATTCCATATTCTTGGAGACTAGTATCAAAGGCATCTTTGCAACTACTTGGTGTGGTCTCTACACAAGTCTTAAGTCTCTCTTATGGCTGTATCACTAAAATTTGCACTATGTTGTTTATAAAAATTATATAAAATATTTTTTACTGAACACTCAATCTCTATTTTTACCTGGACTTTCTGTGTTGATTCTTCATAAAAAGTTCATTTCCATTCAGACTTTGGAAAGTCCTTTATTAGACCTTTTTGCGTGCAAACCTAATGATTTTTTCTTTAGTATATAATTGCTTTTAAAAGTAAATTTTAATGTTCATGCAGTTATTTACATATTTTTGTATGTATTCAATTTTTTTTCTCATGATCTGTACTCTTTATTTTTAGTCAAATATGAAAGGATAAAGTTCCTCGTCATTGCCTTAAAAGAGAGTGTTGAAATTTATGCTTGGGCTCCCAAACCATACCACAAATTCATGGCATTTAAGTCATTTTCTGATCTTTTGCATAAGCCATTATTGGTTGATTTAACAGTTGAAGAAAACATCCGCCTTAAAGTCATATTTGGTTCTTCCGAAGGATTTCATGCTGTGGATCTGGATTCTGGTGCTGTATATGATGTGTATCTTCCTGCACACGTAAGTTACATCTTCTTATTACACATAATGCATTTTATAACATTTCTTCATTCTAATGTTTTGTTTACTAAATTAAATGTAATAATTTAAATATTTTACCATGCCATGATGCACCTGATTTCTAGTGAAATGTTTTTTTTTTATGTATAAACACTAATACAGTCAACTCTGAAAACCATTTTACCATTGAAGCTCATAGATAAAGTTAAATAATGTGTTTTTTTTTTTACATAAATTATCAAATTTCCAATGAAATAAGCTGTGATTTAAGAAAATTCATATTTTTTTGTACCCTGCAACTCGAAAATCATAATTTGAGCTAAGTAAAAGAGGTAATCAAAATAAAATTTTTTATTTTAAATAGGCAAAGATGTTTATTTCTTTGGCATAATGCAAACATATGCTTTTCTCAAGCACCGATGAAACTGTAACAATAACTGACTTTTTATCTCAACATAGTTTTTGTTTATTTTACAATACACATGAATATTTCCTTCAGATTTCTGCTAGTGTATTTATACTTACTTTTGCATGACACATGTGGTCTTTCTAAGAAATTATGTCTGAAATAACAAGAAATCATTATTCATGTAGTGCTTTTAAGTCTTCAAAAGATGCAAATGATCCAAAAATTGGATGCTAGATCATCAGTGAATTTTCTTGTGACAGAATTTGGCATAAGTCTGAGAAGTGTGTTTATGACATGAAAATAAAGTATCACAATATCATGCTGAAAGAAATTCAAATGTAGGAAAAAATATAAATGGGATATAAATATTTAAATTTTCATGAGCAACAAATTTTATCTTGGAGCAAGAAGTAATGGCTGTTCATAGACTACAGAAAAAAAATTATTGACAACGAATCAAAACTTAAACTATAATTGGTTGTCAATATTTAAAAAAATGAATAATCAATAAAATTTATTTTGTATATATAATTTAATTTTTCTTTAAATTAATTTGGTTATTAAATAGTAAACCAATTTTGCATTGTTTTCCTTTTCTAATGAATTTTTTTTTTGCAATTGTTCCTAATTTATAGTCAGACTTTAGAAAATAAAATGCAAACAAAGGGATAATCTGTAATCTGCAAACCCTTGGTCCCTAAGTGTGCAGATTTCACAGAGTTGACTGTACTGTTTTATAAAGTCTGCAACAAAACACAGTGGTACCTTTGTTCTCAAATACAATTCATTCCAAAGAATTGTTTGACAACTGAATACTTTTTTTTCATAAGAAATATTGAAAATATGATTAATTGGTTCCTACTTCCCAAGTTATTCTCAATTCACTTCAGTAGTTGAACTTGCAATTTCATGCTTTAACAGTTTAAAAATGAGTCTTTTTATTATGTCAATGTTTTGCATTGTTATGTAGGGAAATCTATTTTTTTAGAGCTGCTTTAAACATCCTTCTCATATTTTATGAGCTATATAAAACATTTCTTTTATTAGTAGTATTGAGAATTTGTTAGATATGTTTAATACTTTGAAAAATATTCCTTTTCATATTTCCTTTTTTAGATTTTGTGAGTTTTTCTTTTCATAGCTTTATATGTTTGTTTTTTTCAGTCTCAGGGTTGCATCACACCTCATGCTATTGTTACATTGCCGAATTCTAAAGGAATGCAACTTTTACTTTGTTATGATAGTAAGTGATTAAACATTTTATGTATTTTTCATTATGTCTATTTAAAATACAATCTTTTAATTATCCTAATCCATTGAATGTGCTGTTTAATTGATTGAATCTAATAGTAATGTAAGTATAAACATTGTATTTTTTCCCCTTTATATTAGATGAAGGAATCTATGTGAACACATCTGGTAAAGTGAGCAAAAATATCGTT
This sequence comes from Maratus speciosus, assembly GCA_963932465.1. Lineage (NCBI taxonomy): Eukaryota > Metazoa > Arthropoda > Arachnida > Araneae > Salticidae > Maratus > Maratus speciosus. Next base: position 58,441,743 of record OZ010796.1, on the reverse strand, counting down.
CTGCAGTGGGGTGAGATGCCAACTTCAGTCGGTAATGTCTAATTTTATTTTTTAGCTTGATTTTTTAATAGTTTTGTTTATTTAATGTAGTGTATAACTTTCTAAATAAAGCTGTTACTGTTTAAGGTGCCACTTTACTGATTTGTCTTTCCCCTTTGATCATGAAAGCCCCATGTTAACTTATGGAAAAGTTTTAAAAGTCTCCCATTACTCATTACCCAATATATTTATTGAAATATGTTTTTCACCATTAGAAAATAGATGTCTCATGATTACACAGTGTGTTTTTAAGAAATTGTATGCATAAATTTTAAATATTTTTTAAAAGGTGATAAAATTTTAAATTATTTCTCCAAGGAGAAATTTCAAAGTTTATAGGTTTTTTTTTTTTTTTT